>CM028902.1:25244079-25271579 GCA_016801885.1 Toxotes chatareus | reverse complement strand
ATTATGCAGAATGTCTTCAGCTGCTTGTGTTCACACTCGCAAGCAGATAGCTCATGGAAATCATGCCAGTGCTTATTCTGATGTTATGTCATCAGGAACATTTGGGTGAGGCAGCATTTCTGTGCTGGTGACGGTGCTAAAGCACCCACAAGCAAGCGTCTTTAGCAATCACCCTGTGGGGAACAGGAACATTTATATTAATACAAGAACTGAAGGAGAGTGATAGATGAAATGCTACGTATCCCATGATGCACCATTAAAGAATATTTTTATCATGACACTTTTAACAAGTAACTTCATCCATTCATGTAAAATTATTTGACTGTGAACCCTGTTGAACTCTGCTGGGATGAGCCAAGATACAGAACACATGAACAGCAGTCTCCATCCATCAACATTAGGCCCTGAATGGCTCACCAAGCTTTGACTGAAGGCCTGAACGGCAGCATTTACTTTACTGATAATTCTTAGCCAATTCACATTATTCTAAAAATACTCAGAGTTACAGTCTTCATGCACATGATGGTGGTACAGGCTACAAACGTGGGACCTCCTCTGACTCTTTTAGCCTTTCTGAGCATCACTTTGACGTTAATGCTGTTAATTCATTAATTAGTTGAAAATAAACATAATTTCTATGAGGCCGGGTCGATCCACCATACTTCATCATTGTTGATATGTTCACGTGGGTATGCAGGACTCTTTTCATTCCCTCTTCTTTTTTTGGCCAGGTTGTTCTGCCAGGAGGTAAGGAGGTTTCCATCCTGTGATTCTGGTGAACACGTGTCCCTGATTGTCGTATGAACAGAAATGTGTCAGTGTCTGTCGGAGGGCACGAGGAAATCCTGGACTCCCTTAACGTTCCACTGACATCAGACACTGATGTCTATGCTACAACAAAAAGCTTGTTAGCCTGTTATTAACAGATTAACACTAAGCGTGGGTCTGAATATGAAAAGGAGCAGCTGACTCACTGAGGTCACGTTCAGCTGCACAGAAATCTATGGAGACTAAAATCAATTAAATCCAATTCAAGAAGACACAAGCCTGTACGGTCTTACACCCGAATCATACTGTGAAATGCAGACCTGCTCTGAGGCTGAGGCTGAATGATAGCTCATTCACAGGAGCATGCTGCAGGCTGCAGTGTGCATGGAGCACATAAACTAATGGCTATCTGACCTTTCTGTGGATATTTGTCACGAGGCTTTATCCTGCACCGCCCAGCAGGCCAGCCTGTAGACCACACCAGTCCCAGGTGAACCCAGCGAGGCCTGACCTGAAAGAGTGATGGTGCCTGGGAAACTTTCTGACGCGTCTTGGGTATGATGGGCTGCACCAGTGCCTGAGAGCAGTGTAAATACAGAGGCAACATGAAGACCGAGGCTCTGTGGTAATCATCTACATGCACTGTACAGTGAAGTGCTGCTGTCTCAAACAAATATTTTTGTTTTAAATGCACAATTTATCTTTTGCTGATAGAAATATTCAGCTTTATCCACATGGAGACACCAGCTGAATTCTGTCCACATTTCACTGATATACTGACAAACTGTCATTCGTATGTCTTCGAGATACTGAATATATTGTATTAGATTTGTTTATTTTGGTAAAATCATAGACACAGAAATTATTTCCTATCAGGCCTTACACTTCATTTCACTTTCTCTGTTCTTTGTTAGTTTGTGTAAAAGCTTTAACACAAACCACTGGAACACGATGGCAGCAGCCTCACCACAGTCTCAAGGAGGCAACACTTTAAGATCTCAGCTGGTGCACCCTAAACACAGGAGATGTCTGTTCCTTAATGCTTTCAAGTAGAGCTGTTTTATTTAGTCCTTTTTTACTCTAATGACTGACTATATTTCTTGTTATCCGAGTTGAATTTCACTTCTTCCACGCTTTGAACGTCCCTTTTAGTGAATTTTAAAAACCTTAACAGCAGAGGGCTGATGGGTAAAGATCTGAATGAAGTGCGGCCTGGTGGCTGCGCAGTATGTGATGATGCAGGGGGTACAATGACTGACAGCGAGCACCATGACGACGTGCAGCCGGGGCGCTGTTCTCAGAGCTAACCACAACCATGAGCAGCTACTGCTGAGCGACCTGAAACTACATGATAATGAATTCTGCATCATGTTCAAGTATCTGTGAGGGCTCGCTTCTTGAATTCAACACAGGGACACAGGTAATGAGTGAACCCGCATCCTCAGTGCGTGTGTGGGTGGTGTTTGTTCTCCATAAGGCCCTGCATGGTGTTGAGTCAGTCACTGAAAGTGTGGCTGCAGGCACGAGTGAGAGGACTGTGAATATCTGTGGACTGCTGAGCCTGAGCTCACCTCACATTTACCATCCACAGACGTCCCACCTGGGAGGTGGGACAGAATTTACCCAAACTGTATAAAAGAAATCTCAGTTTAACTGAGCGGACCCTGAAACTAGCAAGTGCTTTAATATTAAATCTGTACTGAGCAGAATGTTGATGTCTTTTAAGCTTAAATCACAAAGTTAAGAGACTGAATAGAAAAAAAAAAGTTCCATGAACTAAGTCCATTTATCTGATATCCCTGTTTGGATGAAAGTGTTTTACTGAAGTCTCTGCACATATAAACCTCCTGCGTACTGAAATCCTGATAAGCCCAAGTTTTGATAACTGTGTGTTTGCTGAGTTACTCTGAGAGAAAGTAGCCAGACCACACTTTCACCTGACGCTGGCCTGATCCCCCTCCTGATACACAGATGTACACAGATGTTCATGCAGTCTCCCTCTGCTAAGGGAAAATAAGTAGAGCACACAAGCAGCTTCACTTTGGGAACCTCGCTGAGGGACTGTCATCACATACAACATGTGGGTCACGGTACCGACGGGCAGCGACTTGCAGATTTTAGAACCAGATGAGATGCTCACTCTCTGTCTGCTGTACTTACATGTCAATATAAAATAGTGTATTTGCTTGGAACACACTGAAGGTTTGGATCTGCATCCATGAAGTGGATCCATAGCAAAGAGCGAATCAGCTTCTGTATTTTATTTATTTATTGACTGATTTATTTTTACTGGACACTGGACGTGTTTCATACTTAGAGACAGATTTCAGTGGACTTTTCGTTGAGTTCTTTGAACTGCTGCATTTATTCACAGCCTCATTCGTATGTCTCAGCTAGGGGTGGGCGATATGGCAAAAATATCACATCACGATTTTTTAATGGTAAAATCACGATCACGATTTTATCACAGTTCATTTTTACAGTGAAGTTAATTTAGAACCAAACTATTTTCTTTGTAAAAACTTAGTTATAAAAGAAAAAAAAGTCACCTCTTTCCACCGTTTGCTGCTTCTCTCATATGTCCTGCTTTTATCAGAGGCTTGTGTTATAGCTGGTTGTTTCTGTGTAATGTCTTTAGCCGTTACCACTGGCTGATGTGTGGTCGGCCTCGCTGCTTGGCTCTCAGCAGATTGTTCCGGATGCTGCCTCTTCAGGTGGTTAAAGAGCTTCGTTGTGTTTGCGCTTTGTCGTTTGGAGAAAACCCAAACCAGTTCCATACGCAGTGTTGGGGAGTAACGGAATACATGTAACGGCGTTACGTATTCAGAATACAAATTCTGAGTAACTGTATTCCATTACAGTTACAGTTTAAATAGATAGTATTCAGAATACAGTTACATTGTTGAAATCAATGGATTACGTGACGATACTTCTCTGTTTCACGAGTTGATATTTATTCTCTAAATGAACGAAGGCAACCCGATGCGTTTCCCAGAAGCCCCAGCTCCATGAAAACAAACGGAAATAAACGAGCTATTCGCCCGATCAGTCGGTCAGAATGGAGTCGGACGAGGAGCAGCAGCCGGCAAAACAGAGCCGGGACAGGAATGCGTTGGCCAAGACAGAAACAGCGTTACGTTACGTATTCTGAACACGTAACGCCGTTACATGAACTCCGTTACTCCCCAACACTGTCCATACGACTGAAGCGGAGTTCTTGTTGGGGACCAACTCCAAGCTTTAACTTTCGTTGTCGGCCATGGCTACCCGCTACACCCTGACTAAAACAGCGAGGCTAGTAAAATAAATAAATACATAAATAAATCAGCACTGCTCATACTTCGCCATGATTGGTTGGTCATGTTCACGTGAAGCGGGCTGTTAGAAAAAAAACGTCTGGTGCTTCTGTGCGCAAGCATAGAGCTGCAATTAATAGAATGTTCCCTATAGACGATAATACGATCTCTCTCCTCTGGCAGATCGTCAACATCAAGATCGTCTTCACGATCTTATATCGTCATATCGCACACCCCTATTCTCAGCTTTAAATAAGAAACAAACAATGCTTTACAACCGCATTTCCTAAAATGTGCATGGACGCGTCTTCATGGTCTCATGGCCTTTTGTACATGTATTAATAAAACTTTTCTGTCATCCAGACCCTCTTGTTTTCAATGCCATGTATTTCTTTCTCACTTCCAAAAGCTTTAAATCACTTAAAGTAAGATTTTACATCACAGACATGTTCAAAACTCTCATTCTGTCCTTTTCCTCAGACACGTTCTACAAGCCCTGCTGCCTCTGACCGTGTAACACAGCTTTAACAGGTATTCTGAGCTCTGCACTCATCTGTTGACCATTTTTCCGCCGTCTTGTGTCCAAAGCCACATGTGTGTCGTTAAACTGTGGCCACTCTCAGTCACCTTGACCTGAGAACAAGCATTTGATCTCATGGTCAAATTGTAAAGACGACCACAGGTGCACTCAGGGGTGGAACTTTTGGTTCAATTTACAAACTGAAAGATTAGAAAAAGTTACAGGAAAAGAAGGAAGTGCCACACAGACCAGCACAGGTCTCTGTAGCAGAGGCACGCACTGCGGTTTAGACACATTTTGGTGAAAGAGTAAGCGGCTGGAGCATACTGAGCATACAAACGAACAGTGAGTTAGTGGATTATGTTGCAGGAGTGTCTGTCTCTGTGTCCTTTCACCAGGTCACAATCTCAGTACTTGCAGAATAGCAACACCCTGAAGGCTGGACGTCTATGACTTGCTCTCTCTTTGTTCTCCGAATGCAGAACCCTTTGTGTCTCACTGTGCTGTGAATGAAAAGAAGGTTTAAGCTGCTGGTCTAATGCAGCGGCTGATGTGGGTGTCGTGTAAGCCCTTTTCTCAGCACCTGGACTGAATGAGGTCAGAAAAGAGGACACAGTTACTCAGGTCAGCTGGCAGCTCTCTGCTAGCACCATCAGCTGCTGCTGCCGTCTCCTGTCTTTGCCTCCTTCACCAGTCAGGTCGGTTTTTTTTGTTATTTGGTGTCATCCAGCCTGATGGATATGCTGAATGAACACATCTCATACACTTCATGTGGTTTAATTCCCTGTTTGCTACGTTCTCCTTCATGTTTCCTGAGCTGCATCATCAGTTAACTATAATCCTACATCTATGCTGAAATGTTGATCAAAGTGTAATGGAGCAATGAGATAATTACACTGCTGTTGCTAAGTTGCCCGTTGCCACAGCAACCACTCATCCACTCTCCATCGACTCATAATGTAATGGGAAAGACAAATCAGTGTTAGCGTTTGCTGGACAAAAAGCTATTTTCTGTTTTTCTTTCTTCCTGCAGTAATCCATATCTTCTTACTGCGGGTGGATTTTTTTTTGTGCCACAGAACAAACAGCATAGAAAAGAGCAAACTTAGTAGAAGAACAACATCCAAAACAAGCAATTAATCCAGGCTACAAGCTGCTGATCCACACCACAACACACGCACTTTAAAGTCCTGGTTCATCAGTTTCCTAATGATTACACAGAAACAAGCCTGTATGTAACAGTTCTGGGTTTTATTCTGTCTGTATGCAGTGCTCTGCTGCATCTGGCAGTTTAATGCACTTCATTTACTCCTGTAGTCTACGGTGCAGTCTGAACAAACACCAAGACCCTAACAGACCCACTGCATTTCATGTGAGCAGCAGTAGATTTTCAGCAGTAGGAATTTAAAACCTATCATGAAATCCATCTTCTGGTTGATGACTGACACGGACGTGATGTTTAAATTCATGCAAATTATCTGATAACCATGGCAACACATGCACTGATTTTCCCCGATCAATCAGAAAGTGAAAAGAAGCTAAAACAGACGTGTTCCACTTCTGTCCCACTCCATTTATTTTCCTTACCGTAAATGAAGTGAGACACAGTGACCACACAGTCTCTGTCTGTCTGTCTGTGACAGACAGAGACACAGTGACCACACAGTCTCTGTCACATTACACTGCAAGACACTTGTGTTTTGTCCTGTTTCTACCTGGTTGTATTTACTCATAAGATGGGAACTAGTTTCAGTTTGGATTAATGATACCTATAATTAGTTAATTTGGTAAATCAGCACATTAGAAGCATTAAAGTGCAGACTGACCTGTGATCAGTCACTGGGTCCAGGTAGTGAGGATGATGCGGGATGGGAGTCACCAGAAAACACACACTGTGTGTATGTTCTCACAAAGACAGAAGTACAAGTTTGCGTGTGCACATGTGTCAGTGAGAGAGAGAGACAGAGAGACAGAGAAGCAGAGCGTGTATTTTAGTCTTTTGGAAACAGGACAGCTCCTCTGAGAAGAATATATGCTGTACTCTGTGGAGCAGAGATGGACACAAGTACTCACAGACGATGCAGTTCTCACACTATTATGCAAACACACACACACACAAATCGTACACACAACAGTTATAATGTACTGAACGATGAAAAGCTGAATGAAGCAACTAAATGTGCCAAGATTCTCTTTAGTTTGACTGAAGTGTAAAAGTGTTTGGTCAATGATGAAATTCAATATTATGCAATACAGATGCACTGTGCAGCAGTCGCACTGCACAATGTGGCATTATAACCATCAACTGGTTTCTGATCATTACACTGAGCTGCCATTTTGTTTCACGACACTGATGTTAGCTAGTTCGTTTATTAAATCTGAAACCTACTCACAGTTTTATCGCTCCTAAAACAAGAGGTTTGCTCCATGGTTTAGATGGTAAATGGACTGCACCACTCAAAGTGCTTTTATAGCACAGGTCACATTCACCCATTCATCGGTGTGTCACATTCACACACCGATGGTCACATCAGAGGAAATTTGGGGTTCGGTATCTTACCCAGGGCCACGGAGGAGCCGAGGATCGACGCACTGACCCTCTGATTAGTGGACGACCTGCTCTACCTCCTGAGCCACAGTCGCCCAAACCCACACATTAAAGAAAACTACACAGAACTTGGAAGGATAGTGTGTTCCACCAAACTAAAAGTTACAAATGACCTGCGAATTCAGATAAAGGACTCGTCTTGATACTTGTCTTGTTAGATCGGAGGCACAGTACAATGGGAGGCAGAGCCTTCAGCTATCAGGCACGTCTCCTGTTGGAACCATCTACCAGTCTGGGTCCTGGAGGCCGACACCCTCTGCATGTCTAAGAGTAGAAAGACAACCCATGTTCTCGACCCATACAGGAAAACTAAAATCAGACTCAGAATCAAAACACATTTTATTCGTCTTCACACTGGCTATAGGTGTTGAAAGTGACACAGTGTTGTGTAAATGTCTCACATTGTCAAAATCCATTCTGTTTCAGTGAACTCTCATGGCATTATTTTGGAAATTAAAGGAGGTGTGTGGGGTCTGACAGCAGCTTCATTTGAGGCAGAGCAATCCAGCTGCTATCTGACAAACGTGTGAAACAACCGCTCAGGCTGCTCATAAAGATTAACACTGCTGTCCTCAAGCTACACGTCTAAAGGTCCACAGAGAGCGGCTCAGAGTATTTATCTTAAAAGACTCCAGCTTCAACATTTCTGCAGGATGTTCTTTTCATGACATTTGCTTCACTCATTTCCTCCAATCCTTTCTGATGGAAAGTTCCATTTTATTTTTTAAGACATTTAGAAAGCTTTGACTAAATTGAGTTTGGCAGCCAGATGAAAAATACTGCCTGAGACACGAAATCAGGAAAGAGAGGTGGAGACTGAGGGGAGGGGAGGAGAGGACATCTTATCACTGTTAAATATAATATGTCATTAATCTAAATCACCTATTGCTATAATGACCGTAGCTTTAAAAACATTAATTCCGCATGTACCAGTGTCTATAATAGCTATTATTCACCAGGTGTGAAAACATGAATCATATAATCCCTGATGCCTGAAATAGCTCAAACAGAACAGAACTGAAAAATACTCAGCAGAGCCTGAAAGCAAACGCTGACCTGCAGTAACCCATGTTTCTCTCCCACAGCAGTGCAAACAGTCACAGCAGCCTCAACCAGCTCGTAGCCTGAAATACCGTGCTAGCATCACATTAGCATCCCGGCAGCTCTGCTTTAAATATCTCAGCCCGGATAGCTAACAGCAGCTTCACAGGGTCATGTTGGCAGAACACGTAACAAACACACTGTATGTACCTACACACTGCCGCACAGGCAGTGACGCTCCTGTCACATTATCAGGAAGACACTGATCCTGAAGGTCCGGCTCAGCTGAGTTAAATACAGCATTAGATTTAACACATAAAGCAGTGGTCTGTAGAAGACTGAGCCCAGCAGCATTTTCAATTCATCACTGCTCCTGCTGCTCCATGTTCACACAGTAAGCTACGCTGAACAGGCACTCAGCCATGTGTGATAGTGGGCCACTGCACTATGCAAACAAAGAACAGTATCAAGAACAGTAACAAATTATGTTTCTGTTTTTCTCATATTTCTTTTTTAGACCATTATCTCAGGGTAACTTCAGAACATTATTCCCTTTACACATTATGGCCAAAATGACTCTGTGTGGATCTGCTCACGTTATCCTCCACTGTTTTCCTATTTTTTCTGCTGGTCTCTTTTTATATATTCATATTTATAACTGAGAAAAACTTGATTTCAGCTTCTGCTGAATAAATCATCATTAAAGTCATCATTAACTTTGTTTCATGTCTCTTCATCAGTCAGTGTCTGAAGAGAAAACATGGAGACTACGCTGGCCAGTTTACATGGCTTGATTACATTTTATTTCATGCTTGTGATAAGACATGTCAGAATCATGTGTGATGGCAGTGAGCTACCATGCAGGGTAGGTTTAACATCAACATGTGGACCACCACCCATGTCATTCATCTGCTCCACCACCTGCTCCACCTCCTGTGCCACAGCTGCCCTCCATGTGACATCACATCATGTGACAGAATATGGCTGTATATGGCATGACATAAGATGACATCATATTAAATGGTACACTGATCCTGTCCGTTACAGTCTCAGCACATTCTGCTGAAGAACAGCGAGACCCTGCACCTCCTCATGCTGTGATCCAGCCTCTAATCTGCCCAGTAAAGGCTGTCGCTCTCTTCCTCTTCCATAGTCTCTCTGCCTCTGCCTGCCCCTGATTTTTCCCCTGGCATCGGGCCAGATGCCAGGGCATAAAAAACATTTCAGGCTGGTAAGTTCCGCGGCTGTCTGCACTGCCTGTCTGCACTGACTGTCTGAAGGAGCAGTAATTTAGCCTATGAATCAAGCAGGGCACATAAAAGACGACATGTTTTAACAAGCTGCTGTGACAACATTTGCAGAATAAAGCATTTATGTTGCTTCAGTTTGGTCCAGACGGAAGTGACACCGTTTGTTTAGGACACTGGAGCACATGTGTTATTCAACAGCTGCTAATGTGAAAAGCTGGGACTTTATGTGGAGGTAAACTGTGATAAAACAGCAGCACAGAGATTCTGCCGCCTGGACAGCAGCCGTGTCTCACCTTTCAATAAACGCAGAACGAACGTGAGCTTTAGAAAAAGCACACTCATGATAACAAGTCATTTTAAACAGAAGCAGCAGCATCACGTCAAAGACTCTGAATGAATAAATGACATGCTGACTCAGCAGTTACTGCTCCACTCACTGACAGGTTTCCTCTGTGTTCACATACACAGTAAATATAAGCGACATCAGGGAATACCATATGGTAGTTCCACTTCAGGAAATCTCTAGATTAATGCAGGAACGTCAAGGTTAATGTCTGGAAACGTCCACGGCTGATTACTGCTCAGGCCTCGCTGTGACAGAGCTCAGGTACAGGTGAGGACGTCCCGGTCATGTTTTATATGGTCACATGGATGAAGCTCTATGAATCAGAACAGCTCTGCTTTAAGAGAATAAAACCTGCATCTCAGCCCGACAGTTCCCTGGGTGTCTTACTCTTATGTAGGAGAGGTGCTGAGCCTTGGACATATCTGTGTCCAGGGGTCCATTCTCTCATGATCCATCCATCCAAATACCAATTCTGACTTTTGTCGTGCTTCCATTAATATTTAAGGGCAACAAATGACAGAATTTTCAGTCAAATTAAATGTTAGTCATTAAGAGCTTTCTACACAATGTTTACTGGTATTTTGATTTTACAGAACTATTTTCTAATGATTTCCAGAAAAAGAACTGTTGTTTGGCACTAATGATAAGAAAATTGGAAACAGTGTTCTTTACACTTCTAATGAATAGTATATTTTGTCAGGGCCCAGCAGGTCAGCATTCCATTCAACCAATAAGACAATATTTACGTGAATACTAACTCTGTGGAGCTTTTCTTTTAAAGATATTCCTCAAACTCAAAGCCACTAACTAACCCAGAATGAACTTTGCCTCTTTTTAAGTTGAAACCAAAATTATCTTTCCACGAAACTTTATAAGAATTTATAAGAAAATTCTTTTTTGTGCATCAGTGACATGCTGGTGCTTTTTATTTATGGTCTGTCTGGTGGACAGAAGGTAAACCTTTGTCTAAAGCAGAAGTAGGAGGAGGTAACAGAACGGCAAAGTGTATTTTCTTTACATGTACATCAACTTTTCCACATCAGCCTTTCAGTGATTATCTTCTCTTGTCTTTTTGTCTAAGATCCCACTGAGAATCATTGTTTTTGTACTGTATGCTTTCTATTGCTGATGCCAGCGATGGTGAAGTGACTTCTCTCTTTAATCATGTTATCTTATGTTTAACCATGGAGTACAACAGAGATAGCATATTATGCAAACACTGATGTGTCTTCTGACAGGGGATCTATAGCTGTGTGGGAGCCTACACGCACAAAGCCACTGGAACCAACTCGATAAATTAAAACCTACACTGTATGTGAGACTGCTGCTGTGTCACATATGAACCCAGTCTATGGCTGTCACTGACATGACAGACGATGGAACATGTGTGAAACAGAGACTGAAACATGGCCCATTAACATCCATGTTACAAGTCCAAGTTACAGACAACACTCAGCACACAGGTTTTAAAGAAACTGGTGCGTCTAACCTGAGAAAGCAGACACTGTACAATGATTCAGCCTCATTTACATCTGTGAAAGAACCATTTACTCTCATTAAACTGACACAGGCCGAATGGAAGCAGAACCAGGACCATTTTCTTGTGCTGGCAACAGTGAAGGGAGAACAGTGTGGGCATGAGAAGGAAAGAAGGGTCAACTTACAGTTCAAAGAGCTGCAGGTGTTCGAAGATCTGCCAGGACAACGTGGTCAGCATGGGGTTCCTGGACAGGTTTCTGTGGGAGGGAGTGAGACGGAGACACAAAGGTAAGACAGATGTCAGAGACAGGAGCTCGGAGCGGTTACACATACTGTTTATAGGTGTGTTTATCACGTCAGTGGTATTCATCCAAACTAAAGAAGACCTGATATCTTTCCTCTATAACCACAGCTATTTTAAATACAGCTTCGCTAACTCAGCTTCTGTGTTTCTGTCATCAAACTTTCTACTAAACTGCACTGAACCGAATGCTCTCAGTGTTTATTCTCTACACAGAGAATGAGTTTATACCAAACCCTGTTAAACCTTGTATACAGGGTTATATAATAACACACATTCAAACTGCCCCATGTGCCCCAGCATATCAGTGCACATGTTCATGGAATAACCAGCTGTACTCACAAACAGTCTCTGACATCATTTGTAGCCATTTAAACTTTTTTTTGCATAATTACAGCTTATGAAGGAGGTGGGACATTTATATTTAGTCATCCAGAGCCTCTACATTTTGGAATATAAAGTAGAAAAAAATAAAAAATATATAAAAGTTTCCGCCCCAGTGACATCAATAACAAACTGTGTTATCAACGTCACCATCAGGAGGATTCGTAGAGAGAAGAAATCAGGGATTTTGCCACAGTTACATTCACATGCTCACTGACGAAACGACACACACGCAGATACAAAAACAAACACACAACACTGTGTGTGAACTTTATACCGTCACCACTCATTTCCCCTCATAACCCCTTCAGGGTCGCAATAACACAAACACAGGTTGTCCATCTCCATGGCAACACAAAGACAGCCATGGAGAGGTGCACGGGCTTGTGTGGTGGAAGGACGAGACACACACTGGAATTCAAATCACCTTATTATTATCAATAATGACATCATTCATGACTCCAAGGGTGTCACTGTGTGTGTGTTTTCATTACATTACACAGACTCCAGCTCCTGCAGTTATATGTGATTGAAGTGAGTATTCAGCGACCTCCTGTCGCTGCTGCTGAGCTTCTCATGTTTGAACTGATGCTGTTTATTCACTCATCACTCACATGTTCAGTCCGTACTCAAAGCTGGATGTATGTTATTCCTATGTGCTCTGTTGTTTCCAAAAACTATTAAAAACTCATCAACAAGCCAGTGCCAGTGTTAAACTGGGTGACATGAACACACTCTGTCCCTGCTGCCCCACAGCACCAGAACGTGGACTAATCCACGGCTGAAAATAGTTCCTGTTATTTTGATATATACAGTGTTTTTAAAGGTTTACGTCCTCAGCATGAACCTGTGGGCTTACAGCTCAGTGACACACAGACCAACCCTGTCTCCAACCCTGTCTCCAAGAAATTTGGATCAGCAGCTACAGTGTTATGAAACTGAGGTGCTCACAGCAGTTTGAAACACAGAGTCCTGTGCAGCGCATAATTAATAACTCAATTATTCATTTATTCTTCAACACAATGTGATATTTACTTCACAAATGTGTCTCTTAAGAAACAGACAGAATAAGGAAGTCCTACGTACAGACAGGAACACTGCATACAACCAACAGGTGTTAAATAACAACTGACTGGAAAATGAAATGAAAGTGGCAAATTGAACCATTTCTCATGTTACTGGTCAACAGAATTGTAGGAAAGAGTGTTTTTTCTTCTGTTTTCCGTTTCATCCGGGCTTTTGTTTGGTGACATACAATTAAAGCAGTTGGTACTGACTGCTATCTTCTTCAGCTGAGAGGTTAGAGAGTGGAGCTGGACCAGAGAAAGACAAGAAGGGACAGAAATACAAAAATAACCGGGGGGGGGCGCAGAGGGAGGAGAGAAGACAAATGAGGAGAAGGAGGTGAGACTGATGGTGAGAATGAGAAAGAGGCTCATGGGAAAAAAATAAGAGAAACGTGTGGCTTCTCACCAGAGTCACCTTCAAACTTGGTCAACAGGAGATGAGCAGATAATAAAACTCTCTCTCTCTCTCTCTCTCTCTCTCACACACACACACACACACACACACACACACACACACAGAGTCACAAATTGTCTCGCAACATTAGAGCATCATGGGGACAAGAGGATGAATGTCGTCTCTGTGTCTGGGGAATGATGCAGCTCTCCAAAATAATTCCTTTGATTGCACCTGACTCAAACTCTGTGCAACAGACCTGAAACAATGCTGTGTCCCCAGTACACCCAAACACAAACACAATACAGTACTGAAGCACTGTTGTGAGGTACTGTACCTGAGTATTTCCATTTTATTTGACTTTTTAACTCTACTCTGCAACATTACAGGGAGAAACACTAACTTTTTACTCCTCTACATTTTTATGAAAGCTATAGCTGTTAATTACAACATGACATCTTTCCCCTTGTCATGTCTCAGATGGCTTTGAGCTGTCAGCTGTTAAGAAAATCCCTGTTGGAAGTGCAAAGAGGTCAAATTATGAAATACGAAAAAATAAATCGTAAAAGATTTCCTCTCCCATCAATCATTTCAGAACCCTCCAGACCCTTTGGAGGGGCTCGTCCTATAAGTTGGGAACCACAGGGCTAAACTAGCTAGCTGTGTATGAAGCAGGTAAAACCAGCTCCACCTGTAGCAGCTACAACAGTAAAATGCTGTTGAGGCGTTTCACAATCTCATAATGTGTGAGATAAAAAGCTATCAGCCACAGGTGACAGTTTACTGCACTGCTGATGCTCCAACCACATGAAGCTTGTAAGACTTTTATATTTTTCCTGCTGTAGTTGTATTGGTACAACAAAAACCTGAGCACTGCTCTCATTCTAATGTTTTTTTATTGTTTTATTTATTGTTTTTATTTTTCCACTAAGAGGCAAAATAAAAGAAAAATCCAAAGAATCTTAAGTCATTAGCTGGACAGTTTAGCCAACCGAAGCTAAGAAGATGCAGCTTCCATTCTCTTAAGGTGGGTTATCAAACAGTCGAGTAACTGTGAGAAGAACTCATTTGTGCTGATTAAAAATTGTGTGGGAGTGATCAGCGTCTCTGTGGGAGTTCACACTTTCTGCACAAGCAGGAAGGAGAAGCAGCAGTGGGACTTTTTGACAGAATGCATTCACATCGATGACAAACAACTGGAAAGAAAAATCTCCAGAGCAACACACACTCTGAATTTTTACTCTTAATTAGAATCATTTGAACAATTAGGTCCAATCTAGCACATTAAAATCATCACTACTCTGATGACATGGTCTCACTGAGCGGAGCTGGAAGGCCCATGATCTCCGTCCTGGTTCGTTTAATGGCGTCTGTGGTGACTGGTTGTTACAGCAGGTATGTTTTAATAACACGGGTCCCACAGGAACGGGCCACACAACAAGCTGTTCCTCTATCAGAGGTGCAGCGGAAGAAGAGTAACTGGCACGTGCTCTTACAACACAGCCAAACAAACTGTGGACATAGAAGATTCATCACCATGTTTTAATAAAGACAGAAAAGAGGAAGAGAGTCAACCATGTTGTAATTCTGTCATCTGCCTGAGCTCATCAGACTAACCAGCTTTTTCCCTCTGCACGTCACACGTCCAGCGCAAGTTTAGTTCCGTTTATTTCATTTATATGTATAAATAAATAAATAAGAAGCAAAGTCGCGCAAAGAGAAAAGATGTATTCAGTCATTTCCATCTGCAGTCACTGGGCAGGTGGACACAAAAACGAACATATTTAATGCAACTGATACAAAGGCAAGATCAAAACATAAATACAAATGTTGTACGCATCATTTCCTGTGAATTTCGTTTGAATTTTTATCCTGTGCAGGAATCACAGACTGGACCCACAACAATGCACAGAATGCATTAAATGACTCCAGCTGAAACCTGCAGGCAAAAACAGAATCAAAATGGAGTTTATGAAAATCCAGGATCATGTATATGTAAAATGAAATGTTCTAATATGTCATCACATGACCTAAGTATGTATACTTTACTCAAAGTCAGGAATTAGCCTCCATGCACAAATTTATGTTAGGTATGTATTGATATGTGTAGCTCTGACAGTGACTGCGAAAAATAAACTTGACCTGTGTGTATTTGAGTGCGTATGAGTCACTGCATGTTTTCCACATGTGTAGCCATCCTGACTAACATGCATGTGATCTTGATTTATGAGCATCAGTCCAAAACCTCAGGGACCAAACACACACTGATGATTCATTCACTTCTGTGTGTGTGTGTTTATTCTGTATCCATATTTATTCATAATTCAGAGCGTAGTCCTTTGGTGAATATACACGCTGGCACTCAACATTTGCATGGTAACATGGTGACACAGCTCACTCTGCATATGTCATCTCAGAGCTCCTTTGACTGTATAATGTGTACACACGGGACATAGTTGCTCAGGAGTATGGGTGTCTGTTGGCTGGTTTGTTTGTTGGGTTGTTTGCTTATTTGTCAGCAGGGTTACACAAAACGTACTGAACCTATCAGCACGGGCCCGGGAAGAACCCATTAAAATAATCTGGTGCAGATCAGGTTAAAGGGGCGAACTCAGGAACTTTCTATAACGTTCCTGAACCCTGTTAAAGGGATTTTTTTGCCTTGGTGGAGGTATGTACTCCACCGAGTGCCGTTCCAGTTGATGATATGGTTGAAGTCAGAGAACATTCCAAAGTAAAATAAGTCCTGTGCAGTGGTATTACTACAGCTGGGCTTATAGCACCAAAGAGCCCAAGGGCACACCAAGCCATCAAAGGACCCATACATCCCATAGATGGGCCTATGTGTCATTCTTTCATTGCATTGTAATTGGTGTCACGGGCACCCTCGGCTGGGCAGCTCGTGAGGAGTGTGATTAGTGGCTGCTGTGTTCCACTGTGGAGGTGTGAGCTGGGCTACAGGACCTGTGTCTCAGGTTTGTCTCTGAGGACTGCTGTCCATGGCGCTGACCATCAGCTGCAGTGGCGCTGGCATGTCATGTGCCTCCAACAAGGAGGTAATGTTTTCACCCAACTGTTTGTTGGTTTGTTTATGTGCTATCAGGATTATGCAAAAGTACTGAACAAGATGGTTTGGGCCAGGGAAGAACCCATTACACCTATTACTGGTCCAGTTAAAGGGGCAGACCCATTTTTTTTTTGTAATCACTTTGCTTAAGAGTGCAAGACAGAGAATGTTTCTGAGGAAATAATATTTGGATCTTCATGTAAAAAATCAGACCTGTGGTCTATGAGTTTGCTCAGTGTGGTGCAGATCCTGACAGTAATCTAGATCTGGTGGAAGGAAATACAGAATCTACTTTACACACAGGGTTGTACTTACTATCTGTGCTCTGCTGAGTGCCATTCTAGTTTGTGTAGTTGTATGTTTTGTGATCGAGAGGACTGCCAGTTGGTTTGTTGCTCCTCTGCTCCTGGAGTACACATCTACATCACTGGCTAAACCGCTAAAGGATCAGCTGTTATGTTCATGCTACCAGCTGATGAATAACATCCAATCATATTTCTAGAGGTCTAGATTGCAGCCAGACACCTCTCACTATTAAACTGCCTACACCTTCATGCCAGCATCATTTTCTGCTTCAGCTCCCTCCATCACCACAACCTCATCCTTCAACCCTCTCTTAGAAATTGGATTCATATATTTCTAGACTGTGGACATTCAAAGTGCACAACAAACTATGATTTTTGGTTAAACATATTTCCTCATTACAATAAGAGAAAACATCATCTGGTTGCAATTACATTTCCTATAAAACCTAAAAAAATAGTTTCATACAAAAGTAATTTCTGAGAGACAGGGTTGCGTCTTTATGTGCTCAGCTTTTGGTTCATGCTGAGCACATAAAGTGGTTCAGTGGCTCACTGTGGTAGGATCAGCTCTCTCAGAGGAATCCTTCTGCTGATCAAACTGAGCCTTTTCCACCAAATCTAAACGCAACTTTGCTATAAATGGTCAGTTTCTTGACACAAGTCATGACTGATGTGGAAACTAGTGGCTGCACAAAACAAAGAAAGAAAAAAACAATCAGAAACATTTAATATTAGTCTATAATCCAGAAAATATTGATATGATAAATAACTCACACACAAGGATAAAAACAAAAAAAAAATCTTTACTTTCCCTATCAACAAATCTGCAGATTGCCTGACCACCAGCCCCAAACCCACAGATCAGTCTGCTGTCATATATTACAAGAAGTAGCAGTTGTCTGTTGTCATTTTTTCTTGAATAACTAACAGAGTTTCCAATTATTTTCTGTCACCTGTTTCTCTTTTAAGGCAATGACGTGGTTTTCAGCTTGTTAGCTGATCAGACTCCCAGTACAAACAATACTGAAGACATTCAATAAAAAGCCTTATTAAGATTTTAAGCTCAGAATCGAGAGCAGCCCTAAAGAGAGCATGTGAGGACTAAAAGCCAACTTAGTTTTGTCAGTGGCACCACAGAGCTGGGCGGCTGTGAACAGGACTGTGGATACAGCTCTCTTTATTGAAAAGCTGATCAGCTGGCAGAGTGATGATCTTGCTGTAATTCCCTCTGTTATAAATGTACACACTCACAGCAGTGGAAGGCTGTAGGCTGTGCACAGGAGCCAACGTCCCAGAGCTCGCTGCCTTCCCCCTCACACTCTGTCCTCGCTACATGCACAAGGTGTCCTTTGGAAAGGTCAGTGTGACTACAATAAGGCTGAAAAGGACAGCCTCATATTTAAAACACTCCACACGCACCAAACAAGATAAATGTGTGTGTGTGTGTGTGTGTGTGTGTGTGTGTGTGTGTGTGTGTTTACCTTGTTTACAGAGGTGTGCATGTGTTTGTGTTTGTAGTGTAAGTTTGTGAATGTGTACATGCAACACTGTGTATGAATGGAAATGTGTGTTAGAATCTTACAATACATGAAGGTCAATATGGTAACACTCAGGGCCACGCGTGTGCGTGTGTTTCTCGCACACGCACGCACACTATGAAATGCTAACGAGGCATACAGTATAGTAAGCCTAGCCATACGTGACCCTCACACTACTCTTTGCTACCAAGTGTATAATACTGTGTACTGTGTATGGACTAGTGTATGAACAATTATCAGAGATGTGTTATTTGAGGACCTAGTTTGAATTTGTGCTGTATTAAAGGGGCATTCCAACAACTTTTCACTTTCATAAAGTTGGGGGACTCACAACAGACGACTCTGAAGAGGATGTTCAGAGTTGGAGCAGCAGGGGCAGAGGTATCCGGAAAATTTTGGATCTCTAGAAGAAGATTTTCTGTAATTAAATAAACTGCATTTATTTTGTCTTTAAAGTGTGAAGTGAAAATTGTAGCACAAAATCCCCCCACTAGATATGTGAGTTAGTTCTCTCAGAGGTGTAGAGAATAAGGTTCTCAGTGAGCAACTGTCAATTTGACCAAGAATCAAATAAAAAGCAGAGAATTCTTCACTGCCTCCTCTGTCAGTCCTCTGAGAATCTGGTTGCAGCTTAAACTGGCTTGAGACTCGTGACTATTTCTGTGTTAATAAATATCAGAAAAATGCTGTATAACTTCCTGTATTGGTGGAAGAATTGGGCTTCTGGTGACAGGTAGACTGAAACACTAAAAGGTGTAGCAGGAATGGACAGAAGCCAACACCAAATCCAACCCAAAAAGGCAAACGGTGCAAACAGAGAACACAGATGGAGAATCAAACCGTCTGAAGAGAGCCAGCGGTCTCCTTCACACGTGCTTTTGGTTACAGTTAGCACATCCAGCATTGGCTGCATGATGGACAGGCAGTGTGTGCACATTTTTGAAGCAGCAAGGGTCTGACTTTGCCAGTGAGAAAAAGTTCCTTTTTTTCCCCCTGCGGCAGAACAGGCAAAAAGGGCGGTGATCCTTTCCACAGATTTCATTCTCCACCCGTTCATTGTCATAGTTAAAGGTCAGGGTGCTGTAAGGTAGAGCTTGAAAATTAATTCCGCTCTCATCGGCATTCCAAATGTTTCCCTCTGTGTATCCTTGTCTTATCTGGACCCACTGGTCCTCAAGCCATTCATCGCACACAGTGCCAGCCTCAGTTTTCTCTCTTTTTAAACTAAACCAGCCTATGGAAATTTTAAAATGGTCCTCTCCCAGGACAGGGAGCTGCCACAGATTGGTGGTCAGCTGGATGAAGAGCGTTGTAAAGAGGTCACGTCCCTGATGAACCACACCAGCGACAGAAGATGAAGGAGACCTTTGAGTATAGACAACGCCTCCTCCACAATCCTGACCAATCGGACATCAGTGTTTCCAAGGCTGTTGGACACTAAAGGACTGGTAAGTATCAGGTTAGTATCGACAGTCTACAATGTCGAGAGTCCAAAGGTTAAAGAGTTAAGAGCCAAGTTTATGAACAGGAGCTAAGAGCCAAAGTTAAACGTTCATGAGGAAAAGCTAAGAGCCAAATTCCGCAACCATGTATAGTATAACCATGTAAAGTGTTTTAGTGAGAATCGGGGTGTTGTTCAACCACTAGAAATTCACTTAGGAGTGAGATATGATTTAAAGAGAAACAAAGCATCTGGATTATATGAACAGGTACCAGTACCACACTGTTATTTACATACCACATCAGAGTTTATTTTTAAGAATAAAACATTTTGCTGTCAAATTAATGAATCGGCTGCTTCCGTTGGCTTATACCGAGATTTCTGTGATGGAAAATACTATCAAAATCACCCATTGTTTTCAAAAGAGGAGGGAAAAATAGATGGAAAAAAAGATAACAATCAGGAGAAATGGCCAGAACCACATAAAGAAGGAGAAAGGAGGAAGAGAGGAGGATAACAAGAAGAAGCATATTAGGATAAGGACAAGAAAAGAGGACAAGGAAAGAAAACAATAGGGGGAGAGGATCAGACTAGAGAGCAGAGGGGAGGAGGAAGGAGGGAGGAAGAGGTAAGGGTACCATGAGTCAGAGGAGAAGGTCTGAGCAAAGCAGTGGAGGAAACAGCAGCTGAATGTGTATGTTCCCGGTGTAAATCCCAGTAAATCCTCCGTGTACCTCTGGAGACCTGTAGCAGAGCCTTTTCATTGTTTCTTTCATCTTCTCTTTTCATCTGATTTCTCCTTTAATCTCTTCTTTCATTACTTCTACACAAGCCCCAGGTTTACTGCTTAATGTTCCTGTAGACACAAAGCTCAATGGGAATCACTGATGTATGAATTTATTATACAATAAACATGTTTTTGAACACTGAATCATTTTATTTATCATTAGTAATACTGTCCAATAGCAGTATTACTAATGATAAATATAGCAGCAGTAGCTGCTGAACAGGAACTAATAATGATTTAATACCAGTAGAATTTACATGGCTAAAACTGTTGTGACTTACAGTATGTTCCTGTTACTACAGCAGCAGCAGCAGCGGCGGCGGCAGCAGCAGCGACAGCGGCAGAGCTATTGGTATTGGTAACAATATGAAAGGCTAAGCTACGCATGGTTTCCACGCCTGATCGCCGTACATGCTACCATCACACTTTAACCTGTGGATTGCTTTATGCAGTGCTGATCATTACAAGCTGATCAGACACTATGAGCTGTGATATACCAGGACTATTAGCAGGATACATTCATTGTTGGTTTGGGTCCTTTCATTTTCATTTATCTATATGAAATCTAAACTAAACACTCCTTGTAGTGGTAGGTCATCTTGCTGCAGTGCTAGTGGCAGTGGTGTTGGTAAAGACAGTGAGTCTTCTTGTAGTGATCCACCATCAGTGACTGAAAAGGAAATCAGCCAGTGTCCGTGTTTGTCCCTGTCTCCTCGCTGTGGTTGCACATTCTCCTTTGATTCCAGCTCCATCTGTGCCCGTCCTCTCCTCTTAGCTGGTGATGTAACAGTGTTTATTATTCATAGCTGCTGAGATTATGGCCCTCATCATACTCCTCTCAGGACAAGAGGAAAGAGAAGAGGGAGCAAGAAAGACACACGTTTCATATATATTTCCATTTCTATTCATGATTTTTTTTTCTTGTTAGCCTTGAGGCCTGCTGCCTGAGGAGCACTGGGCGCTGAGCTCAAACTGCACTGCCCACACGTGTTTGAAATATTACAGCTTTCCAACTGACTTGATGCCGATTCTCTCTGGGCCTTTTGGGAAGCTTTTTATTTGTATCTCAAACTGTGCACAAAAGAGGAGGTAGTTGAAAACTGATGTGACACCACTCAAAACAACTACTTTCAATGAAAAGGAAATACGATTTCTGAATATTCCTATTTTTACATACATGAAGCTGATCCATGATCAGTGTGCAGGACAGCTGAAAAACATGAAGAGAACCGAGGCAAAGTTCTGTCAGCACGCAGTGTTACACGCAGTGTGGCGCCCATAGACACCTGGAGGTCAGACGTAGTTGCTGGAGCCGTAACGCTGGCTTGTCCCGTGGCACTAGTTTGCGGTGGTGGTGGTGGTGCAGCACAGAAAGTTGAGAGTGGTAGAGTTAACTGCTCTCACTGGCTGCGTTCCATTTTTATGTTTAGTGGATTGGATATGCGACAGAAGTGCGTTAGCTCCCATCCAGTTCACTCTGATGTTTTTTACAAACCGAACAATAAGCCTGCCGGTTATTCCCTACTACAGGCCTGAGCCAGTCCTTAAATGCTGGGTGTTCCACCCAGCTGTCAGAAAACTTGCATTTGCCCCTGACGACGACGACGGGAGCGGAGCGCGCAAAGTGTTTGAGATGTCGATGCTTTACTGTGTCACAGAATAGGAAACATCTTCAATGGACCAAATAAAATCAGTTGATATTATATTTAAATTTAATTTAGTTAAGTCTTTGCTGATGTGTTGAGCTTAAACCAATAATGCCAAATGACATAAAAAGTTAATTAAGACATTGGATCCTTTAAAAAACAAACAATAAAAATATCAGCTGAGCTCGGCTAAAAACAAAGTTCTACAGTCAGTGTTCTGTAATCAATCCAAACATGTACCTTCTACTCCTTTACTATTTAAAGCCTCCCTCCCTCTTTCCATGAGTGGCGAAGGAGCAGTTGGTACTGCATGTTGGTCACTAAGACAGGATTCTGAGCTGCAGGCTCTCAGGTGAGCTCTGATGTCTTCATGGAAGACATGTGAAATATCTTTAAAATCAGAGAACATCTTGTATTTATGATCCTTATGTGCATATGTGTCTGCACACGTGTGCATATAAATGAGAAAAGAGAGACAGAGAACAAGTGGGTGTATTATTTTGGCCATCTCTTCCAAAAATGTCCCACTACAGATAAAAGCAAACCTACGCCTGCATGTTTCTGTACGACTAAACTGCAACAGCACATATGTTGTGTAAGAAGCTGTTGCCACAACTCATCCTGAGGGAAACATGAATGTGTGTACTAAATGCCATGGCAATCTGTTACAGTTTTACTCAGGTGCCTACAGAAAGCACGTTTTGTCAAACACTACTGCAGGTCCCTAAACATTTAGAGCAACAATCCCACCATTTTACACTGTGCTGCACAACACGTCCTTCATCCTGCAAATACCTGTCACTCACTCAAAACATCACCCATTCATCAGTGCCACCAAACTGACATATCCCTTCAAGACAGTCCAATGACAAAGGAATTGTAGGAGCATGATAGAAGACAGTAAAACTACCTAGATTGTGTTTCTTTGTGTACTTGCAGTAACCCAGTAATGAGGTCAAAAACTTCTACAGCCAACTCAATAAAATCAAGTCAACTGCCAATACCAGTTTCAACAGGTTAGCACCTGGTACGTCCTCTGTTCACAGTGATTCAGTCAGTGAACAGTCCACTTCTCACTTTACTACGTATTTGGTAGAACACTGTCAGCTGTCAGCATATGAATAGATCTACATAAGTGCATTATTCTGCTGGAGTAGCATGAGTTCTTTTTATTGGTGATCATTTTTTTCCTAGTCAAAGCTTGTCATCACTGGAGTCCACTGACACGTCAACCTTACCACAGCCTCAGTTTAAAAACTACAAACGTTTTACAGCCTCTGCCCGGGTCTGGTTGGGATTTTGGATGGAATGGCACTCAATTCATTTACATCACAACCCTGACCAGCATATGTGCTGTAAATACGGATGGATGTATGGAAACCACCATCATCACACCAACCCTCATTTTCATCACTCCCTCCGTGACTTTTTATAGTGGCTGCTCTCTTTTATTTTTATCTCCCCATGTACTCTTGTTACTGTATAAATTACAGGACAGTCTGTGCTTATTATCTGTAATGACAGCCACAGATGAAACTCTTCTCACACTCACTCACTCACTCACTCACTCACTCACACACTCACACACTCACTCTCGATTAGCCTGGGCTATTTTCAGAACAACTGACTGAGCTGTGAAATGACAGGTGTTACCACAGTAATTAAAACTGTCAGTCACTCTGTCTGTGTCTGTATGATGCAGTGCAGTCTTTGGCCGTTTCACTTGTCAATCAAGTGAACACTTGTCATGAGTTGTCCACATCATCAAACTAATTGTGTCCTGGGTTTTAACAGAGTTCTCCCTCTGTAAAAAGTCTGATGAACTTTTTGAACGTTGACATGGATGTACAGTATTTTAAGTTAACATGTTCCCACAGTTGCTGGTTTAATTCCACCCAGCTAAAATTAATACACTCTAATCTAACAGTACTGCAATAAATCCTATGTTCATGAAGCTTATATTATTGTCTTATAAGCGCTGGTAAAGAGCCTGAACCAAAACAGCCATGTAGTAAATCTGTGGGTCTGACCAAACATTTAGTTAGACCTTTATCACATGGACAAAACAGACTGTTACTTCCCAAACATCAATATAATAAGTAGGTAATAATACAGCATTAGTTATTACTGCAGTATTACATGAGTGCTCAGTGTTCAGGGGTCAGACCACACCCATCTTTGAACACAGATGTGTCTTTCTTTTCTTCATCACATCACGCCATTTTTATAGTGTTGATGTTTTCACAACAAAAAGTCAATATTCTTCAAAGATAACCACAAGTGCAGGAGCCTAACTGATTTTTGAGATCATGATAAAATCCAAATGTGAAGAAGGTGGAGAGGTCAGAATGTGGTTGTGTTTTTTTCCCCACAGTTAACATCATTTCAGTTAAATTCAATCAGCAGGGACCTGTTTGAGAAGGAGCGTGAAGAAGTTTCCTAGCAACACATTCACACACTCATTCACACACTCAAACAAATCCACATACCGATACACACACAGAAAAAAAAACACCATCTGCCCACTTCCTGCTGTTCAGGAAGTCTCAGCAGCACTAAGATGGCCGCCCCCACGTAGAGTCGGCT
This sequence comes from Toxotes chatareus, assembly GCA_016801885.1. NCBI lineage: Eukaryota > Metazoa > Chordata > Actinopteri > Toxotidae > Toxotes > Toxotes chatareus. The sequence continues at coordinate 25,246,755 of CM028902.1, read as the reverse complement.
GAAGCCCTGATTGGCCACTGTTTCGTCCTTGGAGACAGTTGCTATGCCAGGAGATACTGATGCCAGGATGTAGAAGAGCAAATACATGCTGTTGATTTTCTCACATCAGCTGTGTGCTCACAAACTCTAGTATTGTACATGTCACCATGACAAAGTACATGTATTGGAGTGTTGTGCATCAGTACAGTTATAAAACTTTCAGAGAAAACACACACATTTTTGTGTGTCTGCATTTAGTCATGACTTTGAGGAGAAACTCTTCACACAGAGTTTCATAAATGAATAGAAATGATTTGCCTCACAGTTGGTTTAGTTATTCTAAAGGCCTTAATGTTCTATTTGCTGCAGTCATACAACACTATAATACAATCACATCTTTACCAGAGACAGACAAAGTACTGTGTGATGCATAATAGATAGTACATGTAGTGTAGTGGTGGTTATGAGATGTTACAGGGTGATAAATGATTAATAATGTGTGTTATGTGTGTTTGTCTACAGGCTGTTACTTTGATATTTCTACCACACAGCAGTTTTTCCAGTATTAATGAGTCTTGATTTTGTTTTTCTTTCTTTTGCGCCCTGTGCCTACCAGTGGACGCCTAATCAGGATGGTCACCAAACAGGGGATCATACTCATAACCTTACCCCTATTAGCACCATGCTTTAGCTAGGTCACATGTGACAGTCTCAGTGCACATATGAAGCCCTGTGTTAGCATTCATTAAGCACATTCAACACAGAGTTACAGAAACTGCCCACGATACCACTGCACCGATATCCTCCGCTGCCATTTCACTGTAGAGAGCTGTGGAGGAGGACACGCCACTCTAGAGTGCGTGCAAATGTCGTGTGGGGGATCCTTCCCTGGTGCAACATATGCCTGAGCAATGGCTTTGAACAGCCAGTAAGACAGCCGTTGTTTAGTCAGAGGCTTCCCCTGAGAATGCCGTCTGTAATGCACAAGCAGCTGCTGGGTCTGTCTGATGGCTGCTGTACGTAATGAGAGTGCGTGCAACAGACATGCTTCCTCCATCTTGTTTCTGTGAGGAGGAAGAAACAGTCGCTCTATGGAAATCAGTCTGGATCCAAATGAGGAACTTTATACGTAAGCGCAGGATTTGACCTCAAAGTGGCTGCACTCTCAAATGGAGGCTGTCAGGGAGCAACCAGGGGTAAATCCCACTGAAGTGCTATTGTCCCCGTCACAGGTCACTGTCTTCTTACTCCTTTCATAAAGTGTTTAACCAGTGGGTGCACAAAGACAGATCTCTCTCCCAAAACCCTCATGGCAGGATGAGGTGGCGGCAGCATAAGTCTTGATCGTAGACAGAGGCAGATTTCTGTCTACTGGCAGCTGGAGGAAAACCAGCACTGTGCCGCTCTCCACACACCAGCACTGGAAAGTGGCCATTTTGACATGTAAGAGGCTGTGGTGGAAGGAGCCCACATGGATAGTGTCTATAATTATGGGAGGCTCTCCTCACACTCCTGTTCAGGGGCCAGGCACTGGCCTATCACGGGAAAAAGCTGGAACGACTTGTCGACCTGCACCAGTGCATGTCTGAAACACAGGAGATTCCCAAGGCTTTCCCCACAACTGCTGGATCATCAAGGGGAAACATGACATGCTTGTGTGCTCTGGAGCCAACAGCATCACTGACAACTGTCCCTGTTCACACACTACAGCTACGCCAGTACACGCTAAGAAGCAAGGTATTAGGGAAATGGGAGTGAAGGTATTGAGGAAGGTCTTAGGCCAAGGTTGAGACAAAAAGATCCACCTCTGCTCTCCCAAACTTGTCCCACAACATGTGAACAAGTATGGCATTCGGCTTCCATTCACCTTGGAGCGCACCATGAAGTGTGTCTCCTCACCCTTCCTGCTTCCTGGAAGCGTGTGGCAGCCTCAAGGAGGAGCAGCCCAAGGAGCCCATAAGAGCTGATGGGGACGTCCAGGAGCTCATTCCTGGAGCTCACTGTGGCGGGAACAGGGCGTGAATGAAAGTCTTCATCACCTTAGTTTGGATGAAGCCTGTATGAAATAGAGCCAAGACTCCTTATGTGTTTGTCTGGGACAGTATGTGAGAGGTGAGGTTTAAAGAGTTCCAATACAGCACCAGTACATACTGTATGACCTCCCAAATGACCTGATTTCCCTAACATAGTATCAAAACAAAAAAAAAAAAAAACAAGGTGGTAAAACTCAAAACATATCTATTTAAAATGAAGCGCTAACATTGTGGACAACCTCACTTCTTAAGTAAGTATTATGAGTGAAAAGCCTACATTAGGTCTACTCTGTATAATTGTCCAGGGTCCATTTTCCACTTTACTGCCAGTTACTGTAACTTCTACCAACTCCCCAATGAAGATCATGCAATTTTCTTAAATCTTGGGTTGGCTGCTGACAGAAAGACAAAAACCAATGCCTAATTTGTAATGTGAATATTTCCCTTTACTTTACACAGAGATCTAAAAGATAAAAAAAAAAAAAAGCATGATCAGAGCAGGATTATTGTATCATCATCCAATAAGACATGACAGCAAATTACTGTGGATGAATTTCACCAACATGTGCAACAAGACACCCACACATGAATGTATCATTAGAAGTCAGCACTGCCAGCTGCAATCCTCCAGTTCAGCACCTAAACGCCACTGAAATAGGAGATT
>CM028902.1:24911579-25239079 GCA_016801885.1 Toxotes chatareus | reverse complement strand
TCCATGTGGGGTTAGATCTGGAACCAGCGCCATATATATCAAACACAGCACAGTAACATAAACCAACAAGGTCCATAGTTTTCTTATTTTATAGCCTAAAAACTCCCAGTGTTCCTACAATCTGTACTAATCCGTCTTAATCTATACTCATCAGCCTGAAGTGACAAAAGGTGTATTTTTAAAAGATGCTGCTAATTAAAAAGAAAAACAATGTAAACGGGCACATGCTGTTGAAAAAGTCACTGTAAGAATCTCAAAGGTTGGAAGGGAAGTCAGATGAGAGGACATGACAGACAAGATAGTCACAGTCATTTAGCCATGTCATGTTCACACCACACTGACAGTGTAAGTGTTGTAAACCCATAGGATTTCACAGTACAACAGTTTGTCTTATGTTTCACTTCAGTACATCATGTACAAGCATAATATTGTATATTATATCTTTACAGGCTTTGTCATTGGTTTACTGGATGTGCCATATTTATCAGTGATAGTAATTCCAGACTTCCTCACCCTGAACTGTCAGGCTGGTACATTATGGGATGGCCCTTTCAGCCTGTCATCACACATTAAACTACAGACTTGTTTGGCAGCAGCCTTTGATGAGGACGGAACTCCTATCATGCCAGACCCAGCGGGAGCTGCCCATTGATTGGCTGAGCTCATTTTTACCTGACAGCAGCATCTGCCCCCCTGAGGACCGGCTGATTGACTAATTGAATAACAGATCAATTATCTATTTCAAAGTCTAAATAGCCACTAACACACAAGTAACTGGTCTTGCTGGAAACATGTGCACGCACACACACACACACACACACACCCTCTCAGTAGAACTTTTTAAATTCAGCTTCTAAGAGTGTGTGTCCTTTGAGTTTTCCCTGCGTGGCAGCTTCTTGCACGCTCATTGTAGAATCTTTTCATCTCAAATAAAGCTCACAGAATGCCCAGTGTCAGAAAAGGAGCTTTGCTTGGTAATAAATTATATCCTTCTTGCTCGCAGCAACAGAGTTTTTTGCATGGATTTCAGCCTTGAATGGACACACTGTGGCCTTCTCAAAATACAGCTCACGCTGAAAAGCAGCCTTGTCTGGAGCAAATCAAACTCATACTGACAAAAAACTTTTTCTTATAAATGACGGCCTCCTCCTGTTTTAAAAAACACTACTACTGCTTTAAAAGCAGTGTGATGTAAATGACTACTTTTAAAACATACCCCACATGAAAAATAACCACTTGGACAGAGTTGTGGATTTAACAACAGTCACTCAAAAGCACGCCAAGAAAAAAAAACACTTGAGAATTAATCACAAACAACATTTTTTGGTAATGCTCACAGCTCCTTCATCCAGCTCTGAAGTCCACAGCACGAGAGCTCAATCAACTACCAGCCACCAGGCATCAAACTGGTCTCCAGAAGATGGAGAACCTCATTTCACATGGAGGTTTTCTCTTGAACCGTACTTAGGACAGGATGTGAATAATATAATGGGCACATCACTACGACACCCGTGGCCAGTGCAGTGGATTCTAACCTGTTTGACTTGTGTTAAATAAAATCCTATCTGTCACTGGTTTCATGTGTCACCGGGTGAGTTTCCTTTCACATGTGTTAACAGGATGTAATGTATGTGTATCTGAAGTCTGCAAAGCATATGTGATGTTTAACACTGGCTGGCTTTATGAGTGTGTGTTTGATGCACCCCTGGTATTCATCAGTAAGACTCTGTGCTGCCTGAACTCCTCTGCTGTTGTGAGGTTCTGATTCTCATATGAGCTCGTGTGTCTGTTCTGTTCTGTATTTCCTCTTACATGTACTTTGATGTTGTTTGGACTGTTTTCTCTTGTTTGTCTCTTTTAAGCTATAACAGCCAGCCCTGGGACAGTAGATGGGAATTAGCCTTTTGGCTAAATCTGACACATTTACATCATATTGATGTTAACTGATATGTGTTGTGCCTGACAAACAAGGGAAATAATTACAGAAAGTAAAAACAACAATAAGGCATAATAATAAACATCATTTTCTGTAATCTGAGTAATCCTGTTCACACACAAACAGCAGCAGGACTTCAGTCTGATTCTGACCAGGTCCAACACTAAAACCCTGAACTGTCCGGCAGCCACTCAGATTTATTCTCTTGGGGACTCTCGATTAGGAGCCGCTGTTCTAGTGCCACTCACGTGACAAATGGTTTTAGCTCCATAACTGTTAGGAATAACTAAATGTTCATCATGTAGTTTGCTGTAATCTTGTTCAGACAGCAGCATTCAGTGGTCCAGCTGATACAGAGGCAGTTCCAGTGAATAAAGTAATGAATGCAATAAAGCAAAAAAACTGTCACTGTTCAATTTGTTGAACAATGGGTCTTTATGGGTCAATACTTCAGTGAGTCAGGACCATGAACAGAGTAGAACCAATGAAGAAAACTTGTTTCTCTTCTCTCTCTCCATCTCTGTGATTCTCTGGTTGTCTCTCTCACTGGTGGGGAGCAGAGACGTAAGAGCTGTGTAGCAAATCAGATTCTTACAAACAGAGTGTTCAGCAGCTTATTATGACCCATGATCAGGTTTTATTGTTAGGCGATGGGAGCCAAGAAAGAAGACAGATAACAGGTGACAAAACACACCACTGGACCCGTGCTGGTCCAGGGTCAGGATCCACACTGAAAACATCTCTGCAGACCCCTCACATCCTTCCTTTGGTGTACTGAATAAGCCAACATCAACAATCTGATCAATTAGTTGCCACATAACTGGGTCATTAAAAAGACAGAAATGAGAAACCCAGAAATAGAAAGCCTTTCTGTCTGAAACCTTAAAAAACACTCACCAGCTATCCCACCCAGAATCCTGTGTCAGTATAAACCGTGGATTTTAAATGAACTCATTTTGCTTGAAAAGATTTCAGAAAAAAAAGACCTGCAGTGCAAAACTGTATAATGTTATGCTTGGAAATGTCCCAGAGCAGCAAAATATTAAAACTCCCCTCCACTGAGTAAACCTTGAATAAAGCAGCTCTTCTGTCCTAACAATCAGCCTGTGCATCTAAATATGGAGATATTTCAGATAAGGTTCTGCTGCTGCATAAAAAGATTAGTGATGTGAAGAGAGAGCAGGGGGAGAGTAACAGAGGTGAGGAGGAAAGCAGGATGAAATACAGCAGAGTAGAATAACAGGCAGTGTAGCGACAGTCCAAAGACCATGGAGCACAAGACACTTCAGCAGAATGAGACAGCCATAAACAGACAAAATGACAAGTTATGTCTTTTTGGTTACAATTAATCGCACAACCAGGTTCTGATGCCCGACACTACTACTTTCCTACTCTCCCACCTCCTCTCTCTTTCTCCCTGTCTCACCCGCCACCCTCTCCTCCCTTTCCTTCCCTATCTTGGCAGTGTGTGAAGAGTCAGACCTCTCGCCCACACAAACCATCAATGTTTGCCTGCCAGGACAGAGAAGGAACTGCAACGTTACAGCAGCCTCCTACGCACTCTGCCTCCAAAGTGTAACAGCCAGAGAGATGGAGGGGAAGAGAGGGAAGCAATAATGCTGGCTGAGAGAAAAAAAAAGAACAAAGGACCAAGAGAGAAGCTCACAGGTGGTTTTAAATTGCAAACCAGTGTTATTACAGGGAACCGGTGCCTGCAACGCCTACCTGACACATTTCTGTTCCACTTTAAACTGTTAGAGAGTACGAGGATTTTACTACATCATGATAGTCATGTGCACATAGCTTTCTCACTTAGCAAACAGTCAAACCAAACTAAAATGCTGTCTGTTATCAAGTTTCAGACATTCAGACGTTCAGACATTTGATCAGAACGTCTCCTTGTGGAGGAATTTCATACACAATTCAACAGGGAGGAGACTCCAGGGCAGAGCCTTTGCTTAGCCTGCTACCACCATGGCTCAGACCGGTCGAGTCCCCTCAGATATGGTGTACAGAGGCATGTATGACACCGACACTTTGTCCTCCTCCATCTGTTGGATTGATTCTCCTGGTTTTCATAGTTTCTATGAAATCAATAACAATTTTACATAAGCTATCCTCACAGAACAATGTCCAGGGTGTGTCTCTTTAAGTGAGTGGGACCCTCAACTAACTGATCAAGATTCAAAGATTTCACAATAAAATCCAGAGTAAAAGAAGAATCAGAGGGGCAGCAAACACGGGTTTCAGTAGTTCAGAGTCAAGTCGACTTGCATTTTAGCTCTTCCCCATTTGAATGCACAGAATCTAAGCAAATCATTGTAAGTTAAGAATAAGGTTTCACGTCTGTAACTCCTGAACATCTGTGTACAACAATCAAGATAATACATGTCTAATTCCTGTCTTTCCCTTAATAATGTTCCAGCTATGAAACATCTAGTTCAGTGTGTACCTGTCTAACTTTTGGTGCCCTTATGTCCTTGTAAAGCTCACCTTGTTTTTACAGTACATTTGTCTAACTCCTGTGGCTCCATTGCAAATTCAAGTAAGACCAATGTTACAGTTAGAATGAACCATTTGTAGGGCTGGTCATTATCTAAGTTTCTGACTGAGACCAAAATGTTTTTTACTGATACAACGACACATATTTTCACACCTTATTTTAAGGAATATAAACAGTTTTTTTTTCTGCAAAATCTTCTCATTTTATCATAATAAAGAAACCAAAGAACCCCACACTGGTCGGGTCTGTGTCGCCCTTTGGTTTCTTTACTGTCAAGAGTTTTTGATTCGACACGACTGTCAATACAATTTTACAGTTAGCAATTATTTCACTTTAACTGTTACCTGTTAGCTTAGCAGAGAAGTTTCCTGATGTCTGGACTCCAACCTTAACATTGGACCTAACACTTGGCTAAAACTCTGCCAACAAGCATCATTCAGTTTCAGCTATTAATACTGAGGTATGGAGGTTCTCTATGTAAATTCATCCAGCCTTAACGCTGCTGTCCATGAGTCTACATCCTGGGTATCTTTTTAATACTATGTAAAGTACAAGGAAAACCTGTCAGGTTTGTGTTTCTGCTCTGGCTAAGTATTCACTGCAGGTACTGCTCCCTAGATTTATGTGTACGTTCTGTATGTGTCCTTCACAAATCCTTTACCAATTCAGTCTCTCTTTCTGTCTATGTATCTCTGAAGCATCCCCCCATCTCTCTCTCTGTCCAATAATGTATTCACGCTTTCAGAAAGCCAACCTGTCATTAAGCGAAAGAAAGGCCTCCTGGGGCCAACTAGCTGCTTCCACCATCTTCTGCTTTCACACGCTATTTACATTCAGCCAGACATACAGCTGGAAAACAAAGAAAGGCAGGCAGAGAAAAAAATATATAGAGAGAGTAAGCTGGCATAGAAAGGGTTTGAGGAAGAGAGAAAAAGGGGTAGAGGAAACAGAAAGGGACAGAGAGAGAGCTCAGAAATAATGGGTTGTGGTTACACCTGCGTTTCCCTGGTATGTGTGTAAAGTATGAGAGGGCTGAATTGATTGCCATGTTTAGTTTCAAACAGATTAAATATTCATGAAGTTCCATTTACTAAAGAGACCAACCAATGTGTGCGTGTCTGTGTGGGAGGGACAGCGGGGGTGATGCACAGAATTGCTTCAGATTAACATTGTGTAGAACATGCTGACATGGAAATAGACAGTGTGCTTAAGTATTAACTCGTCTTTGATGTGTGTGTTACGCCAGTGCAAAGAGTTGAAAGGAATAAGTGATTCCTCACCACTCCATGTACAGATGGAGACATCATAAGAGCCCTGCTTTTACTGCATGGCCCTAACACACATCTGCTGGCAGCCTAGGGTGAAATGTGCAGCCTCAAAACTGTTAGAGCATCATATATGAGGCTGGTATTGTTCTTTCAGATGACTGCGTATTATGCTATCAGTTTGATAGCGTATTTTCCTGAACAATATAAAATACTGGTTGTTGCTAAGCCCTGAATTTGCCCCCTAGATGCTGCATGTAAGACTCTGAGACAGAAACTGGTACACTTCAAAGACAAAACTCCCAAAAACAAGCTAGTGATGTCGTCTATGCAGTCAAATGCAGCAACATGCAACCCATCCACATCTCGGCTCATGTGACTCTAACAACTCACATGGTGCTTAGTTCCTACGAGCAGCCTAGCTACCCTCAGGTACCAACTTTGAACAAGAAGTCCTGTTGGCTTCAATCAACCCTTAGGATACAATGACCTGGACAAATGAGAACTTGCACAGAATTATACAGATGTTGGAAGTGTCCTGGCCTTTCCTCTGATGCTATAATGAGAATTATTGGATGGACTGTCCTGAAATTTGGTTCAGACATTCATGTTCGTCTCACTATGAACTGTAATATCTCTGATGGTCCTCTGAAATTTCCTATTATGACCAAATACCAACAAATTCCCAACAGCCTCAGCTGCACTCTGTGTTTAGTGCAGTGCTGTTTAATTAGCTAACTAATTTGACTGTTAGTCTTGTTGGAGTCTCTCCTAGTTTGTAAATGTCCTCAAAGCAACAAGAAAATGATTAACAAGAGCCTGTCAGGGTGAATGATGAGGTGGAATGAAACTGCAGTTGAATCTGATCATGAGGCTACATTCAATTCTTTACCTTGGAAACGAGGAGTCAAGAATGACCTTTCACCCAACGTTCATTTACCAGATTTTTCCAGAGCTGCAGCTGCTAAGATGCTGCTGAAACCTTTGGAAAAAGCCAGGAAGAGGACCTTAGCCATGTGTCGTGAGGGTGACTGTGTTATGGGACAATTTCATGGAAAGAGATTTTTTTTTTTTTTTGCCTGAAGGTTGCATTAGAGGAAATGTCAGGGGATCACGTCCTCAGGATTCATCCTTAGTGAATATTTTGAAGTACTGAAACAAATCTCGAGGTGAAAGTGTCAGTGGTATTACTGAATGAACATAAAGCCCTCAAGGAAACATTTTCCATTTCCACTGACGTTCAGCAGAAGGTCAGCCCCAAACACTGGCTGCCACGGGGACACACTGTCATCACCAGCCTTCAGGATCTTCTATCATCTATTAAAATCAACATAGAAAACACTGTGATCATTTTGCACAGGACACAGAGCACTCGCTCATGCATTGGTGTTAGATGCTGGTAAGGCTTTGTCCTCATCTAAACCTGTCACACAGTCAACAGATGCTCATTCCTCCCTAAAAACTCTTTGCCTTCTGACTTTGCCTCCTCAGACACTGTGTTCAGTCTCCAGCAATCACTGATTTCCTTTTTTAATTTAGTTACGTACCAATGTGGTGTATCAGGCCCTCAAGTTCCAGACACAGATGTTTCAATTAGCTGCAGGATTTGAGCCAGTGAAGAAAGAAAGAGCAAAAGGAAGAAGCGTCGTGAGAAGGACTGAGAAGGCAAGAAATACCAACAGACAGAGGCAGAGTGGAGGGAGAGAGGGGAGAGAAAACCAGCTCAGAGGAGTCAGTGGAGTCTTTTTACAGCCTTCAGATTCATCTGGTGTGAAACTGACTGTAACCTCCGCTTTAATGTACCATGATTGTACAGCACAGCCAGACACACATGATGGAAGACCAGCACAGGCTCCAGGCTTCAGCCCCACGGAGCTGGATGAGTCAAAGATTTAGATTAAGTTTTGGGAGATTCTGCGATTCCTCCTATTTTAAATCTCCAATTATTTATTTGTCCTCTGCCAGCATTTCAGAAACTCTGACACTCAGACACTGAGTTCTATAAATTTAAATAATAGCTGGAAAAACTGAGGCATTCTAAAACTTTTGACCAGTAGTGCATGTCTCAGAACCACAGCTGTTTCTGTTTCTGATCTGGCTGTTTGTCTGCTCTGTAAAAAGCAACTGGATGAATCCACAACCACGACAGATCTGAGGAGCCAGACTCTGTTAGCCAAAAACCAAGTGAGGCAGCGGAGACACCGAGAACAAACGGAGCAACGTCACCTGCACAGAGTTATCTGACAGCCTATACGTTTCACCACAGGAGCGTCACCCATAAGATAAACAGATTTATATGAAGGGTATTGAGCCCACTGGCTTTGTTTCAGGAGCAGGTTCAATCAGATAATGACTGAACTGGAGCCATCTATCCGTTCCATTAGCTCCACCGCTAAAGGATTGTGGGGTGGCTGGAACAGAACCCAGCTCACACTGGGGCAGAGGCAGGGTACACCCTAAACATGTCACTAGTCAATCACAGAGGCTGACAGTCATTCTTACATTCAGACTTACAGGCAATTTAGAACTGCCAGTGAACCTAAACTGCACGGTTCTGGTCTGTGGGAGAGAGCCCGAGCACCCAGAGGAAACCCACACAGGCACAGGGACAACACACAGAAAGGCCCTCACACTGTTTGAACCAGGAACCTTCCTGCTGTGAAGCCTCGCAGTTTCCAACCGACTGTTTGAAAAATGTGACAGCTCTAGTATTTAATACGGTTAAAACATGAATGTCAGTAAATCAGTCTGTATAAATGAATCTGATGAATCTGATTCTTAGAGTATCTACAGTCCACAGCTGCTTCACACTGTATGAAGACTTGATAAATCTGCAGCCTATGATTACATGTCAGAGCACAGTGCCATTACACACCACTGTCCGCTCTGTTTACCTTCATGAAATCACATTCAAACAACACGAAGCTGCTACGAAAAACTACACACACCTCGACACACACCTGACTGGTCTGTTCTGACTGGGTACTCTGCTTGTTGTTGAGGGAGACACTGCTTTACAGGGTCTCAGTAATTTTGTACATTGTCTTCTTTCCAATTTTGTTTTTAGCAAAAGTATCATCGTTGAACTAATCATACTTAAAAACAGAATAAAAATAAAAGCACACCAGCTACCTCTGGCTGCAAAGCTGAGGTGCTGCATGTTCACACCGTGCTGCTCTGCATCATTCAGACAACATGAGAAATGGTTTCCTGAGGATTCATTCCAGTTTTTCCATCTTTCCATTTGTTGACCTTTTGTTGACATGCTCCACTGTGACTGGCACAGCTGTTTCAGATCTATGAGAGGGATGTGACTGACTTCAGCCAGCTGTTTAACGCTATGTGAAGCTGCACACACATGGCCCGAAACAGCAGGTGAAAATACTCACACAGTCTGTGAGCCCCAAGATCCACCGCTTTGCAGCAGTCGTTGCATTTGCATGATTAAAAAAGGGCCCTAGACTCTTTCTGATTACGGTTTTGAGTAAATAGGATGATGGTACGAGGGCAGCAAAAGGACTGAGAGGGAGAGACAGAGACGGACAGAGTTCTATGGACTGGTAAAACAAAATGGATTAATTATATCACTGCTGGCAGAAGCCACATGATGACTGCTGATGAATTCTGTGCTCAGATTCAGCCTGATGCATCAAAACTGACTGGATGTCATTTCATCATTCAATAATCCTAAACAATACACCTACAATAATCCTACACACACAGCCAAAGCAGCCACGGGGCTTCTCAGAGTGAAGAGCTGAGATACCTCAGGGACATCTCAGGCCTGAAGAGCAGACTAAAGGCACAGAGACCCCACAACATATCCGTATACCACCGGAGGCAATGAGTGAACCAGCTGCGCTTTTTAATAAAAGGAACAACACATGACCTTAGAATGGACACCTTCTGTGAACTGCTGTATCTAACATAATACAATAAATCATCAATCATAGTCATTTTACTATTGAATTTATATGTTTAAGGCAGATTAGCTAATCAACTAACATGAAGGACAAAGGTCTGGATAAAAAGACACCAAATCAAGTTTGAAAGAACATATGAAGAAAAGCTGCCTTATGAAAATTTGACATTCAATGGTGTTGCCTTTCCTTCTGTCTGTCTTCTCTCCTCTGTCTCCGTCCCTCTGCCTTTCCTTTACATTATACAGTTACCACCTTAAAGCATTTCGACAGCAGTGAGTCTCTTTGTATCCGGGCATGCTTTTATTTTTCAAAGCCCTTCAGTATGTTCTGGACTTTCATAAGTACTGCAAAGGTCTAAATAAGATTGACAGGGAACACACACGAACACACAAACACACACACAACACACACCCACACCACAATCAGATGCACTTTTGAATTACTTACTGGTGTTTGAAACCATATGTCGTATCCCCAGATTTTGGGCAAAGAGGGAAAATATGTAAAAGAAAGGAGGTTGATTGCTTGAAGCAATCATCTTAATTAATAATGAAAAGCTTTAAATTATAAAAAGAGTGTGATGTGGGAGGAAGACAGTGGGTTGGAGGCAAACCTTGCTTCTTTCATATTCTCTCTAAGAACTATTCCTCTCATGTTCCAGTCACACACACACACACACACACACACACACACACACACAGACACAGACACAGACACACACACACACACACACACAGACACACACAGACACACACACACACAGACAGGATCTGTTCCTTTAGTAGAGAGTAACAGCATGGAGGTTAGATGATTCTGCAGGGCATTACAACACAGCAGAAAGCTTGGGGGGAATGTGTGTAAGACAGGGAGGGAGAAAGAATGAGGACAGAAGCATCTCTGCAGTGCAGCTGCATGATTTCATCTCTTCTCTCACTGGATCTACACTATCTGCCCCTGCCTTTAAACAGCTAAACTGGTTCCTGTCCAAAACTTCAAACCTAAAATTTTCAGGTTTAAATCCGACTGTAAACACAATGCCTTAATCTTACAAAACATTTTACAGATGGGTGGAAATTTAAATCTGCTTCCCTGTAGGTCACAGGGCTCACTGACTGGTTTAATGAGGATGAAAATGATGTGAGTCATGTGCCAGCTAAACACCTGTGGGAGATTTTGGAGGACTGTTTGGAGATGCGAGCAGACTTACTGAGGATTACTGAACACTACAAAGACTGCTCACCCCACACATAATAGCTGCTTCCACCAGCATACACAGATGTTTTTAGCCGTAACAGTCAGAGAGGAGCACATCCTGAACAGCTAAGCAAATACAGAAACAACACACTCAACCAATTAAAGCCTGTGGCAACAGTTGGCAGTTCAGGTGTGTTCCTGTACAAAAACAGAAACGGGCATATTTTGCCAGTAACTAGTTTTGTTTTTAGTATTATTTCTCCCATCTGATATCCTGCTAGCTTACTTTATTTTTTCCCATGTGAGATCCCCAGAGAGTGGCAAGACTTCTGGAAATTTTACAGACAAACTTGCTTTGAGGGTGAATTTTGAAGATTTTGTTCACACCTCACTTGTTCCAACTTTACGTAGAACTTGGATCTTACTCAAGTAAGTAAGTTTGGCATTTGATTTTCTCAGCCACAGTACCTTTGTGCTTGCCAATTATCACGTTTCAAAAGTGCTTTGTCAAAAACATGGCTTTATATTCATTCTTCATCCTCAAACACAGACTATACATTGCCTGGACTGTGTGTCTGTATTTCACTGAGAGGAAAGGACAAATACCGCTCCATACAAGCTGTTTTCACATAGGAACTATGAATATGTTCTGGTTAAAATTCAATGTAAAGGGCGCACAGGTAGAAAAAAGCCCAACTGAATTCCTATTCCTATTAAAAAAAACAGGATAACAATCAGGATTTATTTTGTGTAAAGCAGAGCTGAACAAGTGCAAGGGCTATAGCCAAGGTAACCATGGCAACCACTATGCACCCACATAGGCATTCCATCAGCTGTCCTCCACACTTAGTTTGTATTCAGCTGCAGGAAACACACTCGGGGGAGCTGTCCAGTGCTGAACCTTTGTGGTTCTGCAACAAACCTAAACCAGTTTCTGCTGCAGAGGAAATGAGGGGATTCCTGAACACCATCATCACAGGATTAAAAAGGTAGCTGTTATCAAATCACTGCATAGCAACAAGAAATATCTGTGCAGTACCGAAAAGATGATCGTATACACATACACAACAGCTACTTAAAGCTGCCACACTGCTTTAATACTTCAGTGCCATAATGAAACTGATTGTTCAGTATTTACTGAGTAATTACTTTAACTTTATGTTAAACAGCTTTGTAGTGAAGATACTCCTCCGTCCGTTGAATTCCACTGAGAGACAACACGATTGGTCTGAATCAGAAATTCCCAGGATCTGCCAAATGGCCTTATCACCTTTCAGAATCAACACTGGCTACACATGAAACACCCTCCTCAAACCTGATGTGCTGACATGATAACAAAACCAACAGCAGGATGTGAACTTACTTCACAAGCTTCTGAGGTCATCCTTATTGGATCTCATGAGACAAGGTGGAAATACTGTGGCCTCCAGTACCACTTTAAGGACCTCAGAGCTATCTCTGATCAGGAACTCCCACATATAACAAACTTCAAGGACTGGCTTTTTTTCACCTATGAAACATTTTTTTTTTTAAAATCAGACACATCCTGTCTCAAAAAGATGCAGAAAACTTCTCCATGCTTCTGTTACTTCAAAGCTGGATTAGTGCAATTCCAACAAGCCTCTAAAGACTCTCCAACTGACCCAAAATGCTGCTGCAGTGCAAATACTGACAACAACTAGGAAAAAGAGCTCTTCTGCATTGGTATTCTAGAATAGAATGTTTATTATTATTATTATTATTATTAGTGCTATTTCTAGTCCTATTTCTATTTCTGTCCAGCCATTCATACACAATACTTAGATTTACTGTGTATGAGCTCTACTAACCTCTATTATAGTTCACATTCCACCACTTTCTCACCTGATCATCTGTATCTCCAGAGTGTGTCCCTGTCTGACCACTACTTTCAGCATGTCTCTCTCTTCCTGTCTCTCTGTGCTGCCTGCATTGAGACCAAGTACCATTGTGTTATAACAATGACTGATCTTGATGATCATTTTAATTTGACTGTTCCAATTGTATTACTAGTTTTATTTACTGTAATTTAAATGCATAAAGAACACTATAAAAAGCACAGTAGGCAGTAGTGGAAGAAGTGTTCAGATCCTTCCTTAAGTAAAAAGTAGTGCAATACAGCAATGTAAAAATACTCCATTATAAGTTAAATTACTGCATGGAAAATAGCAACTCTATATATGGTTTTAAAAACAGGGATACTAGATAAATCTGACTGATGCCAGAGGAAAGCTGTAACAACTCACTGACATCTGAAGTCTGACCCCCACACTACACACAGCTGTTTGTAAGAAGACAAAGCTTGTTATATTATCCACTGTGTCAAAACGTATTGTGTTATAGGTAACTAATATATAAAGCTGTCAAATAAATGTAAAAGAGCAGAATACAATATTCCACTTACTTACAATTATGTGAAACGTGAGCTAACGCCTTATATACTATGCTAACCCTACTGATTCAGGTGTCTACTTACATACTGTATGAAAAAAGGGCGTGGGGACTGCGAGTCCTTCTTGTCCTTCTTTCTTTGTTTTTCCATTTGTTCATCTCCGCTGACTGACTGAATTTAAACCAGATTCTTATACTGGTCATGTATAGCTAGGAGCTAGCAATAGCGGCTAGAAATTGCATTTGAACTACTGAGTCAACGTCCCCTAAAACGCTAGGGCAGCCTAAAAAGTCCCAGTGAAGTCCATATTAGACTACCGGCAACTTAATAATTATTACTGTGTAAATGAGCATTAAGCGACAACCTAATGATATAAACACAGCCACAAAACCAAGTTAGCTAGCTAACATACCTTTGACGAAGTGTTCACTGCAGACACGGCGTTAGCAGACTGCTCCTCCTGACCGCAGACGTACGTTTAAGATCCACCTTTTACGGCGTTGTTCTGTAAGTTGTTTATATTCCTCTCCTTTGTGTGTGACTACTTTTGGTACCATATAATAGCTTTTTTCTTTTTCTCTATTGGAACGATTTGAGCGCCGGTAAACTAAACTAAACACGGGCGTTTATCCACACGGTAGATTCTCGGTGTGTCAGACAGCTAACGGCTGAAACACTTCCTGCCCTCCATTTGAATTTGGCGCCCTCGCGCCGCTGCGTCGTGACGTCACGTGAAACCCACCTATTAGGTAACTGAAATGCAGGTGCGCTAGCTAACCATGGGCGCAAACATGGACGCAACCATGTGTGCCATTGCGAGGGGGGGGTTACACGCTTCTGTTTTCCTTAGCAAAGGGAAATTAATTGAAAATAAATAGGAAATGAAAAGAAAATGATCAGTTCACTTTCAGAGGGATAAAAGGTAATCGATGAGTCTGATTATATCTAAGTATATTGTAATCTGTGGTTCTATTTTTCACTTTTAAATTGTTATATTATGCTAGAACAGGGACTCACCAGGATTTGGAAACGGGAGGCTTGGCCACTTTTGGGGGGAGCTATTTATAACTGTAACAGTAATTTATTCAGTATGAATCTCCCTGTTCATTTCCATAACATGCTGTCTGTATCACAGATGACTGTCAGATCACTTTGACCCACCTTAGCAGCAGAGACCGACAGGTGAGAGAGCGACAGCTGTCACCTGGCTCTAACTCAGCCGGTGTCTGGATGTGGAGAGGGGTGGTGGGCTGAATATTATTTATGGTGCTATTCTTTTCCATTGATGATAATGATAACAGCCAGTGAAGGAGCTTAGCTCTCTTTTTTAGAGCAAACACCACTGACAGTGGAGGATACTTTGGTTTATTACTGACAAACGACTCTGTGCTGTGGGAGCTAACTAATTACTACCTCCAGCACCGATGACTTCCTTCCTTCTTTAGAAACCTCCGAATATCCATTTCGTTGCGGTGGCGCTCATTTTAATCCTAACTAACGTCTGTCCGTCACTACTGTGCAGCGTACCAGGGAAAGGTAAGAGTGAAAACGTGGAATGGATTTTTATTAACACGGGCATCTTCTCGGCGATTAGACAGAATGTATCTGACTCGCTGAAGCAGCGCATCGCCTTGATTTCCTGTTCAAGGGGGCAGCAAAACATGGACTGGATTCTCGTTAATATGGGCTTTCTGTCAGTGAAAAAGCGGATCGGATTGGCGCTCTCTGTGTCGCTCGGAATTTACACTGAATATGGTTGTTAAGTATTCTTGACTCTCCCCAGATTGTTTGGGCCTAACGACGTCCATGTGCTGGAAATAGGCCTACCAGTTCAATAGCAGATTAATAACAGTAACAAAAGACCGTCAGACATCACCACATCGTGGGGGTCGCAGGATCAGCACCTTGGGCAGAGATCATCACACACACTAACCCACTGAGATAAACAAACGTTAATCAGGTGAGCTCTGGAGCAGCAGCTGCACACTTAGATAACTGAGCCAAACAGTACCAGCAAAAACCAATATCACTAAATCACTGTCACTAAATGGTTAAAGTCACTGCTCACCGTGCGGCGGAGACAGGGAGACAGCTGTGTATGGATTAAGATCTGGTTTTACCTACGCTTGGTTTGCTGTTTACGACCAAAGTGATACATGTAAACAAAGCTGTCGGTGTTTTGGTTTCGTCTCAGACTGTGAAAGATGGAATAAATGTCTTTGTGTTGTGGCTTCGACTTATGACTCTGAGAAGCATGGCTGTGAATGTTGATGCATTCTGGTTATCTTCCATTAATTAGTCATGTGACAGCATCATTCAGTGTGAAAACTGTTTGTCTGAACTGTAAGTGATGACATGCAGGGTTCAAAAGGTTAGTTAGCTTTAAATGATATCAAACTTTTCAACAGGTTCTTTTACTACCCTGGATAATAACATAGCATATCTTCTGACAGTCCATATAGTACCACCAGGGAGAAGGATGGATCTGGTGTCTGTGTTTTTATTACCAAACCTCTTGGTGCACTCTACTTGAAGTTTCATCTATAGTAAAAATGGCTCCCTGTCTCATTCTATAGCAGCCTGAGTCTGGCTCTGCAGCACTGCTTGGGGCTGTGATTGTGCTATAATCACTGTGGCTCTAAAAACATAATTACCACAGTCTTCAGTGTAATAGCAGCATATTTCAGCTCCATTTGGGGTTTCTGAAACATTTAAATCAGTAATTTAAAGTTACAATCCAATTTAAGGGCTCACTTACCTCACTCTCCCTCTCTGTCACTTTTATCTCTCCCCCTCATCTTAACTCCTCCTCTCCTCTCTGTTATCCTCAGTTCCGACAGTTTCTCTTTGCTCTTTCCTTTAGTAAATAAAAAGCATTCATGCAGTGCTTTTCCAGTCTTATTGACTACACATTAGTGCTTTACACTACAAGCCACATTCACCCATTCACACACACATTCATACAGCACTTCTCACACACGCTCACACACTGATGCCACATAGGGGGCAATTTGGGGTTCAGTATCTTGCCCAAAGGAACTTCACAGTGTGGACTGGAGGAGCTGGGGATCAAACCAGCGATAGCACAGTGCAGGTTCCACATAATAACAATAACCCTAATAATAATAATAATAAGAAGAAGATAATAATAGGGCTAATCATAGGACTAATAATAAGAGTAACAATAAGAATAGTAAAACTAATGATAATAAGACAGGACTAATAACAATAGTTAATGAGACTAATAATGGGGCATTAGTTGGCCCACAGCCACAGATCCAGTCTCTACAGCTCTGGAGGAAGATGAACCTGCAGAGAGCGACAGAAGAGAAGAAGAGAGACGAGAACAAAACTACAGGAAAGCGAAGAAGCCGAGTTCTTATCAACTTAGTAAAATGCAAAAATGCCGATGTTGTGTGTAGCTTGTGTGCACTGACCCCAAGTGGCTCACACTCTCTTAATGCAGCTTTGGATACAGGAAACATATACTTCAGTATATTTTCCAACATTGTGATACAACAGTGTGATAGATTATTTTGTAGAACCAG
Source organism: Toxotes chatareus (assembly GCA_016801885.1). Classification (NCBI taxonomy): domain Eukaryota; kingdom Metazoa; phylum Chordata; class Actinopteri; family Toxotidae; genus Toxotes; species Toxotes chatareus. The sequence continues at coordinate 25,222,300 of CM028902.1, read as the reverse complement.
ATAAACTGAATTACCTTTGATTCACTTTTATTTAGTTTTTGGTCTTTTCCACTAAATATATCAAGCCTTGATAAGGAAAGACCTGTTGCACAATATTATTAACATTACTATTATTAACTCAGAATCTAAACTAGTTGTAGTGGTTTTGCTTCTTTTCTATGGATTTCCTCAGCTATTTCCTTTTTAAGATATTACACACAGTATTTTGGCTCCAGATGACTCTTCACTTTGGGCCCGTTTACCCAAATAATGTGACCCTAAAATACAATCATGTATCTACAAATTCCAACATGAATTCAACCTAATATGACTCACCTGTGAAGCAGTGTTACACTGTCTACCCACTGTTCCTACCACCTTCCTGTCAGACCAGGAGTCTATTACAGTTTATATCATCAGTCACTCTCACTGGTTGACAAATGTTCAAAGGAGTCCATAAAAGACACCAGACGTTCGGATAATGATGGAGGACATGCTGTTTAATTCTTAATGTGGCTCCGTGTGTAATTTCTCTCAGCAGAGACCCACGGCAGCAGAAGCTCTGAGGCTGTTCATCTTATCCCGAGACATTAATCCACTCACATATGAACATGTCTCTGTATCTGCAGCCATTTTCTAACCTGCTTATAGCTGTGATTTAAGATTTATTGCACAAGCATTCATTGTCGAAAGCTCATGTTACAGTTTCTCACGCACACTGAGAAATGACTTTTCATGCTGTGAATTGTCATAAATGTATTAAGAACAATGAGGAAAAGTTACAGTCAGTTTGGCCTTTTTCTCAGTGCTTTTGGGAAATGTATGTTTTTTACAAACTCTGGGTCCAGAGTGAGATATAAACTTTGCCAAGTTTTGGTCTACAGATTCAATTCAATTCAATTTCAATTCAATTTTATTTATATAGTGCCAAATCATAACAAGTTATCTCAAGGCACTTTCCGTATAGAGCAGGTTTAGACCGTATTCTTTATCATTTTAAAGATGATGATGATTCCTATTCATTTGTGACCTCCACTGTCTTTAAAGTCACCTTCAGGCCAAAATTACAACTCCTGGTAAAGCTGTAAGGGTGCAGAATAAAATGCATTTAAGAGGCAGGACACAATCAAAGTCAGTCTGAAGAGGCAGCTGTGCGCTGAAGCACTGAATCTGCTGTAGGATGAACAAACTGAGGTGAGATTTCCAAAGCGACAAGTGCCTCTCTTTATCTCCTGATGCCAAGATGGTAGAGCTATCAGTGCAAATGTTATATCCTTTGTACTTTATATCAGTTGTTAAGTTGGGGAGTAAAATGGTAAAAGGACTCAAATTAGACAAAGAGGGATTTTGTACCTGGGCAACGCACTTGTACTAAATGGCTCTTTAACTCACATAAATACTGTATTCAAACACACTAAGCATCTGCCCAGATGAGAAACTCCACGATGAACCATGGACAACTTGTACTGCTTCGAGCCAAAACAGAGCAGAATGAGTGTAAGTGGACCACAGCAGTGCTCAGAGCAAAGTGAAGATATCCCTTAATGAGGCCAAATTAAAAAACACATTTGAATAAAACACGCCCCTTTTGGTTGTGAGGGCACAGAAAAAATTTGATGCTACAGGCATAAAAGTTTAACACTCCTGTCACAGCAGGCTGGTGAAACATCTTCATTTAAGGAAACCGGCTCAGAATTTTGCCTGCTAACAAACGACTCAGAGCAGGAAGTCAAACACTGAGAGCAGAAACATCAGCAGAGGAGGACATGCTGGATTCTTTACGAGGCTGTGAACAGTCACAGTACATATGCTGGTGAGGATGTTCACCCTGCTCCAGACCAAAGCATGTGGAGAATTACCAGCACCTTTCATCAGACGTCATATCAAATGTCTCACAGATGAACGACGCCGTTAGTGCTACTCGGTAAATATTATATTTCAGTGTGAAATGTCATAAATTTACCAGACTGACAGCTCTAAGGGAACACTGCTCCTGCACGCCCCCCCCCAGCTTTTATCCAGGACTTCAAGAAGTTTAAAAGAGTGTGAAGTGCAAAAGCACTTGATTAAAGTTGCAGTTGAACTGAAAGAAGTTGAAGTAGATGAAGTTAAAGTGAGAACACGCAAAGGACTTGAAGAGCCAGTTGAACTGGAAGCACTGACAGGAGTTAGTTCAAAAGTCAGTTCAAGTGTAAACACAGAGAAGTTTAAAGCTACGCTGAAGCTTGTGTGTCGGTGGAGGTGAAGTCGATGCTGAGGCACTGAAGTAAAATGAAGTGGCAGTTTGAAACATAATTTTACTGTTAAAAGAAGTCAAAGTGAAGTTAAGGGTCAAGAGTTGAAGTTAAGATACTGAATAAAAGCTGAAGAGCCATTTAGAGTCCAAGCACTGAAAGGAGCTAAAGTGTCGGGTAAGGTTTAAGCATTCCGTGTGTAAGCACTACCACATTAACATGTCAGCTGATGTGTTGGTGTCAGTTCAACAAAACCACAACGGTAAAAAGCAAAACTTGTTAAATCCAAAGTCCTGTTTAAATTCCATTCACACAGTAAATGGACTCACTGAGAATCACTGAGACGGAACTCTGGATGTATTTGGAAGTGGTTGTGAACCAAAAGCTGGCTCAGCTGTTCTGCAGCCAGGTTCAGCCTGGATCTAAACACACTGGAAGTTAAGGTTGGCGGGGAGCCAGAGAGAGAGAGAGAGAGAGAGAGAGAGAGAGAGAGAGAGAGAGAGACTGATGGTGGCACACAGAGGTTTGTGTGACCATCTTATCAACACAACAGGGGTTCTGGCTGAACAAATTGCCTTCTCTGTTCACTGTGATTAGACTGAAACTAACGCACACACACGCACGCACGCACACGCACACACACACACACACACACACGCACACACACACACACACACACACACACACGCACACACACACTCACACACAGTCACACTCTGAAGATGATGTGTTAGCAATAGGAGAATGGCAATTAGAGCGAGATTTCCAGCCTTTAGTTGAGATTCGTCCTTCAAAGATACTGTGTGTGTGTGTGTGTGTGTGTGTGCGCTCATACGTGTGAACACAAAGATGTGTGCTTGTGCCTGATAGTTCTGTGCTTTCTCACCTCTGTCTTCTCTCTTACTGCCACTCTCTGCAGGTGCTTCAACCTCCAGAGCTGCAGATTCTGAATCTGTGACTGTGGCCCCCTTATTAGTCTCATTAAATATTATTTGTAGTATTAATATTGTATATTGTATTATTATATGTTATTATTGTTTGTCTTATTATTATACATCTTTATGCGTGACCTGCATTGTGCTATGCTCTCATCCCTCCTGCTTCTAATTTATCTGTTTTTCTCATTGTCTCCAGAAATGAAATATAAATGCTTCTTCTGCATTAGCTGGTTGTTTGACCACTTGGGGGCAGTAGAACAAGCTTTTTACCAGTCAGTTGCTTATACATTCCTTAAACCCACAGACAGACACATTACCATTCATTTGAAAGGGTGTTTGAGTCCACCTGATGAATCTCAATCCAGCATTCCATCTCTTTTAGCTCTGTTTTTGGTCTCCACCAGTTCCTGAGGGAAATATCAGGCTCTTCAGCTGCTGAATGCTCCACTATGTTCACCAGCTGCTCTCTGACTGTGTCTGTCTGCTGTTTAGTTGCTGAGCAGGTAGTGTACACGGCTTTATCACAGCTTTTTCTTTTTTCTTTGGAAACAACACTGATACAAAATACTGAAGCTCTAAAGTTTAGTAGAGCTGAGAGCTTTGTGGAACTGAGGGTTTCAGGCTTGTGTCAGATCCTTATTTCATTATTTCATTTATTTATTATTTCATTCAAGCAAAATCTGTTTAAACTCTCTTTACGTTTGAAAGACAATCTTATGCTAAAGAATAACAGAAATAACCAAAGGTAAAGAGGAAAAATCTGTTGAGATTCAGATTCGAGGAGAGAAGGAGGAGGTCTCAGTCTTCAGTATTCTCGTCCTGTCTCTCACTCTTTCTCTTTCAGACATACTGTAAGCACAGAAATGTCTGTGTGCATGACCCCACTTCCCTGTGACTCCGCAGTCGACAGCCAGGTGTGACTCTGAATTAAAGAATATGAACATGAGTTAGACAAGTTTCTCTGGGATTTGGCAGCGAATGGTGACGTGTGTCAGCAGCGGGCTGTAAGAAATACGATGGACTGTGAGTGCAGTCAGAGAAGATCACATTTCCTGCTCTCCAGCTTTTGCTGGAGACTGAAGGTGCACCTAGACAAGACCATTTCTCTGAGGGTTTTACAGCCAAGCACAAAGAGGGACAGCTTCTCATTCATCTGTCAAGACACACACACACTGCAGCTACAACAGAGCTGGGCTTAATGGGGGCATTTTCTAATGAGGTTTGGAGGTTTGGGTTTTTGTTTCAGTGCATTATCCCTGAAAAAACCTTTCTCCACACACAGAGTCACAAAGCAAAGAGGCGTGGCAGCTGTGTTCACACCTTTAAAAACCCAGCCTGCTGAAAGCACCACAGTTCAGTTTGGACACTGGACATGCAGTGATGAAGGCCGGGCAGGGTGATCGTGGAGGGTAAACACACCCACCTCTCAAAATGTGTAGCAAGGTTTACACAAATGTCCCAGGGTGTGTGAGCAGAGTTTACACAGGACAGTGCTGCTGATTATTTTGCTGGGTGGGGCTGCAGGCTCACAGGATCTCTGCTTTCAAACACAAACACAACACAGGCTGAGTGTAGCATGGAGTGAAAACACTCAGGCTACAGTGACCTGAGAACTTTGTTTAAAACTGTTTACATTTGTTCCATTATTCCACCGAGACAGATTTAATCTGAGACGCAAACACACTTCCTCTGCTCAAACTGAGACTGGAGCTTGTGAACAGAAGCTGCACTCCCCACACAGACCAAACCTGGACGTCTGTGACCGCTCAGATATTTCGTTTCACTTCTAAATGACTGAGAGAACCAGGAGTCAAACAGACTGCTGTTAAGGAATGACAGGAATTTATTTCCAAAGCTTCCTGTTTCTACAACTGTATTTCATCATGTTCTTTTAAGAAGTCACTTCTGATGCATTGATAAATTCAGTTTACTGTACATTTCCACAGCATTAGTCAACCTCACGTCATACTCATCACTCCTCTACTCTCACCTCCTCTTTCAACAGTTACTTCCAATTAGTTCTGCTTTGCCATTTTTTTTTTGTTTTGCTGTATTGTCAGTGAAATGTAACACTTCCTGTACAGACCTTTCACAGTAAACGCCTTCCTGTCCTGTTTACACACAACGTGTACGACTTCCACCACCTACATCAGTGTTAGATGCTGAGGCGCCGTTCATGTCAAGTTGTAATGATGCTGCTGCACAGCTTCCATGTGATATTGTCAGACATCGTTAAGGAAAGGGGAAACAAACCAGTGAAATGGAGACAACTGATTCCACATTAATTTGACTACAGTCCTGTAAGCAGAGCCAGGAAGAGCAGTTCCATCAGTAGCTGTATGATTTAAAGCAGCACAGGCTGAGGCTGTTCAGTGTGGGTTTAACTTATCATTTCATTCCTGAGAGCCTGAGTTTCCAAGTAGCAGAAGTTTATGAGAAAGAAAAGACACAACCCGTCCTCATGGTTCCAACCACATCCACTGTCAGGAAGAATAAAAACCGTTATCAACCCTCAGGAATATGCACAGGGGTGCTGCTGTGTGTGTGTGTGCGTGTGCGTGTGTGTGTGTGAGTGTGAGTGTGTGTGTGTGTGTGTGTGTGTGTGTGTGTGTGTGTGTGTGTGAGTGTGTGTGTGTGCGTGTGCGTGTGTGTGTGTGTGTGTGTGTGTGTGTGTGTGTGTGTGTGTGTGTGTGTGTGTGTGTGTGTGAGTGTGTGTGTGTGTGTGTGTGTGTGTGTGTGTGTGTGTGTGTGTGTGTGTGTGTGTGTGTGTGTGTGTGTGTGTGTGTGTGTGTGTGTGTGTGTGTGTGTGTGTGTGTGTGTGTGTGTGTGTGTGTGTGTGTGTGTGTGTGTGTGTGTGTGTGTGAGTGTGTGTGCGTGCGTGTGTGTGTGTGTGCGTGTGTGTGTGTGTGTGCGTGGACTTATGTGTGGGCTGCAGCAGGAACTGATTCACTGCCATCAATAGCAAGGATTCACACACACACACACACACTTACAGATGAAAGAATTTACCAGCACCGATCCAAACACTGTGCATCTGTGCAGAGAACAGAGAGGCTAAAGGAAAATTACAACAACTAATTTGCATGGTTTAGTTTCTCGGAGATCTGGGAGCACGGCAGCGCTGCTACAACACGGAAGTTTAGCTCTGAGATTGTGTTTGCTCTGTTTAAAGGCTGTTTTAAACCAAACCCTGCTCATCTAATAAAAGCAGGTAAGTAGAGTAAAAGCTGACCTTGCATTGTCCTTTGCTGTCGGCCTTGTAAATGCCGACACATCAGACGTCCCTCTGTCCTGCGCGGGATCCATAATTCTCACACAGCATTAGTGCATTACTGAAAAAAATATTGACTTTTTTTTTTCATTTTCATAATCGATAGTGTTTTAATATTGACATCAGCGCAGCATTGATCCTCACTCATTGACATTTTGTCATAATGACTTTTATAAACAGCTCTGTTAGATGCATAAAGGTGTTTCAGTCCCAAGTGATCTAACTTTTGAACGCTGAGTGAAAGTTGTGTGTTTGTGATGAACTCCATAAGTCACAGTAAGAAGGTGTTTATCAGCTTTGCAGCTGAAGCACAGGGGCCTGTGTGATAAACTGAAAGGGTTAGCTCTCTGTGACATGCTGTGAGACATGCTGCAGGTCAACCAGAAAAATCAAAGCTGTAAGATCATGTAGCAGCATCATTATACTCTTCAAGGCCACTCGAGACTCACACCTGACTCACACAGAGCGAGCTGACGTCACTCACAGCATCTCAGCTGTCGATGAGAAGGAGCGGTATCACATCTGCGCTCTGTTCCCAGAGCAGAAAGACTAACAGGATCAGCAAGGCCACTGAAACTCTGACTCTAAAACCTAACCCTAACCCAGCCTGACAGGAAGTCCTGCTCTCTGATCTACAAAAGCTATTTTCCACCTGTTTGTCACTGTGTTCTCTGCTGTGCTGAGGCCGGTGCTTCTTTGCTGGGGAGTGACAAGATCGGCGCTCAGATGCCAAATACCAGGGCTACACGTATTCTGCTTTCACATAATGATCCACTCAGGTGGCTGACTGAACAATGTTTCAGTCCTAAAGTCTTTGTATGAATTTCCTATTATTTCTTGTCTAAATAAGCCTTATCACAGTCAGTGGTTTGTTTTTTTGTCTGGTTGAAGATCCCCGACCGTCCACTACACCTGAAACCAATCCTACACATCACCTGCTGTTCATTCAGCCAATGGTGGCTCTGCTCAGGCACTCAGTGTTCCTTTCCCTGCAGCAGCAGCTGCAGTACCTGGCATCATTTGGTATCTGACAGGGGGAGATTTGGGAAACTGAGATTCCATCCATCCATCTCTAATTTAGCCTGTTCAGGGTCACAAGAGGGCTAGAGCATATCCCAGAATGCACTGAGTGAGCCAGGACTCATGGCAGACAGACATACACATTTGCATGTATTTTAACAAGGACCATGCACTGTTGATGTCCCTGTAAAGCTGCCCTGATAACGTTATGTATTCACGGCTTCCCAGAGATGTTTTTTTTCTCCCTGTTCAGATGAGAAATGTAATAACAATGACACACGTGGTTCAGATGATTCCACAATGTCTTTTTGATTATTTCAGTCTGCTCCCCGCTAAGCACTGTTCAGCCCAGAGGAAGGAAACAGCCAACTAAAACTCAGTGTCACATTATCACCCTAACACACACACACACACACACACAGCGCTGCAGCTGACATGATGTGGGCTGTCACATTGACGTGGTGCATAATGGTTGCTAATGTTATTGGATATTTTAACAAAGTGTAAGAACAGAGGCTCATTGATTCTGCCGAGGCCTTGGGGCAAAATATGAGGCGGGGCATACTATTTATTTATTTTTATTTATTTATTTATTTATTTGACAGAGCCAAGGTGACTGGCTAGGTCACAACAAAGAACATTCACCTTGCTTAATATCAGAAGGATAATTAGGTTATAGACCATTCTGGTGGTAATGAGTTATGGACAAACTGAACCTGAATTATGGAACAGTTTATGAAGCTTCCACGCTTTGCTAACATCATCGTTTACTCCGACAGGCACTGAGTGGTGCCGACCCAACACAAAGGAAGGGAATTTTATATCTGTGAAACTCAGCAGCTCTCCAGTTTCCATTGTTTCTTACTTGCAGGAAAACTTAGTTTCAATGAAGCTGTTTAAAAGCCAAATGTACTGTGATTTAAGCCCTGGGACACTCAGGCGACATACATGCGTCCTGACACTGAGACTAGTAAGGAGATTACTAGTCTCATTAATCATTATTATTATTCCTACTACTAGTCTTACCATCATTAGTTCTTTTATTGTTGTTGTTTGTATTGCTCCCTCTGTCTGTCCCTCTGTCTGTCTCTCTCTCTCCCTCCATCTCTCTGTCCCTCTCTCAGCCCACCCGGTCGAGACAGACGGCCGCTGTGGCGCTTTAGATGGAAGAATCTTGCAGGAAGTGGGCCTGCAACTAAACATATTTTCAACATTGATTAGTCTGCTGACCATTATTTCTAATCATTAATCTTTTATTCCATGAAATGTCAAATAGTAGAGGAAAAAAATGCCCATTCCAATCTTAAAAGTCCATGCTAAGGTAATACGTTAGCCCTGGGACGGCAGCACCACGCTGAACAGTCTGACTGTAAAATGGCAAATCTTCATGGAGGCTCAAAATAAAGCCCTGCGATTTGTTTGAGTCTGTAACAAGGAAGTGATGAAGGATAACACTGTCTCTCATTTTATATACTTCTTTACTGTACACTTGTTCTTTTGAGTGCACTATGAACACACGGGTGGTGTACACCCTCACTGAGCACCGTCTGGGCTGTGCAGCAGAAGGAAAGGGCCCAACATCCACCTTTCATTTACTACATAACACTAAGCTGTAGTCGGATGTGAGACAGAAACCATCAGTATTATTCAGAAGTCTCTAATGACTCGGCTCTGTGAATGATAACACAACACTACACAGCTGTAACTCACACACTACACAAGGAAGCATACATGGAAGTGTACTAATGGAAGTATGTGTGTGTGTGTGTGTGTGTGTGTGTGTAGCAGGGAGCTGTCCATGTCTGTAGTGCTGATTTCTAACAGCACAGTACTTCCCCTCTCTCCTTCCATTTCTCCTTTATCTTTCATCTCTTTTTCTCTCAGGAGTACGACCTCCTCTCTCTTTCACCCGCACCGTTTGTTCAAACGGTTTTTCTGTCCTCTCTCTCTCTGTTTCACACCACTCTCTTTCTTTTCCTACTAAAGACATTAAATAAAAGCGAAGCTCTGTTATGATAAAGTGCCTCTCATTTTCTGTGTTTTCTCTGTGACTAGCATGAAGAACAAGCTCGAGCTGAGCGTGGAAGCAGCCGCGTGTCGCTCTCTCTCCTACATGCAGTGGTGGGTGGAAACAACAGCCAGGAATCACTGCTGCTGCAGCTTCTTTTCTGTTGTTCCTCTTAAAATTCTCACAGCAAAACAGATCAATAATCGTGTGAGGTTTCGTTCTCACAAAATAATCAGCGTCTATCACACATAACATCTCGCTAAGTTCTCTTTTTCGCCTCCTTTATCTCACCACCCCTGTTGTAAACAGTTATTGATAATGCAACTGAGCTTCGTCTTCGTGAAGCAATCTCACACTTCCAGCTTTTTTTTTTTGCCATTTTCTTTCCAATTGTTGCTGTGCTGTGTGATCCTAATGCAGTGTGATGTGTTGACTGCTACCAGCTGAAAGGCTTCAGACACTATCAAAGGAAGGAGGACGCTGAGGAGGACGGCAGAAGTAAATCCCCGCTTGATCAAGAAATCTTTGCAGCGAGAAAAAGAAACGCTCTGTTTTTTACTGTGGAGAAAACTGTGCAGCACAGTGAAGTTCACACAGCAGGGTGCAGGCCTTCATACAGATTACCTGATGAGTGCAAAGCCCCGAAATGATTTCAGAGCCCTCTGTTAACAAAAGAACAGTGGAAAGCCCAGAAAATGCTCCTCTGCTTTCCAGGTCTACAGAAGCACCGTACGACAAATCAGTTTACAGCACAGACCTGACTCTGGCTGGAGAATCCATCATGGTGATCATCGTGTCTGCCTCTATTGTTCATCGGCAAAGACACTGTAGCACTGTAGTTACAGTACTTGTATCAGTAATATTGCCCAGGATCTTAAAACAATCTGATAATGTACATTACACATTACATTTTCAAACAGTACTGATGATCCCATTGATTTCTCTCTCTTTCTGTCTATGGCTAAAATCAGAAGCACAGCTAACACGTTCATTTCCTCACTCTGACGTGTCGGCTCTGGCTGTGTGCATCTCCCGGGTTAGCACTCTGTCACGAGTCAGAGCGCGGAAGCATGAAAATCAGGTTCATTTCACTGTGACCAGCAACAAGCCTGAAATCACACAGACACAGAAAAGGACTCTGAACAAGCTTTTCAAGGAAGCAGTGACATCTAAAGCACTCACACTCAGACCGCTGGTGCTGCCGAGACTGACAAGTACACACAGTGTGTGTGTGTGTGTGACGGCAGCTTTGTGGGCTAAATAAGAGAGTGCGGAGCAGAAAGTACAGGGATACACCAGCCACAATTTCCAGGATCTGATGGACTACGACCTCTGAGTGCTGAGTGAAATCTCACACACAAACACACGCACACACACACTCTCACACACACACACACACACACACTCACACACTCTCACACACACACACACACACACACACACACACTCACACACACTCACACACACACACTCACACACTCTCACACACACACATGCCCTGTCAAAATTGTTTACTATACATTTAAAGTACAGTGAAATGAGGTGAAGTGAGCTGGAGCTATACAGTGCAGTACATCCCATCAACATCACAGGCTGGTGCCTGACTGGTCAGAACCATTGATAATCTCCTGCATAGTCACTGCTGCTGCTGTTACAATGTGAACTTCAAGAATTCGTTTGTACATTTTAAGCTCTCTACTGTTTCTAGAGAGAAACTCAGCTGTCTGTCCTTCTCAGGCTGGTCCCCCAAAGACAGCAGGATATCTAAGGTGACCGGGGTTTGTGTTTCATGGATTTCCAAAGGAAACTGACATTTAGACTGAAAATTGTGCACTTGAGCACCTGAGTCATAACTGCTTTTATCATCTGGTGAAACAGCTGTTTGCAGATACCTGGGCCTGTTAGCTCTCAGGCCGGGCTGGTCTCTGTCATCAAAGGATATAAAAGAAGGTATTATGGGAAGATACAGCAGCAAGTGACGGGGAGAAGATATAATGATGTATGAAGAGACAAAATCAGTTAGTGCTGTTTCTGTTGGATTTGCTTTGAGTAGAGGGGCCTCTCTAATCATCCTCCACTTCATCGTTCAAAGTAAAAGGAACATTTCTAAGCTTTTCCACTGTTTTCTATGTGGATTCACGACTGATTCACATCATGTACAACGGCAGCATCCCAAATAATTTGACCAAGACATCACTGCCTTTTACCGGGAGTGTACAAAAAACTAAGATTTGAGGACAGACATCACTCTTACGCCTTTTAGAGAGAAGCAATATTTTTCTGTAAGTAAAACAGATTTTGTGCTGGAGTCTTTCCTCTGCTGTTTACTGAGCCCATCACAGCTGTGACGGGCTCTGAGATCTGAACATTATATTTCATTAAATGTTCGACCATGAGAACAGAATCCCTTCCTTTCACAACCTTTTAAAATATGCAAATTAAAATAAAATGACATTTTTAGAAGGATTAACCTCAGTACACCAAACTTCAGCTGGTTTGCTCTTACATGAATGATTAAGAGATTTAACCCCTGACTTGGTGAACTGTATTCTCAGGATTAAGTCTGACTCCTAAATAGACAGTGGTCCAGGTTTCCTTGCAGTGCTGCTAATTTGTAATGTAGTCAGATAAAAATCAAACAGCCATCAGAGGCTGAGGTTTTGGTTCCATGGTTAGATTCAAGTTTGAAACGAGGCCTTGGTTGTGGTGAATTTATGTACATGCAGTGATTATTAAAAGCTGATTTTTATGAATTTCCTGCAAGAAAAAAAAATTCAATATTAATCAAAAGCACATTTTAAAACATCACTCCCTTTAATCCAACTGAGGAGCCAACTCTCACCACTAACATCAGTTTGATATAGCGCATTCTCTGTGGATGTCACAATATCACTGCAGATAAACTGGAAGATGCAAAGGTGTGAATCCAGACCACGGTATCACCTGAGCTGGAATGTATTCCCACAAGCATACATCTAATAAAAAGCACCAACAGCTCCAGGAAGCCTGTGAGAGCTCTGAGCCGGAGCAGCAGCAGCACTTACATGGAGGTGATATTCTGGAAAAGGTCCTCGATGCTCACGCTGCTGTTCCCGGCGCTCCCGGTGCCCTGGAAGGAGAGCAGCGGGAAGAATTTGCTGTTGTCGGACTTATTGCAGTAGATCTCTGTGGGCGAGCAGGTGCAGGTGGGCGGGCAGTCCAGCAAGGAGCTCAGGTAGTTGTGAAAGAAGACGCTGAGCAGAAAGAAAACCTTCCAGCAGCACCATTTCTTAGCAGGGCCACGGACGCCGAATGCGCCAAATAACGCACCAGATCCATCCATGCTGTCACGATTCGAGTCCCCAGATTTCTTCGCAACTTTGCGGCGCAGCAGTGATGAAAATAATAATAATAATAATGAAAAATCAAGACTCAGATCCTCTCCAGAGTCCGCTCCGCGCGGGGGTGCGTGCGTGTTCTCACCTGATTTATCTCAATAAGTCCAAATGTTAAAATAAAAAAAAATACATCTTCCTTCATGGATCCATACCTGTGTGCGTGTGTGTGCGTGTACGTGTATGTGTGTGTATATGTGTAGGTCTGTGTGTGTGCGTGTGCGTGTCAAAGATTTTGATGCCAGTCACGGTTTCCCTGCTCGAAAAGGAAAAAACACGCCGCTGTGAGGGAATAAAAGAAGGGAGAAAATCCCGAAAATATTCCAGGTGCAGACATGAAGGGCTCCGAGCGTGCACAGTCCGGCTCTCTTTCTCTTGTCCTCCTCTCTGTGCATCGTTTTATGTCATCCCTCAATCTCTCTCCCTCTCTCTCTCCTTCTCCTCTCTCTAGCGCTGTTGCTGGTACCAGACAGTGAGGATGGTGGGGAGACACAGAAAGAGACCGGGAGGCAGAGAGAGAGAGAGGAAGACTCGATCCTCGGTGCCTCAAGTCCCACCTACTGGGCAGAGTGGAAACTGACACAAATGCGCGCGCACGTATGGGGTGCACACGCGCGCATTCTGTGACGGTAGTAACTCCGGGGAAATATAAGGAACAAACACACACACACTCACACATTCAGCCATGTCTGCTGATATGGAGTTAAACAGCCTGTAACAATATTAGTGTTTAAAAGAAAATGACCAACCAGGCTGAGAGGGGACGTGTCCCGGAGCCTGACACCTCAGGGGCCCCAGAACCCACACCTCTCCCATGATGTGGATCTCTGATGGTGGAACATGATGTGACACACGACATGACATTTAGGGAACATCATGGTGATGCTCAGTTTGTCTGTCTGCCTAGTTTCACACTTTAGTCCACATCTACGTTGAAACTAATTCAATGAGTACTGGATTTATCTTGGTCCCATGAGGATGAACCCTAAAGCAGTAAAGGCCACTGTGTGCAGCAGAGCAGGCTGTAAACTGATGACTGACACAATATGATCTTATAAAGCGACGCACAGCAAACAGCTACTGAGTTTAGTTTAAGAACTCAGAACGTCTGCGTGGAAAACCTGCACACGTCCCATCAGACATCATTTCAGTGATGTCACCATGATGTCAGATCTTTAATATTTTTGATGTGAACACCATTTTGAACACTGAGCCTTTTACCTCAGCACCACCCTCAGGACAAACAAAAAATATCACATTAACCTCAAACCCAGATGAAAAGGGTCATAATAATCACAGATCCAGGGACTTTCAGCTCCACACTCCATCTTTATCTCTTTAGCCTTTGAGAAAATCAGAATCATCAGTATGTTTGTTCTTTCCTACACTTTCACACTGTACGGTGTAATGAGGGGTGTGGCCTTTAGGAACCACTAGCATGGGTTCTGCCTTTGAGCCAGCCTCTCCAAAATCCTGAATACAGACATTCAGTGCCAATGCTTTAAAAAATAAATATATTATTCCCACAGAATCTGCAGAACTGACAGACTCATCCATACTTTCTAAGGCTGTGACGAAAGACCACAACTAAAGGTAACACAAAACTATCCAACAAGCTGAAATCCTTGAGAAAGTAATCCCTAAAAAAAAACACAGATCTGAGCCTTCACATAATAGCGTGCACTTCCCTCCTCCTGACTTCGTCTGCCATTCTCTTTGTGTATGTTTGTAACCTCAGGATGTTGCTGCTTTTTAAAAGCTCCACTGAAACTGAGAATAAAGGTAAACACACACACACACACACATGCACGCACGCACACACACACACACACACACACACACACACACACACACACACACACACACACACACACACACACACACACACACACACACACACACACACACACACACACACACACACACACACACACACACACACACACACACACACACACGCACGCACACACACACACACACACACACACACACACACACACACACACACACACACACATGCACGCACGCACACACACACACACACACACGCACGCACACACACACACACACATGCACGCACGCACACACACACACACACACACACACACACACACACACACACACACGCACACACACACACACACACACACACACACACACACACACGCACACACACACACACACACACGCACGCACACACACACACACGATTCCCTTAGGCAACATTAATAGGAAACACTCCATAAAGTTCCATTGCTATGCAGACGATACCCAACTGCTCCTCCTCTTTACTGTAGTTCTTTCTCTTCTTCTCTTCTGTCGCTCTCTGCAGGTTCATCTGCCTCCAAAGCTTTAGAGTCTGGATCTGTGGCTGTGGGCCACCTGCTGCCCCATTATTAGTCTCATTAATAATTATTATTAGTCTTATTATCATTAGTTTCACTATTGTTTTTGTTAGTCTTATTATTAGTCCTATACATAGTCCAATTATTGTCTTATTATTGGTCTTGTTATTGTTAATACATGGAACCTGCACTGTGTGTAATACAGCTGAGCTGTTGTCAATAACCTGGATTTATGGTGATTTTGTCAGCCGACGTCCTCATTATAAAATAATGATTTTATCAGCAGTGTGGGAATAACTGCTGGTTAATGTGTAGTGTTCATGGGCTGTGGTTAATCTCACACTCTGTCAGCTGTGACAGCAGAACAGAAAAACAGGAAATAAAATATGTATGAGAACAAATACGTCAAAAACGTGATTTCAGCTGGATTAAAGGTGAGGGCGACCACAGACAACAGGAGACAGAGCTGTGTGGTTGTCTCTAATTTTCTCTGTAATCACATTTTAAACGTCAATAGAGCCGATCATACTGCACAGCTGTCAGTGTCTGTGATGCCAACATGTGATGATTTGTTTGCCAACTGAGAAAAGGAGGAAGAAGAGATTTAGCTGTTTTTGTGTTGTTCAGGTGCTTCACTGTGACCAGAGGCCTCTACAAAACATGGCTCCTGTGGATGCAGGTAGCTTTCACACACAGTGTTCTGAGGAGGCAGTGAGAGAGAGCACAGACGTTATTAGAAAAGTGACACCTTCAGTGGAAAATATTGGCCTAACTGGATCCACATGGACCCAAAACATTTTATTTTTATTTTTTATCGTTATTTTCAATTTTTGCCACAGATGAGGCGGAATGAAAAATTCTGAATTGGATTTTGGAGCAAACATCATTTCAGCCAGCTGTTACCTGATGCAACAGATTATTTCATCCACATGTTACCTTACACTTTCATTTACATCAGTGCTGATGTGACCTGCATACTGTGAAAGTACCACACAGAGGAACTGTAGAGATACTGGATAAAAGCACATCAGAGTACAGCACATTAGGTCTGATGATAAACCTCCTCACCTTCAGTGGGAAAGTAGTTTCATCCAGGAAACACGATGATAAGTTAAGGTCTCATTTTTCATTTATTCTCATAAACTCCCACAGTGCTGGAGCAAACATTACATAATTTGTATGATTTTCTTTGATTTTCTGGCTGTCTTTAAACGTGTCACTTACTTTGTGTTGTGTAACATCTCCTGGCCCTGGCCTGTGTCTATGGCACAGCAAAATAAAAAATATTATTAAAAACAGGCTCTATATGTGCAACATCTATCAGCATGAGGCAATGAAATGCAATTATACTGTTTTATTTGAACTGTTAAATGCTGTAAAAATCGATTTTCATTCAATGATATTTATATAATATACTAAATCACTATGATTTTACTTTAAATGATCAATATTTTTGATTTTGACATTGAATGAAATAACTCTTAGTGATGTGCCATACTTACATCATCCCTCTCAGACTCACTTTAGCCACACACTGCTTGGTTTTACTGTCTGAGCCACGCTCATCAAACAGCTCATGTGTGTTCCACCCAGTGGTTTCAGTTGCTCCCAGAGGTACCACCCTATGTGGGACAGGGATGAGTTTAAATGTTTGGGCTCTCTAACCAGTTTCTAGAACTGAAGAAGCTTCTCAGATGAGAGGTGAAACGTCATCAAGCTTCAAACAAGCCCAGTTGTCTTCAATCAACCCTTAGGATCAAACAGCTGGATTACCAGCCCAGCAGAGAAGGTAAGCACCTGTGTGTTCGCTGCTCGGTGGTAGATTACTTAATTGCAAAGACTGTGCACCAGTAAAGTCCAAAATCAGCTGAAACAAAAAGCACCTTAAGGTGGGTTTTGTTATTTCTTCATCTTGAGGCTTTCTTGACTTGTAATTCAAAACAGCAGGTTGCAAACAAAGACCAAAACCAGCAGGTGTTAGCGCACCTGCCAGCACTATCTGACTCCCCTACTGTGTCTCTGAGCTCCGCTGGTTCTTACTAGAGAAATAAATCTTTAAAAACAGTTCATGTATATGTGGTTTAATAACTTCAAACAGCTGGTCACTGTGCTTTTTATCAAACGTTACTCAGATAAGAGGAAACAGGGCATTTGTATGGGACTAGTTTCAGTGGTGGATTAATGGAATAAAAGTTTTCTTCCAGCACACAGTGAACCTGTTGGCCTAGCCTAGCCTAGCCTAGCCTAGCCTAGCATACAGAGCTGCTCTGACCATGGGAAAGCTTTGTCTCCAAACCCAGCAAAGTCAATCAACGCCTACTCCACCACCTGTACTGCTCATTTCAAAACAAGTATGTGCCACTGGCTCTGAATGAAATGTGGGACAATATTAAGTATGTTGAGCCCAAGGAAGCTAATCACACTGCTAGCATTAAGGCTAACCACTACCAAAGTAACAGCCCCCAAAAAGCTGCAAAACCACTGCGAGGCAGAGAGCTGGGAGAAACATTCCCAATTCCTCACCTGGTAAGAGACTTTATTCTGACCTGGGGCTCTATAACCAGGTAAGAATGGCAAAAAGTGAAACTGCAGCGATGGCTGACACATCTGTCAGGGAGCTAATGAGGCTGCTGCCAGTTATCCTCTCCACACATCCATGTAATATGAGGATTATTATCCATGCTGGCTCTTTTGACATCCTGTGAAGGAAAACTGGCTCTGAGATCCTGAAAAAAGTCTTTTCCTTTCTACTGGAGGAACTGAGAAGCTGTTAATCGCAACATGTGGCCGCATTACAGCTCTGAGAAGAAGGGTATCAAATCTTATAGGAGACTCCATGTCCTGAGCACAGAGCTGAAATGTGTGTGTCTCATCTATGGGATAAAGGTTATTGACAATTTCAATATCTTTTGGAACTGTAAAGACAAAAAACTGTAAACCTGAGGTTCAAACATCACGAGGTCCAGACTACGTGGTGCAAACGTATCTCATGCCCTCGGGATGCTGCACCCAAACCAGAGTGTCTGTGGTCAGAGTGTGGAGGACAGTGCACACAGGCACAGCCTGTATCTCTCCCCCTTCACCTCACCCTCTGCTCCACATCACTCAAGTCCCTTCCAGTCAGTTTGACTATATTTTGACTACATGTTGAATATGCTGCACTTCAGTGTAGATCATCTACAAGCCAAAATATAGTGCAAACTTTTTCTGATGACTTGTCTAAACTCCTGTCTGCCGTGTAAATTGTGGATGGGTTGTTTAAATATTCATATTGATAATCCCAAAGATGGCAGAACATTTATACATCCTGGATAACTCTACCAGCACGTAACACTTTTGACACTTACAGTAATAAGGATATATTTTAGACCTAATTACTTCCTAAGGTCTACACATTTGTGGGGTTGTGGTGACTGATGTTGCCCTTTATGGTCATAAATGTGTTTTTTACTGTCTTTAAAATCACTGCTGTTTCTGCTGCAACCAGCAGAATTAAAACAGAAGTAATCAGAGAGCGCTACATCAATGAAAACACCAGTACATTACTCACCCAGGTTTTTCCACCCACACCAGCTCTGCAGTCGCTTCCTGTCAAAGATCTGTTTGGTTTCAGTGCTAAAGTTATGAATGCTATCGATGCTACTGCCCCCATGAAGATCAAAGTTGTGTCTGAGCCCCATGGAGGAATGCTGCACTGCTAAAAGCTCAAAAAGAGAGTGAAGACAGGAAAAACACTGGAGGAGAAAAACTTCATGTTCATTGTGACATCTAAAGAGCGACTTTGCATCTATAACTTTGAACTAAAAAGAGAACGACAGTCCTGTTTCTCTGAGATTATTAATAAAAATAACAATAAGGCACTTTATTCACCTGCATTGACAAACTGACAAGCCCCTCAGCATCTGTCCCTCCTGAACTGCCAACCACCAAATAAACCAATGATTTTCCATCTTTGTCCACAGATAAAATTCTGAGGATAAGACAAATAGTCCATAACTCCCTCTCAGGTAAAATGCCTACTGTCCCATGAGAATACTCTAGTTCATTTGGCACATTTTCACCCCACACACTGTGCAGCGTTGACAGAAATTAGGCCCACTACCAGATGCACCACAGATTTTCTGGACGGCACTTTGTGGCACGGAGCTAAACTGGTTCCAGTTATATTTATAAGACACTTTGTGTCAGTTGGTAATTCTGAATCTGAGGAAACAAAAATCAGACGTGGAGTTACTCAAGGCTTTGCCTTTCTCAGACTGTGGAATATTACAACATCTCTTTCTGCACTTCTACAGTCCCTTCCATTCACATCACATGGATTTCACATTACCTGGACGGTACTTATCTACAAAGAACTGAATGGTCTCCTGCCTGAATACATCTCACACTCTGCAAAGCATCCAAACCTCAGGTCATCTGAGGAAGGTTTACTCAGTGCTCCCTGAATCAGAATCAAACAGTGAAGCAGTTATTAAACCTGCACGGACGCTGAAGCTCCTCAGGTCTGAGGAGTGTTTTTTATTTTAGAAACGGACACTCTGTTAGGGGGGGCACTCTCTGGGGGGCAATTCAACGCACGTGAGCAGTTTACACAGTTAACACAATAAGTATAGAATAAAAATAAAACAGAATAAAATAACTCTGAATGAACTCTGTATTAGTGATGTCACAGTTTACCCACATCTTAGCAACTCATTTAAGAAACATGTTGTCGTACTAAGAGAAAGAGTTTAATAAAGAACTGAGCTGAATAACGTCACGTGGTGTTCAGCAGTAATGGGCCTCACTGTGAAGCCCTGTGATGCTCTGCTCTGCTGCTACAGATATATTTGTTCTCCTGTGCTTTTTGGCTAAAAGGGTTCGGTCCCACCCATCCAGATGACATCAATCAGATGTTAACGTCATGACTTCTTAATGTACCTATGACCATAATGCATTATGGATGAACCATTGATTCCTAATGGCCAGTTAATGTACTGCATGTGACCAGGCTGTGGTTTCATGATAGATGGATAGAAACAAACCTCTCTCTCTCTATCGCTCTGTGTGTGTCCATCCCTCTTACCTTTCTCTCTCTTTCACTCACACTTTTTCCACAGATTTTTTTTTTCTTATTTACCTGGTCAACATTGTGCAGAATGGGTCCAAAGATGCCAGTGCTGCTGCCTCACATTTGTTACCGACATTCATGGTCCCCTTAACTGCACTCCTCTTATTTAATTATTTTACTGTTTTCTATTTTTTCTGCTCCAATGTTTTAATATATTTCTTTTATTCTATTATTTATGATTTTAATGTAATATGATTTGCTTTTATTCTATGATTTTAATGTAATCTGTAAAGCACTATAAACCTTGCCTTGCCTTGCCCAGAGGATGAATTCTAAAAACTGTACATGCCAAATATAGGGTGGCTGAGCGTCTTTCTGCAGAAAAAGACAACGGGAGACATTTTCAAATTGCTTGTTTTGTTTATTGTCCAATTTTTGTTTCCCACCGTGGCAGCAAAACACTTCCCACAAGCTCAGACACTGGCTGTACTGTGTGTGTGTGTGTGTGTGTGTCTGTGATGATGATGATGATGATGATGAGAGTGAAATGGTGCTGAAACATGCTGAAGAACTAAAAGACAGAAAGAGAGAGAAAGCGAGAGAGAGACGAGTATTGGTGCCAGTCAACATGAAGACAGGCTCAGACCAGCTCCATGTGACACATTCGATTCCTGGGAAAAAGCAATTTTCAATTGACTTCAACTTTACTTACATGTGGGGCACAGGTGTGCAGTGTCACTGTCACTACATGAGGAAGTAACAGAGCCAGTGCACCACCACTCCACTGAACACGCTGTCGTGGTCGCAAGGCCTTTACCTTACTCTGCAAAGTGCCGTGACATGTAAATAAAACAGAACTGAATTTCATTCAAACTACGCCCAGGAGCTGATGCCTTCAATATCTCAGTTTATATTCTGCTTAGTGCAGATTCAGTTTCATTAAATGACCACAAACTAAAACAGAGCAAAGCTGGAGACGATCATTTCCTGGCTCATATTACAAGTGCTAAACCCAAAAATCACCTTCAAGACAAAAACCTGTGGATGACTTTCCACTGGTTACAAATACTGTCCCAGTGTTATCAGAAGAGGTGTAAAATGAAGAATGAAAAAATAGTACACGCTCTAACTCTCCCAGAGGAGTGTGTGTGTGTGTGTGTGTGTGTGTGTGTGTGTGAATCTGACAGCATGACAATGACAGAGAGAGAAAAGACTGGTCATTAGAGAGACAGAGTGTGATCGATGTTAGTTGTGAACAAGGATGCTGGTTGTCGACGGTTGGGTTACCATGACAACAGAGGACAGATACGGGAAGCTGAGGAAACGTGGGACAGAGATTGACTCTATCCTGCTGAAGTGAAACACACAAACAACAGACCGAGCAGAACGAGAGACGGATGGAGACTTTTGTGTTCTCCAACCTGTGGAGGCTTTACTGTACGGACGCTACTCCCTGCATCTTCACATCCTGACAGCTCGTCAAGGTGATTGACAGCTGCTGGGGTGGGAACAAGCCGGTCTGTGAGGGAGGACAACACACGGCCTGTCATCAGAACAAAAGTTGAATATAATAGCTTTAAAGAGGCTATAAAGGAGACAGTGTTCCATTATTTAACAGAGAGACACAATGACAGCGGAGGGCTTTGGTAAGACTGTGGCAGGATTGTTCAGGACACTATGGGATGTACTGAAGAAGACGTCATTTAGGATTTAAAGAGCCCTGTCACACTACCATTTCAGACAGTGATATTATGTCTGAGGAACCATTGTGATCACACACTTTAGTACTAATTAATGCTAAATAACAGACTACATGTACTCTCCTTATTGTAACAACACTGGTACTACTTTAGATACCAATTGGCACCAATAAGTTTAAATTAATGGGTTTATTAATAGATTAATAGTTTATTAGTTAGATTAGTTATAAGCCATTAATAGCAACAGTTTTTGGGTTGCCAGGTTCCTCCTCCAACTTGAGTCTGCTGTAACCACTGTAGATAAGTGTTGCTACCTTAACAGTTCACTGACTATTTAAATCTCAAACTGCTGAACATGTTTAATTCAGATGCTCCCACTGTCTACTGGGAAGCGAGATGCCCTCCACCATCCCTCTGCTACAATCGAAACATTCTCTAACATAAAACTGCAGAAAACCTGAGCACAGATGGAGAGCTACTGAGAAACACATTTCTTGGCTTGTGTGGTCTAATAGCCTGCTTGTATAGAACCAGTCCCAGAAACCAGTTGGTTTCACCTGTTGCCCATTGCCTTGTGTGTTTAAGTCTTGTTGTTCCCCTGTGTCCGTGTCCATGAGTCTGTCTTCCCCGTGTTCGTTCCCGTACCTGTGCCTTGGTTACCTTGGTTTCCTGTTTCTATGTAAGAACTTTGGTATTTTTGTTCTGTTTTGTTGTTGTTTGAGAATTTTGTAATAATAATTTTTCATCTCACAATGCAGGTTTCTTCTGTATATCTATATGAAGCTGTTAGCCTTTTCACTTGAGATGGATTAAGGTTTGAGCCATGCACCTATAGCTGAAGATACAAGTGCTTACCTATATTTGGCCTTGATGGGACCGTTGTCCGAGCCATTGTGTCCGGACATGACTGGTGGGACAGACAGTGTCGTAGAGAGGCTGCTGTTACATCTTAGAAGAACTCTGAGCAGGTGTTGATCATTTCAGATTGAAAATTCAAGCTCTTGACCAGGTGTTCGCTGTCAGCTCGTACAGCGCGTCCTCTGCAGAGAGCAAAAACAGATCAAAATTGTGGTGATGATTTTGCCACCTTTTCACTGATTACCAGACTGACACAACATTTAATTAAACTGAGATTTGCTAATTTATATAGCATCTTTCACCAGTGATGTGTCGCTGTTCCTATGAGGTTGTATTTGCCTAACATGAACACTCTCTACAATCAATTTAGATGATGATTTAAAAAACATGGAATTAAAAGACGGAGTACTAACGTTTGAACAGGACTGTATCGTTATCAAAGCCACATGATTTGCTCCATCTCTGCTGATGCTGTCTAATAAAGCATATATCACACAAGAAAATCAACACTATACAAATTTACTAACAACAGATTACTTACATTCCAATGACTTAGAATCTCACCTTTTTCATTGGTGTCACAAAGGCCCTGCAAATATTTTTCTCCATGCAATATCTGAAATGTAAGGGAGACAACCTGGTATACTTTTGGTCATTGTAAGAACAACATTAGGTACACATAAAAACTGATCTGATCTGTGTCAGACCGTACATGAATTTGAAGTAGAATAAACTCACCCAACAGCAGCGGGAGCAGGTACAGCATGCCTCCGGTAACAATGAGCCTTAAACGCTCCACAGCTGGCTCCAAGGCACTTAAACAAACAAGGAGGCTCATTTCGATGCACTCTGCAGTGGAGAACATAACCTGTCAACGTCTAAATCAAGTTCCCACAAAAGTTAGAATTAAATATTTCCCCCGACACACAAGAAAAGTCCGCTAAAAACTCTGAAAATAAAACCCCGCACATGCGTTAGTCAGTTCTTCTAACTTGTAACCAGCAGTAAACCTTAGTTTAGAAAACAAAAGTGAAGCTTCCTTTGAAACTATTACTCTCAAACGACGTAAGTTTACTCACCGACAGCAGTAATTAATGTTGAATCGCCAACGGCAAAAATCATAACGAGTCAAGTCCGAAACCAAAGCTGAACGTGTGGCGCACAAACGGCGCTAGCTAATGAGTCCCGCTCCTACCCCTCCCCCTCCCCTCGGTGTTTCTCGCGCGTACAATGCTCGCTCGCGCCATAGACTTTTTTTTTTTTTTAACTTTAACTTTATTTAATAAATTGTCGCGCCATCGGCTCGCGCGCGTTTGTTTTCTTCTTCTCCTTGTTCTGCGGTAGCATGCTGTATCCGTGCATAAACGCCACCTTTCGGTCTGGAGTTAGAACTTCAGTGTTTTACAAAAATAAATGGCCTACATCGATATGTGGAAGTAACTAAGTTTTGAAAAAGTAAAACGCAAAAGAGATATTCTGTACGCCTGTTAGTTAGCTCCTCTGTGTTCAGCAGTGAGTTTTCATTTCCCAGCAGTTGGTCTGGTTGGCTTCCTGTCACTCCTGCAATCTCAAACTATGGCAGCACCACAAAAACTTCTTCTTTGGTCCAACTGGCAGAGGCTGGTTTATGCTCAGGGTCATGTCTTGGCTCGTACCTGGAGAGGAAATACATTTGTGTCAGAGCATCAGGTGTGAATCAATGTCGTGGCCTTGAAACGCATTTCACAAAGCTCGTCTGACAGCACGTCTGTGATATTATTCACATTGCTGCTGGCTGAAGTCAGCTTGCATAAGATGATGTGGCATCAGTCTCAGCTGGGGTTGACTGGGAGGAAGTACATTAAGAGTCAACATCAAATCCTTGAGGACACCCTGGTCACCCTCTGTGACACTGTAGGACACAGAGAGAACAAGGGCACACACAAGGGAAAATGACACAAAGCATCCTACATACGGCAGTACAGCAGAGGAGAGGAAGGATCCTGTGCTCTCTTTTGGCAGTGCAGTCTTTACAAGGTTTACTTTTACATTCCTTAAGGCCATTAAAGGTAAATGAATGAATGAATATGTGGATGAGTTCATTTCGAGTAGAGGGCTGCAATGGAAACAGGGAAACACTGAGTCTGTTCAAAGTTGAAAAACCTCACAGTGATGACATGATTCCAGGAAGTCACTGGTCCTCAATTCAATTTTATACTGGGTTAACTGGCAATAGCTGTAACTTCATATTCAAAGGACAGACATGAGAGTGGTATTCATCTTCTCATCTACATCTGAAATCAGTCCAAATCAAGAAAGTGAATAAGACCATGTCCAAAAACATCTATTCAATTCAATTCAATTCAACCCCACAATCAAAATTGTCTCAAAGCTTACAGAGCCAGAGCCTGACCCAAGGAAAACACTTAAGGCGACAGTGGCAAGGAAACTCCCTTTTAACAGGAAGAAACCTTGAGCAGAACCTGGCTCAGATGGGGACCCTCCTGCCGATGGCGGGCTGGGTGAAAGGAGGAAAAGGAGGAAGATAGGACAGCTAGGAATGGAGGAGAGGGGGAGAAAGACATGCAGCATAATACAGACAATGTGGGTCAGCATTTACATTACAGTTAGTGAACAGTTATTGGATAATGTGTGCTCAGCAGATTAGAATTATGAAACAGAGCACGGAGGCAAAAAGCTGTCATGACTGGTAATTATTTACATTACAGTTTGCAAAGAATATTAATCAAATATTTATCTGTAGCAGAACGGAACATTAAACATGTTAGAAATAGATCATTGTAAACAATAAACAGCAGCAGGTGGGTGGAGCCAGGACCATAGGACAAGCAGCTCCAGAGCCAGAGGTACCTGCAGAAAGGTACAGAGAAAGAGAGACCAGAGAGAAACAAACACAGGACTACGGGACAGAGAGGACACAGAGTTAATGACATGTAATAAAGGCTAATAGATTTGAGAGTGGGTCTGAGAGAGAGAAAGAGAAAGAAGAAGAAGTGCATGAGTAAATCATGGGATGTCCCCCAGCAGCCTAGGCCTATAGCAGCATAACTAGGGGATGATTCAGTTGCCTGAGCCAGCCCTACTAAGGGCTATATCCTTAACTGTAACAGTGTCTATAGAGATAATTGTGACTAACTATAAGTTTAATAAATAACTAGGACTGTAACTACAACTAATTATAAGCTTTATCAAACAAGAAGGTTTTAAGCTTCGTTTTAAAATTAGAGAGGGTGTCTGCTTCCCGAACCCAAACTGGCAGTTGGTTCCATAGGAGAGGGCCTGATAACTAAAGGCTCGGCCTCCCATTCTACTTTTAGAGATTTTGGGAACCATAAGCAAACCTGCATTCTGGGAGCGAAGCAATCTGTTAGGATGATATGGTACTATCAGCTCTTTGAGATATGAAGGAGCCTGGCCATTGAGGGCCTTATATGTAAGGAGAAGGATTTTAAAATCAATTCTGGATTTTACAGGAAGCCAATGAAGAGAAGTTAGTACAGGAGTAATGTGATCTCTCTTGCTAATTCCAGTCAGTACTCTCGCTGCAGCATTTTGGATCAGCTGGAGGCTTTTAGAGAGTTAACTGGACATCCTGATAATAGGGAATTACAGTAGTCCAGCCTAGAAGTAACAAAAGCATGGACTAATTTTTCAGCATCACTCTGCGACAGAATGTTCCTAATCTTACTGATATTGCGCAGGTGAAAGAAAGGCGGTCCTAGAGACTTGTTTTATATATGAGTTAAAGGACAAATCCTGATCAAAAATAACTCCAAGGTTCCTCACAGTTGTACTGGAGGCTAAATTAATGCCATCCAGAGTAACTATATGATTAGATAAACTGTTTCTGAGGTGTTTGGGACCAAACAAAATAACCTCAGTTTTGTCTGAATTCAGCAGAAGAAAGTTACAGGTCATCCAGGCCTTTATGTCTTTAAGACATGCCTGAAGTATGGTTAACTGATCTGTTTCGTCTGGTTTCATAGATAAATATAGCTGGGTATCATCCGCATAGCAATGGAAATTTATTCCATGCTTCCTGATAATATTGCCTAGGGGAAGCATGTATAAGGTGAACAGTATCGGTCCAAGCACAGAACCCTGTGGAACTCCATGACTTACTCTGGTATATATGGAGGGATCATCATTAACATGAACAAACTGGTATCTATCTGATAGATATGATTTAAACCAGTCTAGTGCTCTTCCTTTAATCCCAATAACATGTTCCAATCTATCCAATAGGATATTATGATCAATGGTGTCAAATGCAGCACTAAGATCTAGCAGGACAAGTATAGAGGCGAGTCCATTATCTGATGCTATAAGAAGGTCGTTGGTAACTTTCACCAGTGCTGTCTCTGTGCTATGATGAACTCTAAATCCTGACTGAAAAACTTCAAACAAACCGTTCCTATGTAGATGGTCACACAACTGAGTTGCAACAGCCTTTTCAAAAATTTTAGAATTAAAGGGAGATTGGATATAGGTCTATAGTTTGCCAAAATGTCAGAGTCCAGAGAAGGCTTTTTAAGTAAAGGTTTGATAACTGCAACCTTAAAAGCCTGTGGAACATATCCTGTAACCAACGAGAGATTTATCTGATCTAATATGTGAGTGCCAATCAAAGGCAACACATCTTTAAGAAGTCTGGTCGGGATAGGATCCAAAAGACATGTTGATGATTTAGATTTAGAAACTATTGAAGTCAATTCAGCTAGATCTATGGGAGAGAAACAGTCTAACGACAAATCAGGACTGGCAGACATTTCTAAAGATGCTGTTCTAGACTTACCTACATCATTAACAGTTGTAGGCAGGATGAGATGGATTCTGTCTCTAATGTCTACTATTTTGTTGCTAAAGAAGCTCATAAAGTCATTACTAGTGAGAGCTAGAGGGATGGATGGTACAACAGAGCTATGGCTCTTTGTCAGCCTGGCTACAGTGCTGAAAAGAAACCTAGGGTTGTTCTTGTTTTCCTCTATTAATGATGAGTAATAGGCAGTTCTTGCCCTACTGAAGGGCTTTTTATACGTTATGAAGCTGTCTTTCCAGGCTAGGCGGAATTCCTCTAAATTAGTGGATAACCATTTCCTTTCCAGCTTTCGTGATATCTGTTTTAAAATACGTATTTGTGAACTGTACCATGGAGCTAGCTTCCTCTGATTACTGACCTTCTTTTTCAAAGGGGCAACAGAGTCAAGGGTTGAAGCATAATGAAGCAGCAGTATTATCAACTAGATAGTCTATATCTGCTGGAGTAACGTTTAGGCCATTGCCCTCTGTAAAACTGGCACATGGCAGCGGAGATAATGAAGATGGAATAGCTTCCTTATATTTGATAACAGCATTATCAGACAGAAATCTACAGTAGTTAATTTTTTTCTCAGATGCTGTGCAGTTCATTATTGTAAATTCAAATGTTACTAAAGAATGATCAGATAAAACAGGGTTAAGAGGAATACTGTCAAATATTCAGCTTCTATGCCATAGGTTAGTACAAGATCAAGGGTGTGATTAAAACAGTGAGTTGGTTTGTTAACATTTTGTAAAAAGCCAATTGAGTCTAATACTGAATAGAAAGCAGTCTTAAGGCTGTCATTGTGGGTATCGACATGAATATTAAAGTCGCCCACTATAATTACTCTATCCGCACTAAGCACTAAATCAGATAAAAATTCAGTGAATTCAGACAAAACTCTCTGAGTAAGCAGCAGGTGGACGATACACCACAGCAAATAGTACTGGTTTTCTGTCTTCCAATTTGGATGTGAGAGGCTGAGGATAAGGCTTTCAAATGTACTATATTTCGGCTTAGGTCTAGGATTAATTAATAAACTTGAGTGGTAGATTGCTGCCACTCCTCCTCCTCGACCTGTGCCTCGAGGAATGTGATAATTAATATGACTAGCAGGGGTTGACTCATTTAGACTGACATACTCTTCCTCCTGCAGCCAGGTCTCAGTCAGACAGAATAAATCAATCTGCTGATCCATTATCAAATCATTCACTAACAGAGATTTAGACAAGAGAGATCTAATGTTTAATAGCCCACATCTGATTGTGGTGTTTTTAGGTTCAGATGCTTTTGTAGTATAAATTTTTTTAGGGTTTTATGAGTAACACCTCTTGCATTTTTTAATTTATGCACTTTTTTGTTGACGGGGAGCAGACACAGTCTCTATAGGGTAAAGGGAATCGTTAGAATGGTAGGAATAATAAGAATCATGAGAATCATGGGTGGGTGACAGCTCTAGAGAAACTGCAGAGAAGCGTGTAGGACTGCAACTCTGCATCCTGGTCTCAACTCTGGGTTGTCATGACTTTGGTTTTCTAATGAAATCTGTCATATTTCTAGATATGAGAGCTGCACCATCAAAGTTGGATGGATGCCGTCTCTCCTAATCAGACCAGGTTTTCCCAAAAAGTTTTCCAGTTATCAATGAAGGCCACGTCGTTTGCTGGACACCACCTAGACAGCCAGCGACGGAATGAAGACATCTTGACTAAACATGTCATCACTGGTCAAATCGGGCAGGGGTCCAGAGAACACTACGGAGTCCGACATTGTTTTGGCAAAGTTACACACCGACTCCATATTAATTTTAGTGACCTCCGATTGGCGTAATCGGGTGTCATTACCGCCCGGCGTGAATAACGATCTTACCAAATCTACGTTTATCCTTAGCCAGCAGTTTTAAATACGATTCAACGTCGCCCGCTCTGGCCCCAGGGATGCATTTAACTATGGTCGCTGGAGTCTCTAACTTCACATTTCGCAAAATGGAGCTGCCAATAACCAGAGTTTTTTCCTCAGCGGGTGTGTCGCTGATTGGGGAAAATCTGTTTGAAACATGAAGCGGTTGATGGTGAACCACGGGCCGTTGTTTCATGCTATGTTTCCTTCGGACTGCCACCCAGCCGCCCTGGCTTCCCGGCTGCTCGGGAGCTGCCGGGGAGCGGCTGACAGGAGCTAACGTGGGGACGGCTAGCTGTAGCTAATTTAGGCTGGTCCGCATCAGCTACAGGGGACTGACTAGCTAGCGCTGCTGCTGGGCGATTATCTATGGTGCGGAGCCGAGCCTCTACTTCCCTAAGTCTCGCCTCCAATGCTACAAAAATGCTACATTTATTACACATACCATTATCGCTAAAGGAGGCAGAGGAGTAACTAAACATCTCACACACCGTGCAAGAGAGAGGAGAGACAGCAGGAGAGATAGCAGGAGAGAGAGAAGCCATTGCTAACAGCTAGCGGACCAGAGATAGAGTGATTAGAGTGTAGTGTTAGATTCCGGACCAGATGCTTAATAAAGCAGAGTGAATTAGAGATTGGCAAAGTAAGGGTTGATTAATAAGCTAGGATAACACTCGTAACACCACAGTGCAGAAGCAGCAAACAGGAAGTGACACAATACGTTACCACCACGTCAGCCTGGGCAAGAATTCTACCTCTTCCTCTAACCGGTCTGCTGCTTTTGAAGAGGAAGAGAGGCACTTATGTAACTGGTGAACCACCTCCTCATTCTGCTTTGCATTATTACCGGTGGTCACAAAAACTGCAAACATGAGTTTATTACATCCACATGCAAGAACACATGGCTTGGAAGTGGAGTAGAAGTCCAAGTCATGGACCCTCATCTCTTCAAACCTCTTCAAAACGTTCCTTTGTTTTTTGTAGTTTTCTCTTTTTAGGAGATATCCCTTTCGTTTCTGTGACCCAGACATTTCGTTCTCCATTCCAAAGCACCAGTTTGCCTTGTGCCCAAGATAAAGTTTCATTTATTAAGCCTTCTAAGCAAACTGGAAGATTTGAATCAGATGTTCAGCCTCCATGAACGTGGCAGTGGTTAGAGCCATGAAAGCCAAAGTTTTATCTTAGGAATGCCAAATTGATTTCATTCACTTTTCATCACGTAGCTTTTTGCCTGTTTTTCATTAGATCAGGGGGTTGTATGATACAGAGAGTAGCAAATGTTTCTCCCCACTAATGAAGCTTAGTGAAAGACTGTCTCCCTGCTCGTGCTTTCTAAGTCACAAGAACAGTTTCCCCTAATTCTAAGCTTTACTAGCTCATTCTTGATGTCATTCAGCTGTCCCTTCAGCACCGCAGTGATTCGTGACCTGCCTCCGCCCCTTTCACCACCTCAGCTGTGGATACCCTGCCCTCTCCAAACAAATCCTCCAATCAGAAGTCTCCTTCCAAGACAACGTCCCAACCTCATCACCACCACCAGTGTCCAGGCTCTGGGGGAAGTTTCCTTTACGTCTGAAGCATCTAATCCATAGGATCGCTCTCCATCGTGATCTACTTCCTGTCGGGATCTAAGAGGCAAAGTTTATTCTACCTGTTCACAATTGTTTCTTCAAATTTGTGCTGGCCTTTGAGGAAACAGTGAGCCAGACCTGTAAGTAGCCACCATGTCACTGCGCTTGCAGCTCCAGCTTTTTTTCAGTACACACAAATTTTGCTGACTCATTCTCTGGTGTGACCACGCTCAACATTGGCTGCACACCTTGACCTTACCTCTTGCACCACCTTCAGACTAAAATTTCTGTTTGACCAAGAACTGGTCCATGAAGTAATGTCCCCATTGAAATGTTCAAAGTAAGGGTGGATGTGGACGGATGGCGTGTAGCGTGTTTAGAAGAAGGAGATCACGTTTTTTCAGCAGTTGCTTCTTTGTATATAACTGTAACCACAATCTTTCTCCAACCCAAAGCCATCTACGGCAAAAGTGTAATTTGCTTAAACAAACCTGAGAGCAGGATGAGTCACTGACTCAATGAGGCTCGTGTCTTTGTGTGGGAAAACTTAAAGCACAGAGTCATGTCCTTGCCTAAAAGCAAATTTGTTCTAAAACCAACCAAGTGCATGGAAGGAGGAGGAAGGAGTCGTCCTTCACGTTTACATTATATGATGCTAACATCAGTCAGTTATCAATCACAACCAGTTTTAAAACGCTATTTTATATTCAAGGACAGATGAGACAAGTCTTTCTGAGGCAGACTCATTGTGTCTGTGGAACCTACCTTCCGTCTAAAAACATGGTCACAATACGCTACAGGAAACCAGAGACAGAGGCCGTCAGTCCATCTGAGCGTCTTGTCATCTGTCTTTGCTGAGCAGGACAAAATGATCATTCAGTTATAATGATTTGGGGAGCTGATCCATTCATGTGTTCATGCACAGCATCACCTATCTATCACAGAGACCATCTGTGAGTCTCATGTAAAACAGAACATCAGTGCCTCAGCACCAAAATGTAAAACACATGATTACAACTTAAATTCAAACTGACTGCCGGAGGAAAAGGTCTGTTTTTAATAACTTCAAAATCACATACTCATTTTTCACAGCTAACTCAAACGATATGATAATTCTGGATTGGTGACTATCACTGTTGTTTGTAGCTACAATGAAAGGAGTATAAACTATGAACTCTGGACTGAAAATTAGACCTCTGGTAATGGTCAGGATACACGCGTTACATGCATGTTTCATATTACCAGCACATCAGTTACGGTGGCTAACGTGACAACATGTTATAAGATTGTCTAAAAATCAAAGTTTGCTATTGGTGGGGCAGTTCTTTCTGACCTGATTCTAGGAAAGCTATAGCACTCTACAGTGTGAGCTAATATTTTTATGAAAACAATTTGAATGTATAAGGGTGCTTACTGTCCATTCCTGTCTCACTGCTGAAAACAGAGAAAGAGGCTGCAGGGATTGCAGCTATGTAGGAAATGTGAGGGCTTAATCTGTCCAGCATTTAGGATTTAGGAAGTGCATGGAACGGATATTTGTTGGGGTGAAGTGTAATGCGATCATAGCCTAACAGTCTACAATCTACAGTTCATATATCATTTCCTGTGAATTTCCTCTATTCATGTCAGTTTAAATTTAGTTATAATTAAATTACAACAGGATTTGTAAGACCAATGGAGTAACAGTGTAATGAAGCTGACTGTAGTACTTTGTAGGCTTCAGACATTATTACAGCAAGAGCAACAATCAGGATCAACGTATTAACACATACAAGGGGTTTTATTATACACTTAAAGTTTCCATACACAAGGCACACGTGATAAATCCTTGCTCGACTGGTGAGACTGTATACAGATGTGCAGCTGTGTGTCTGTGTGTGAGTGACCAGGATTATTAGAAACTCGAAGCCCAAACATTTAGCATCTACACACAATCTTGAACTGCGACTGAACTCTGCTCAGATGTCAGTCACACTTGTGAGGAACCGGATGTGTGAGTGGATCCAGCAGCTGGCTGTGAA
Source organism: Toxotes chatareus (assembly GCA_016801885.1). NCBI lineage: Eukaryota > Metazoa > Chordata > Actinopteri > Toxotidae > Toxotes > Toxotes chatareus. The sequence continues at coordinate 25,189,231 of CM028902.1, read as the reverse complement.
GTGCAGTCTCATTTTAAACTAAATTTTGTGGTGTTGCATATTAATCCTGGATATTTACATCTTCCTCTGTCTGCTCATCTATAAAGCTGCTGCTGTGGCCTTAGTTGCTATGGCTACTGCTGATGGTATGGAGCAGATGTGAACTGTGGTGACCTGAGAATGGCCTTGTATATATTCCAATGAGAATACGAGTATACAGATTAAATGAAAGAGAATGAAGAAAACTTCTTCACAGACCCCCTCGTCCCTCTAAATAACCCATGTGAGGTTACATCAGGACAACTGTCAGAACAATTACAACAATTGTACAATACAATATTATAAACAATGATAAATCCCAGCATATGTGTCTACCTTAAGGGAGATCAATACAAACCAACACTATGCAATAGATCAATAGCGAAAAATGTTAAATTATTCATCAAGCAAGTCATTTAGGATCCTCTATGGTGCATAAACATGGTGCCTGCAAATCCCACAAACACCTAACCTGAGATGTAAAGGTCTTATCAGTCACATGTGTATGCATCACAGGGGCAGACACAGGCCAAACATCTGCTTCTACTGAATAAATCAAATCATACAGGGTTAGAATAAGGATACCAGATTCAAGTTGGCTCTTCTTTGCGTCTCTCGCCCTTTGGAGGATTTCACACAGTGTCTCGAGTTCTGTGGAGCTGGGCGCAAGGATTTTGATCATGAAAGACACAGTGACCACGATCCAGCTTTTGTTGCCACTTACTGGGTTTGCAGCTACAGTTTATGTGAAAGGTGCAGATTACGGTTAGAGTGAGGCAGGTATTTATAACTGGTGCAGAAGCTGCTACAACGTGCAGAATGGACCTCAGAGGGCAAAATCACTTTGGTAACCAGTCACAAGATTGTAGACGACCTTTGAAATCAGCATAGAATTAGCTTTTTTTGTAAATTCTGGTTGACTCAATAATAAAATACCACATGCTGACATGTCCTTGGGCACGTCACTGAACCTGAAGTTACTACTGATGTGAAGGCTAGCACCTTGTATGGAAGGTGTTGCCAGATGAATGGGTGAATGAGAGGCAAAACTTTTTAACATTATGTAAAATGTTTGCTAACACACAGACGCACAAGGTGAAATTACCAGTCCATGTCATGGCTGGTAATTAGTTCTCAGTAATGGTGAAAATGACCAGAGTTTAGCATTTTGAGGCTAGCTGAGGACAGGCAATGACGAGGATAGAGGCTAAACCTTATGAATCCTGGGTTTATGTGCATAACATAACATAACTTGCAGCACAAAGAGACAGTTTCCTACTTTAGAGTAGTTTTATATTGATCTTATTTCCAGTCAGAAATTATCAGGGGACGCAGACAAAACAAGTTTGTTCCAACCAACCAGTGTTTTGTCTGAGAAGCATTCTGTGAATGTTGACATGCAGTGCAAGTTTCACCTGTAAATGAATCATGAATCATTTTGCAGATTGTGGCAAACTGCAGTAACTCCACTATTTGTCTGAACAGAACTAAATTAAAAACAATCACATTTAACATCTGAATCGTTTTGATAACTTACCTGATGACAGTGCTATGTTAAAGCTACTCCCTTTCACGTGATATTGCTTACATATACATTTTCTGCTACATGAATCAATTACAGCTGAAGGGCTCCAGGCTTTTGAAAGCACATGTCCAAACGCTGCTCTGTTCGTATCCATCAACACAGCAGCAGACTCAGACACAGACACAGATACAGTATCAGAAGCAGAACATGAACTCCCTGAGCTCCTGACAGCTATGTACGAGCCATCTGCTACAGACCTGTCGTCAGCTGGCCTTAAAGAGAAGTGCATAGACAACTATGGCAACATGAGATGCACAACTAACAGAGTAGTAGCTGTTGAATGCAAGGATTCGTCGGCCGAGGTAGAGAACGTTGCTGTTGCTGCTTTAAAAAGATAAATCAAAAGATTTCAAATTGCTTCACTTTGGTCAAATAAATCGAGTCTGCCTCTCACTGTCGTCACGGCAGCAACAGAGCAACCTCCATGCACTGTCTGTCCAAATGTCCAACAGTAAAGTTCTCATCAGAGGCAAAGGCCCCCACTCCCCAGTGCTCTCTGTTGGTTATGCTGGTAAGAGAACCAGACACAAATGGTCCAGTCAACTTTAATGAACTGGATGTCAAGAGGCCCTGCTCATTGAGCAGAAGATAACTGGGATGATGCTGGAGCTATTTATTCTGTGGCATGTGTTGGTCTGTGCCAAACTCGCTGGAAGGAAGTTTTACTGAGAGCAGATTAACATCAAACAAATCAAAATGGCCAAGAAGAAAATAATCTGAGAGAAAACCTGTGTGTGACATGACCGTCCCATTCCCTTTCATCACACTGATTTGCCATGTGAGCATTTGTAGTACAGGCTTTTCATGTGGCCTTTATTCATGTGTTGACACACAGCTGTTATTTGAATACTGGTTTTTATTGGTACACTGATGTAGTGATTAACAGTCCAATGCAACACAGTGTAATTTAATGCCAGAGTTAAATTTAGCATTGTGAAACAACCAAGTGAACTACATTTAAACAGTTTATAATCCTGTGCAGCATGAACAGTCATTTAACGAACACTGAAAGACTCAGCAGGGGGTTGCAGATTTACAGTCACAACACTGGGAGCAAATCATTCATTCACTTCACTCTGCCTCCACATTTCCCCCCAGACTCTGTGTCGTCTGTGCAAGTGTATGAGTCTGTGAGACACGACTCCGTACTTCAGATGGAAGGTCAAATCCATGAAGACCTCCTGTCCTTAGTGAAACTAACACTGCCAAGACAGAGTGGGAGAAAGACATGTACTTCTTACAGAGAGAGGACAGAAAGAGAGAGAGAGGAGTAGAAAACGGGGGATGCACTCAGCTGAGCTTCTTCTTTTCAGTCCAAACAACCTGGATCCTCTGAAAGAGAACGCTGCATGTGTCAGGTTTCTACATCAAACTTAAAGCCAGACTGTAGCTTGACATGTTCCTCCTCTCTCTCATAAACAATAAAACACACCTGTTCTCAATTCTGTACACTTCAATTCAATACCTGATACCATTGAGTCATTGTGCTGACTTTATGTCTCTTATCTCTTCATCTGCTGTTACAACACGTGAGCAGGTTGCAGATGAACATCAGTGGTTTTAATGCAAAATAAAACACGAAGTAAACACACCAGAGCTCACTATGAGACATGAGTGCTGTTTCCCGGCTGTGGCTCCATTCCACTTGCTCTCTGGAAGTATTAAGGACAGGATATTGTGTTCCAAGATGGCACTGCATTTATACCAGTGTAACTTGCTCACTGGATGTATATAAAAAAAGGTTTTACATGTTTTTCTTGTGCTTTTGAGCCTAAAGCTCACAAGTGTCTGAGCTCTTCCTCTGGCTGAGCCAGAATTCATTCTCGGTTTTCACACATAAATTGCACAAAAATAATTTCCTGATACGGCTCTTCGATATTTTCTTCAGCTTTTATTGGCTTGACTCACTCTTTGTATTCTGTGATGATTTTCTTTAAAGCAACTGACTCACTGTGGGAACTGAGGGGAAATTCTGTGCACCTGTTCCCGTAATTTCCACTTGTGATGTTGCTGTGCAGCAAAAGCTACATCATCTTGTTTAAATACTTTAAACCATCACTTATTCTCATTATTCATCATCATTCCCTAACAGTCATCGATGGAAGTAAAACATCATCAGCACATTCAATAAGGTATTGTCATATCCAGAGAGCTTATTAAACTGCTGTCACATTAGGGTGATTTACAGTGAATTGCCTGATCACTAGTGACAGAAGTTCATTGAGAAAATCTGTCACCATTTAGTTTGTTACGAGTCCTTGAAACCTGTTGCACAATGCAGACGCACTGTGAGCTGAGCTCTGTTAACAAATCTCGCGTGGCACAACCTGTTGACAGCATGTTTTTACAGAATACAATGGAAACATTCTCATTTCAGGAAAAGAACATTATTATATTACATGTCTTCATGTGTGTGTCAGATAAATAAAAGTTACAGAACAAGTTCTTTGTCTATAGTCTGATGTCAATTGATGATATCTTTTTTTTTAGTAAGTCGCGGCTCTGACGGGGAAAAATAAATACTTAGACATTACATTAGTAGTTCTGAAAAAAAAGTAGCTTATTTGTATTTTTATTATTGGAAAAGGTAAATTTTACATTACAACTAAACAAAGAACAACAGGGCCTGTTAAGAACCCTGTTTTTTTTAGAGTGCTAGCTCACTATCTCTATCTAACCCACCACCACAACACACACACACACTCACAAAAATACACACACACAGGCAGAAACCACAAAAAAATCTCAAGCACACAGTGTTTTTTAATAGAAGTCCATTTCCTTTAAAAGGGGCTGTAAAACATAAATTTCCTGCCTGTCCCGGGCCTTCTATCTGTCCTCAGGGCCCTCTGTGGCTCTGCTCCGATGGACTGTGGCCTGCTAAAAAGCTAAACACATCAGGGTGTGGCCAAAACCACATGCATCTAAAACCACCAGCAGCAGCCCAGGAGCATTACTGACTGGTTTAATGCACTGTAGGTCATGGTGGTAAACACACTTATTTAAGATGCAAAGAACATTCGATTTGTTTTCTTCCACAGTGAGTATTTTATTTTTTTTTAAAGGCACAGCAGAAACTGCAGTAACCTGTGTCTGAGTATTCAGACACATACCAAAAGTCAGGCCTGATGCATCAAGACCCTTAAAGATGCAATCTTCCAAATGTGTATGATGAATTGTGGGTAATTTATGGTGTTCACAAATGCATTGTTAATCCACAAACAAATACCTGAACAAATGTAAGACAATTTTGTTTTACAAATAAATACCTGGCAACTTGAATAAATGTAAGGAGTGTGTGTGGAGTTTGCATGTTCTCCCCGTGCTTGCGTGGGTTCTCTCCGTGTACCACTTACACACTGACCTAATTGCAAATGCAGTGAGCCACTGTATGGAAAGGAAATTAAGTAAAAGGAAGAGGAGACGCCCAAACCAGCCCCTGGGATTTTCAGAGTAAATGCGCAGTGTTCGATGGAACAGCACACAGCCACTTAGACCTTTAGCTACGTGTGTTTGTGATCTTGTTGTTTGCATGACTTTATCAAGTTTGCCTGCTCGACCAAACAGTGTGTAAATAGCTTTCCTGTCCAACCGTGTAGCTACCTGTTAGCGGCAGCTGATAGGTGATTTAGCAGTTTGGTTGGCAGGTAAACCAGAGTTAGCTAGCTGACAAACAGCTGTACGTTAACATAACCTGTGAATGAGGGGAGGAGCAGCAGAGTTCCTCCCCTCATCATGGCATGGAGTCTTTGGTTTGAATGACATCCTGCAGACTGACTGCCCTCCGTAGTGAATGAGTGGCCGCGCCTGATGTGAACCCGACGAGAATCAGACATGTCATAGCACACTGTTATGTACTGTTATGTCTGATAACCTACAGCAGTAAAAGAGGTGCAACATATTAAAGTTGTATTGTTGTTTGACTGCTGAATATCTGTCTCTGGAACAGGGGGAGCTGTTACCTTTGCACTCACCTCCTCACCTGTCTGCACTAACTGCTGTTTCGTCTCAGGGTTTGTTTATCCTGGCGGGCTGGTTCACACTTAATGTCCTGCTGTGGGACACCAGCTAATCCAGTGTTGTATTTGAGCTTATCTAGACTGTACGTAATCCTCACAGCTCTTTATTTTCTCCTTGTTTTATCTTTTGTGTATTTTGACAGTCAGTAGGTGATGAGCCCCATTGCACCATTTTGGTGCAGTGGATTTCCTGAGAAAACCCTTGAAGCGAGGCCTTTGGTTAAAACTCAGGTAATCAAAACTATTTAAACCCTCAACTAGTATTTACCATCCATCTTAAACTGCACAGCCCTGATGTGGTTAGGCCTGGTGGGCACCTGAAACATCATTACAGTACTGTAAAAAAAAAAAAAAAAAAAACTGCACTGTTTCTGTGTCAGACCCAACCCATGTAAACCCTCAAATACCAATCCAATCCTAAAACAATAGGTTTTAGATGTTGTTTTCCAGAGGGATTAAAGACCCACCCACATGACCCAGTGAGGGACCACTGAGCAGACCTGCAGCTGACGGGACATTGTGAAATTTGATCAAAATCTGAAAGAACATCAAGAGAAATGACACTTCAGTGGAGCAGTGGGAGAGTGGCGCATGGCTCGAGCAGAGCTACATACAGTGACATGGCCCATCTGAACAGTCCCGCCTCTCAGCATGGGCACCAAAAGGACGCAGGCTGTGCTTCGTATGTGAGACAAATGAAAGAGAGGGAGAGGTGGGGTGGGAGGTAAAGAGAGAGAATTACTCTCTCTCTATTCAAAAAACATGTTGTTTGCTGAAAGCCCAGCGTTACACTTGACTGCATGTGCCAGCCTTATGTTCAACTTACTATCAAAAGGAACCGTAATCATAGAGTTGGCATAGGAACAAAAGAGAGAGCCACTCATTTAAGACTCAGCTTCTAGTAAGTTCATCTTCATTATCTCCGCTGCCATGTGCCAGTTTTACAGAGGGCAATGGCCTAAACGTTACTCCAGCAGATATAGACTATCTAGTTGATAATACTGCTGCTTCATTGCGTTCAACCCTTGACTCTGTTGCCCCTTTGAAAAAGAAGGTCAGTAATCAGAGGAAGCTAGCTCCATGGTACAGTTCACAAAATCGTTTTTAAAACAGATATCACGTAAAGCTGGAAAGGAAATGGTTATCCACTAATTTAGAGGAATTCCGCCTAGCCTGGAAAGACAGCATCATAACGTATAAAAAAGCCCTTCGTAAGGCAAGAACTGCCTATTACTCATCATTAATAGAGGAAAACAAGAACAACCCTAGGTTTCTTTTCAGCACTGTAGCCAGGCTGACAAAGAGCCATAGCTCTGTTGTACCATCCATCCCTCTAGCTCTCACTAGTAATGACTTTATGAGCTTCTTTAGCAACAAAATAGTAGACATTAGAGACAGAATCCATCTCATCCTGCCTACAACTGTTAATGATGTAGGTAAGTCTAGAACAGCATCTTTAGAAATGTCTGCCAGTCCTGATTTGTCGTTAGACTGTTTCTCTCCCATAGATCTAGCTGAATTGACTTCAATAGTTTCTAAATCTAAATCATCAACATGTCTTTTGGATCCTATCCCGACCAGACTTCTTAAAGATGTGTTGCCTTTGATTGGCACTCACATATTAGATCAGATAAATCTCTCGTTGGTTACAGGATATGTTCCACAGGCTTTTAAGGTTGCAGTTATCAAACCTTTACTTAAAAAGCCTTCTCTGGACTCTGACATTTTGGCAAACTATAGACCTATATCCAATCTCCCCTTTAATTCTAAAATTCTTGAAAAGGCTGTTGCAACTCAGTTGTGTGACCATCTACATAGGAACGGTTTGTTTGAAGTTTTTCAGTCAGGATTTAGAGTTCATCATAGCACAGAGACAGCACTGGTGAAAGTTACCAACGACCTTCTTATAGCATCAGATAATGGACTCGTCTCTATACTTGTCCTGCTAGATCTTAGTGCTGCATTTGACACCATTGATCATAATATCCTATTGGATAGATTGGAACATGTTATTGGGATTAAAGGAAGAGCACTAGACTGGTTTAAATCATATCTATCAGATAGATACCAGTTTGTTCATGTTAATGATGATCCCTCCATATATACCAGAGTAAGTCATGGAGTTCCACAGGGTTCTGTGCTTGGACCGATACTGTTCACCTTATACATGCTTCCCTAGGCAATATTATCAGGAAGCATGGAATAAATTTCCATTGCTATGCGGATGATACCCAGCTATATTTATCTATGAAACCAGACGAAACAGATCAGTTAACCATACTTCAGGCATGTCTTAAAGACATAAAGGCCTGGATGACCTGTAACTTTCTTCTGCTGAATTCAGACAAAACTGAGGTTATTTTGTTTGGTCCCAAACACCTCAGAAACAGTTTATCTAATCATATAGTTACTCTGGATGGCATTAATTTAGCCTCCAGTACAACTGTGAGGAACCTTGGAGTTATTTTTGATCAGGATTTGTCCTTTAACTCATATATAAAACAAGTCTCTAGGACCGCCTTCTTTCACCTGCATAATATCAGTAAGATTAGGAACATTCTGTCGCAGAGTGATGCTGAAAAATTAGTCCATGCTTTTGTTACTTCTAGGCTGGACTACTGTAATTCCCTATTATCAGGATGTCCAGTTAACTCTCTAAAAAGCCTCCAGCTGATCCAAAATGCTGCAGCGAGAGTACTGACTGGAATTAGCAAGAGAGATCACATTACTCCTGTACTAACTTCTCTTCATTGGCTTCCTGTAAAATCCAGAATTGATTTTAAAATCCTTCTCCTTATATATAAGGCCCTCAATGGCCAGGCTCCTTCATATCTCAAAGAGCTGATAGTACCATATCATCCTAACAGATTGCTTCGTTCCCAGAATGCAGGTTTGCTTATGGTTCCCAAAATCTCTAAAAAAGTAGAATGGGAGGCCGAGCCTTTAGTTATCAGGCCCCTCTCCTATGGAACCAACTGCCAGTTTGGGTTCGGGAAGCAGACACCCTCTCTAATTTTAAAACGAAGCTTAAAACCTTCTTGTTTGATAAAGCTTATAATTAGTTGTAGTTACAGTCCTAGTTATTTATTAAACTTATAGTTAGTCACAATTATCTCTATAGACACTGTTACAGTTAAGGATATAGCCCTTAGTAGGGCTGGCTCAGGCAACTGAATCATCCCCTAGTTATGCTGCTATAGGCCTAGGCTGCTGGGGACATCCCATGATTTACTGCGCACTTCTTCTTCTTTCTCTTTCTCTCCTCAGACCCACTCTCAAATTTATTAGCCTTTATTACATGTCATTAACTCTGTGTCCTCTCTGTCCCGTAGTCCTGTGCTTGTTTCTCTCTGGTCTCTCTTTCTCTGTACCTTTCTGCAGGTACCTCTGGCTCTGGAGCTGCTTGTCCTATGGTCCTGGCTCCACCCACCTGCTGCTGTTTATTGTTTACAATGATCTATTTCTAACATGTTTAATGTTCCGTTCTGCTACAGATAAATATTTGATTAATATTCTTTGCAAACTGTAATGTAAATAATTACCAGTCATGACAGCTTTTTGCCTCCGTGCTCTGTTTCATAATTCTAATCTGCTGAGCACACATTATCCAATAACTGTTCACTAACTGTAATGTAAATGCTGACCCACATTGTCTGTATTATGCTGCATGTCTTTCTCCCCCTCTCCTCCATTCCTAGCTGTCCTATCTTCCTCCTTTTCCTCCTTTCACCCAGCCCGGCCATCGGCAGGAGGGTCCCCATCTGAGCCAGGTTCTGCTCAAGGTTTCTTCCTGTTAAAAGGGAGTTTTCCTTGCCACTGTCGCCTTAAGTGCTTGCTCTGGGGTCAGGCTCTGGGTCTCTGTAAAGCGCTTTGAGACAATTTTGATTGTGGAAGGCGCTATATAAATAAAATTGAATTGAATTGAATTGAATAGTAAGTGACAATTCAACAGTCCTGGACAGAGCTGGGAAGAGGGGCAAAATGTCCAAAATGTCCAAACCACTTTCAACATGAAGAGGATTTGATTTGAACAAACCCCAGTGTCCTCGCAGCTTTCTCTTGGCTTTGCACGTTGAACACATAGTAGGTGGAAAAAACTGCAGCAAGTGACGAAGCCTTGGTGGATACCTTCAAAGATGATATGGCTTTCAAAGCAGATCATCCAACGTCCAACTTTACATTGAGTAGCATAAGTTATACAGGGGTGGCAAAAACAAGGCAGGTGTGCGTAGGTAAGAGAACTGCATCCATGGGAGAGTCCAACATAAGTTTATAAGATGGATATAGATCACTGATCATGTGACACTTACAAAGCAGTACCAGCCCTGGACTGGTTGGGAGGTTGAGGGTTCAGTCAACATCGTCTGCAGTGACATCTATATAGACAATGATATAGTAGATATTTACACTTGGAGTAAAAAGGTAGGGCCACAGAATTCTTCAGTCTTCACTGGAAGGTGCTGGGGTCTGATTGGTTTGGTTACTCTGAAGACAGAATGTTGTTACCATGTTCAGTGTGTGAGGGGTCAGCGTCTTACTTCCTGATTTCATCTGAAAGGATTCATATCATCTGGTGTTGCTTTTCTGGAGAAGGTTTCTTGCCATTGGCTGACAGCACTTCCTCTGGCATTTTATTCCATGGGACTTCAAAGGTTACCTGCCATTTGCTTGATATCCTGGCTGACTGGCTCGCCCTGCTTGAAGTACAAGGTGAAGACGCCTGTGAAGAGCTTGACAGGGATTACACGCTGTACACGCTGGGGACTAAGAGGAACAAGGTGATGGCAAGCCCAGACAGACAGAAAATAAACAGAACAGAAAAATCAAACTATCTACATGATACTTTTCCCATATGCATGCAAATCAATATAAACACTAGATTAGGAATAAAAATTTGCATGGCAATTCAATTTATTGAATAGACTTCAAACTACAATAATAGAAATTCCTGTCTTTTTTTTTTTTTTTGATGAATTATTGTAGAATTCTTGTACCAGACAGTAAAAACTACTAAGACCTGACTGCTGATGATGACCCTGTCTGAATGCCTTCAGAAGCTTGTTTTGCTGTGTAACAGGAACGAGGTCCCTGATGTCATAATACTGTACCTGAGCACAGTATCCTCAGACTGATGAATCTAAAATGTGGTGACAGAATAGTGAAGAGTTAGCAAAGCTTGACTGACACAGTACTGGGCTTCCTGTCCCAGTGAAGTGTGTGTAACATGTTGCTCTTGTATGTTGTCACTTGACCAATGAGGAAATTTAAAGGATCAAAGTTAATATGAGCAACTCACTGTCTTATCATTGTTTTCTCCCGAGATAAATTCAGTTCTGTTCTTCCTCTTTCACAACAGATGGTGGGAATAAAGTCCCAGCACTTAGAAAAGCTGACGTCTTTCAGCGAGGGTTACACAGAGGTTTTTACTTCACTGTGTGAAGTCAGTACCCTTACTTTCAAATCTTAATGTCCACAGACAGATGAGGGGCCCAAAGTGAACAATGAGTGCTGGATAATGATTTAGGTAGTGGTGCTTGGCCTTAAGTGGCTGATCCCCAGAAGTCTGCATTGTAACAAGCAAATATTCATCTATCAGAGCTCTTGAATATGCTACCTGGCCTGTGGAAATGGCTGCAGCACAAACAAGCTCTACAATCTGTCTCGGTTGTAAGAGAAGCTGCTGCACCTCACAGTCTGCAGGGCTTCTTATTTTATCACCAATCAATACTGGCAACATTCTCAGTAAACACCGATTCTGAACTGCATGTCCAGAGAGTTTTTCAGCCCCTGGGTTCACCTCACAGTGTTTGCTGTTGGAATCATTACCCAGATATTTAAACTGGTTTGTACACCAATTCAGTTAAACATAAGGAAACTCTTTTTCTTTTGAAACAAGGTGGTTGAGGTGGTTGCAAAAACTTGTAAATACTCAGTTTCCCCGGTCATTACCTGACATTACACTTAAGCCAAAACAATGTGAGAACATACAACTGGATTAGAATAGATTCAGAAGTACACATCATTTTTTCTCCGTTATGGCTCACAGCACATAAAATCAGCTAAATTCCCATCCTGACACATTTGTTTGACACTTGACTTTAGTCTCATTTTCCTCATGGGTTCCTCATCATCTTTATCATTACTGTCATCATGTGTTCTGACAGTATTCTACCTTTAAGATACTTGAACTGTTCCACCAAGTTAATTTGCAGTTCAGCAAAGGTTTCCTAAAACTTCTCTTGGAGAGTCTAATGAGATCTCTGCAGTAGAGACTCACTCCTGCATACAGTGCCATCAATCATCAACGTGACAATGAGGCAGTTATGTTTTTGCATTTGTGTAAGAGCAGACACTGCTCAGGTGATGTAGCCAGTGGAAGCACCTCTGCTGTCTCTGGCTTTTTTCCTGATTTTAACTCAGTCATGGGTCAGAAATAGGCACCACAGGGCATCCATCCCCCGGGGAGGTTGCAAGAAAAAAAAATCATCTATTTAATGTTCCTGAAGCCTTCCTGAGTCTGTGCAATGGAAGATAAGCCAATAAATACCAGACTTGCAGGTAACAGACTAAAAAGGGGTGACCCGCATAACAGGGGGTTAAATTAGTTTTGCCTCCCATTAAAAAAAAAAATCACATTGGTTCCACTTTTAAAGTATTATTACTTAAAAGCGGATTATGACAGTGTAGAGAGAGGACGGTTCCAGGGTTTAGTCCTGAACTGAGTTTAAAGCTAACTGAACTAAGGGTGGAATAACCTTTGTCTGAATTACTTTGTCTTGAGTTTCAAATGCAGACAAATCCCACAAGCATCGTATGAATAATATCATAATACAGGTTTATATCATTAAATCACTGAATGTCTCCCTGTATAGGTTTATATACATGAACAATAAATCAAATATCAAATGTTTACTGATTTGCTGAAGGCAGCATGTCAGCAGAGCAGCAGCAGGATTATCTACACTGGATGCGTTCAGGCACAGTACTGAGTGTAGGTCACCTGTGCTTCACTCAGAGCCCAACAGACCTTTTCACAGGAGATGTTTTGGCTGAATCCAAATGTCCAGACTTCACATCACTCACAGGTGAAGTCCGTGAGTATCTGGGGTTTCCAAATCTACAATTCATTAAGTCCACAAGGAGCGTCCAGTAGAATCCACTTCAGGCCCTTTGTGAACTTATTATTCTGTAAGCTATCTGCAATATTATATTTTTTTTACACTTTCTCATCCATATCACAGCTAGCTTACAGAATATGAACAGGCTGAATTATTTTGATTTGTTATAATCTGCAAACCTACAGGCATTGGTTGGTTTTTGTCCATCTGTGTGTTTGGCAGCTCATGTAAACCTGTCTGACCACTGTTATGTCTAATACTTGATGCAGCACACCTCATACATGTTACCGTTATCAATACAGTTAAGAACTTCTTAGAAAAACAAATGAGTTACAGGGTCAGGATTTTCCTTTTATTTTCATGGAAACACATGAGGTCTAATAAGCACAGTCTCATAACACATTTCTTCTTCTCGCAATCAAGCACCTTCACAGGCCTGAGGTGATGACCGTGAACATGTCACTGCAGGTATGACAAATGTCTGTGAGGGCTCAGTCTGCAAATCTGAAAGGTGGAGGTTTGGATGCAGCCCTTGATTTGTCACAGCAGGAAAAGCACAGCTGTAATTAATAACATGAATCAGTCTGCCGTGACAGTGTTCTACACAATCACTGCAGCTACGCACATAAGAAGTCTGAGTCTGAGCAGTTGAAACCAAAAACAGGCTCAAGGAGATGGAATGACAGGGACCACAGGACAAAACAGGTCCCATTTACAAATTTTATTAACAATGAATTGAACAATTGTAAAAGCAAAGCGCTAAAATGACTGACCCCCACCCAGTGACAGAGGCTTACCGGCCATGGGGAGGGTTCAGACGGGGGCTCAAGGAGTCCAAAAAGCAATAGGACCACCCCACTCATACCTGCCACACACACGTGCAGGAGAACCTTAAACCACAGAAGCACACAGTATCCAAGGACACCACCACCACAACCACCTTCAGCCGTCAGCACTAGGGGAACAAAGAAAACACAGTTAAAAGGGTCGGCAGTCAAAATCAACCATCAACAAGAAAAGCAACAAAACAAAAGAAAACAACAACAGACTCAGAAATCTCATTTCTGGCCAAAGATGCTGAACTAAACCAGAAATAGACACATTCCTTCACACAAAAACAACAAAATAAACCACTACCGAAAACAACCAAAGAAAGAAATGGAAACAGGTTTAAAACGGCTCCAACCACTTTCCACGCGCACACAGTCCGGGGAAACGACAGCCAGCGCGGTCCTTCAGAGAAGGCCACCGGAAGCTGTCCGGCTTGCACTGAAGCAGCTAGCAGCTAGCAGTTAGCACCACCACCAGCAGCAACAGAACACAGTGGGTCGGCAAAACAGCCACCGGCGAAGCAGCAGCAGTGTTCCAGTACTTAACTTTGTGATCCAGGTGACCCGAGCCGTGTGTCCAGATCGACAGACGTCTTCCGCTAGGAGGGGGAAGAGTGAGGAGAACCGGAATTAGCCGCCGCCGCGGACGGAGCGACTAACAGGCACCGGGACGCAGCCACCGCCAGAACGAGGAGCAATCCCGGCAGTTGCTACGGCGCCAACGGAGCCTGGTAAAACAAAAGTGTATAAAAAAAACTTAGCAATTAAGTTGCCTAGATGTGAATGAAACCATATATGTTGGCACTATCAAGCGCTTCTATCAAGGAGGTTCACCCCTGTCTGGCCTCCAGGCTGTCCGCCTCGGTCTCCTGCTTCACCCATCAGCTCCCTGTTTAATGGCCCCTTTCATTGGTTGTTCAGCATTTCCTGTTTTAGTTTGAAGTGTTTCTGTTCCCACTTTGCTTCCGGTCTTTGTTCGTTTCCCACCTTTACTGATTTCTGGGGTCTGTACCTGGACAGCTTTGGTTGTTGGCTGTGTTGTGTTTCTTGGCCCTATGGACTCTGTTGCCATTGAGACATCATCATTCTTAGGTCCACTTGGTGTGTCTGCAGTTGGGTCCTACCATTCCTACCATTGCTTCTGCTATTATTTAGAGAGCCAGTGTTTGACAAACTGACTTGTCTCCAGGCTAGCTTCTGTAGCTCAGTGGAATCTCTGATTCAAATTTGCTGCAATTCAATAAATTTGCTACCATGCAAAAAAAAGGAAAATGAATTTGACACACTGGGATAACTGAACACATACCTGTTATCATTGGTACTGCTATACCTGTCACTACTGTTGATGCTACTGCTATGCTACCAGTCCTCCTACTACTACTGCTGCTACCGTTCATGTTACCACTGCTCCTAATGAAGTTAGAGTGGATGTTTACTAAAACCTCACCCCAGCACCTCTTGGACAGGCCAAGCCAATCAGATCACTTGACATTTTGTCTCCTTTAATGTCCAGGAACATAACACGTGTGTCCAATCTATTGTCAGTATGCAGCATCATTTCATACATGTTAAGTGTGCTACACCAGGTCCAGAACCTGAACTGACTGAGCATCCTGGGTTCCAGCCCATCCTCCTCACATCTTCTCACTTAGATGAACTGAGCTGCTTTGTGATGTTCCGTAATCTAATTTAAAATGCTTGATGCTGGTGCCAGGGCCAGTTTATCCTGTACAATAAATAAATCAAGTATGTAAGCACATTCTAAAAACAGCTCCTCAGTCTGTTGTTTTGGTTTTTAAATGCACCATTCCCTTCCAACAAGATTTCACAGGGAGATCGGCTAAATATAAAACTTCCCTTCACCTGATTAACACACACACACACACACACCAGCTGACAGAGGTAGTGGCGTACACACACTGCCCAGCGTGGCAGGACTGCAGTGCTGCAGAGTGGACTTCTCTGTCTCTACCTGTGTGTTTGTTCTTCCCACTGCTTGTAACACTCCTCCACCATCTGCTGTAAAGCAACAAACCAGAGGAGTGTCCCCTTTTCTCCCTGCCTTCATGTATCCCTTCATCCTGTGGGTCCATGTTCCATGTGACTGATACTGACATTAAATGAGATTGTCCTCAAAACATGAACAAGTTCCATTATCTTTCAGTGCAGTGTAGCACTGTTCCCTGTGCACCTCTCTTCAATTTAATGTCATTTGCTAAAGAGCCAGCAGAAAACTTAAAAAGGCTTCAAACGAAGTTTCTGGTTTAAAGTTATTTGTTGTTCCAACTATTAATAGCAGCTGAAATGTTTCTTTAGGGCCAGGCTGTAAAATGGTGTTGAAATGGCACCAGATTCATGTCATAGACACTCCATTAAAGGAACATGCATTTTGGGACACATCCTCTTTGCTGAGTTACTATAGATGAGAAGTGATCAGTGTTAGCTGTTTGTGCATGTTTAGCTTAGCTTAGCAGAAAACCTTGGGAACATCTAGTTTTTCTCAAGGTCTGTCGAGGAAGATTTATTCACTGTAACAATGATGGCAGAGGAGAACACCTGCTGTCTTTGAAGTAAACTTACCAAAACCAAGTTAATGTCAATCTGGGTAAAGCAGAAAGTGTACATGTCTCATTTTGCCCACGCTGTGTCTTCAGGTTGTGTTTTTGTCCTGTATGTTCTATGAAAGCACCAGAGGGCTGGCTCTGTTGGTCTGTGTTACTGGGGCCAGTTGAAGTCTCACCAACCACCACACCACAGTCAGTGTCACTGAGACCAGCGTCCTGTCCATCATGATACAAAGCTCAATAATAATCAGGCTCCTCCAGTTTATTTCATCTGCTTTTTATTTAGATTATACTCATGATCAGAGTGATGACCATAATCATCATCATTATCTCATAAATAAATCCCGACCTCATAAAAATTCTACAGCGTTCACTTTAAAAAGTGTGTGATAATGGGGCTTTTTAATCAAACCCTAACCCTCAAAATTCCTCTGAGTTCCTTTGTCATAGTCTCTGAGGACACTGATTATTCAACAGACATTTATCTTTCTTTTTAACAGAATGTATTAAGTTCCTCTTCATAGAGGGGAATTCTTCCGACTAGGGCAAATAAAATTTACCCCAGGCTCATTTCTCCATGTCCGAAGGTTTTAGTTTAATGTAAATGATCTTTAATCTTCCTTTAGTATCTTTGTTTTGAGCAGATTTTCCTGCAGTTTTGGAGTTTGCCTTTCTACATGTTCTTGTCTTTTCAGACTTTTTTCACTGCAAGAGCAGGAAAATAAATCAGTGTGTTTAAATGAATGGTGCTGAAGCGCACAGTGGCTGTACAGAGAAATGACTGCCCACTTTTAAAGTTGAGCAAAGGTTAATCAAAAGCTACTTTTATCACACCTGAGAGATGCATCTAGAAATAATAACACTGCTCCTTATCTGTAAGTGCTCTTGTGTGTGCACACGAGTGTCTTTAGGAGAGCAGCATTTATCAGAAGTGCAGGAGCAACAAGGCTGAACGGGAGGTGATCCTTCCTGAGTTCTTGTTCTTCTTCATCGTTGCTTCACCGTCCTCTCTGATCTCAGATATCAGATACATATTGTTGGGGAAATATTTGACACGATAGCAATGATCTGTGCACAGTGAGGAGACTCCTGCTCGCAGCCTGGTTTGCATTTCCTATTGTAAGACGTTGAGAGCAAGAAGATCAGACAAAGAGAAAACTACATTTGTAAAATGTAATGAAAATGAAAATGTAATGTTTGGAATAAATGCTGCCATGATGTTTTTGTAATAGCAATAATCTGGACTCATAATAATCAGAAGTGGACCCACGGGCAGGTGATTGAGGTGACGCATGTCGGACATGCAGGCCCATGGGTGCAAAGCAAGTTTCAGGTTAAGAGCAGCTCCGACTGGAAAACATTCAAACAGGGCGTAGGCGTGTTTCCGAGGGATGTTCCACTGAGGTATTCCAGAAAGCGTGGTTAAGTTACCCTGAGTGAACCTGTTATAACTTACCCCACATGGACAATTCTTTTTTTAAAATTTCAAACAATTATTGTATATGTATTAGCTTACATTGCTTATTGTGGTTTAATGGTGCCTGTTGTAGTTGTGCTTTATTGTAAATTTAAATAATTCATCATTATGATTATTATGATTGATGCTTACTTGGCTGTTTTGGTTGCTATGCACAGTGATCTGCATGTATGTATCACAGTGTTCCAGCAGCTTTGAGCTGTGTGAGCACTGTGTGGTATAAGCACAGAAATCAGATGTAGGAGTTGTTGAAGTGTGTATTATTCATTTCTGATGGAGCTAAGCTAAGAACCAGCAAAACCTCCAACCTAAACAAGCACGTGTTTCGTACCCATTTTGTACGAACAGCAGATGTACCGGACATTTGTTCATGTCATAACGATGATAAACACACGGTAAAGGTTGTAGCGCAAAAATGATTTGGTTCATTGTTTGGATTTAGAGGAACTCCATCATCATGGTTAATTGCACAGTTTTTGGAAGGTTGTGGTTACGTTGCTTTTTATACTACATGCCCAGACTTCCTGCTTTGCTCCCATCATAATTTTTACAGAAACTTGAACAATAAATAGGTAGTAACAAGCTGCTTGTTTTTTACAGGACAGTCTACAAACAACAGCTCGTTAATTGCTATTCCTGTCTTTGTGCTAAGCTAAACACATCCTGGATGTGTCCTTGTGCTGGACACACAGAGACGAAGCTGGAAAAGATGGCAAACGTCTACTTCCAAAAATGGTAGAAGATAAAGGTACGAGATATGGTGCAAACTGTGTTACCTTCAGCTTCAGTCCATAACAGCAGGGCAGTTTCATCACAGTGCTCCTTTAAGGGCATCGTTGGTGGTGAGATAAAGCTGGAGACTCTGTTATCTGGTTAGCTCTCTTCATACTTTTAGCCCAAACAAATATATTTATATCCAGCCTATTGGATTATTTCACTCTTTATCTGAGACCCCGAAGAGCCAGAGGGACAGATGAGTCCATTTAGTAATGGACTTATGTTTGTTGTGATTTCTTCCATCAAAAACACACACACACACACACATACAAGAACACCATTACTGACTGTGTTGTGCCCCCGGCAGTAAAAGCCATTGGCCCTTTAGCCATTAACAGGGTTTTTATGGACCAGACCACCAACCAGAGAGCTCTCCTGACAAAATCACACACACACACACACGCACGGAAACATTTTTCTCTTCTTTGTTTTCTCTCCTCCTTCTTCTCTCAGCCTCGCTTCTTCCTCCTCCACCCCTAATTATCATCATCTTCATCAGCCAGATCTCTTAATGCCTCTCTCTTCCTCCCCTCACACATCCACCACATCCATTCTTGTAATGTTTCTAATCTGCTGTAGGTTGTTTTTTTTTTTCCAGGTTTTTCATCCTCATCCGGATCCCCCTCCAGCCTCAGCCAGCTCCACACATCTCCTCTCTTCATCCTCCTCCTCTTCCTCTATTTGCACTCCTTCCTCACGCTGTTTCCGGCCATAACCCCACAGCAGGCATTTCTATCACACAATAATTCATGAGAGGACCAGCTATACCCTGGGACTCTGCTGTGCTGTGCAGAGCTGTGGTCAAAGGCCACATATATAGCTCAGACTAATGCAGCAGTGCTTTGTGTGATGATAAGGTTTAATAAAATTAAAACCAGGTAAGGCAGAGAGTCAGTGCTCATTTGTTGCAGTCACAAATTCTGGTCTGTGTAACAGAAATTCAATGTTGAATTCTGTAATGTGGAAATGAATCAAACCAAACAAACACAATCAGCACAGAAAACCCACTCAGACACTTCAGTTTCAGATCTGCAGCCACGCTAGCAGCTCTGCGAGGCAGGCCTTTTGAGCTAAATGGTAGCATCATCATGCTAACATGCCCGCAGTGGCAATGCTAACATGCTGATGTTTATCAGGTATCACGTTTGCCATGTTCTCCATATTAGTTACACCATATTAGTATGAAGGTGTTGTGTTCCAGTATCATATCTGCTGCCTTTTTGGAGTGTGTATAATAACTCCAGCTGAATGTAGCAACGAAGGCATCCGTTCTGTTATTGCTGATCCTGAGAATGTCCCATAGTTAATATGCAGTGTTTTCACTTTGTTTCAACAATTGTTCAGTTTTTTCAAGAGAAACAGAAATTTTAACCAAGACTGTATATATACTCACATATCTAATATTTGTAGTCACATTTATTGCCACAAGAAACTAACAACTTACAGTAAAAGAAACAAGTTGTAATAAACAAATGCAACATGAACATCTCAGAACATCTGCGAGGACTGGAAGGTAAAGAGAAAAAGGTCCATACATTTCCTGATTATGTATCCTGGCAAATAATGTTAAGAAATGAACAAACTACAGATTATTAACACTCTTTTATGTTAAGTTGCACCATCAGAATAATTTACCGGACTGACATAATGTTTCTCTGTCAAATAAAGAACAATGAAAATAATGCCTTCTATCCATGTCTCATGGATGAACAGTGTCAGACGGTTTCTGTCAGACTGATTTATAAAGTAGGGACTGTGCCAACTGCGTTATACCCATAATCGAGAAGATTTTTTTCCCAGTAAACATCCTTCTTTTCCCATTAAGAGCAATTTCCTCCCTGTGGGAGCTTTTCCTGGAGCCTAGGTCAGCATCTATTTCATTAGGTTGCAAACACACACACACAAACAAACACACACCATTCAAAGAAGACTTTTTTTTTTTTAACATTTTCTCTGCATCATAAATCCATGCCTGATGCGGACATACAGAGAGTGTGTACAGTGCACACTGAGGAGGAGGAGGAGGAGGAGAGAGCTGCTGTCCCTCTAATGAATAGTTGGTACTGACCATAACTGAGAGCTTATAATTACACTGGTGAGAAAGCAAGAGAGAGGTTGACGGAGTGGTCAGTCGCTAATAGAACTGCAGGTTCACTTTTAATTTTTGCTAAAAGTTCATTAGAAAAATAGAGACATATGTCTCATTTAGTAGAGGCAAATATCAGACACCTTCGAGGTTCACTTCCTCTGTAAGCTACCTAACCTTACCCAACAAGGCTTACTGCTGTCAGCAGAGGTGTAGCAAGTGTTTCAGGAGTGTGGGGGATGGATGCCAATAAAGTTAGCTTCACATATGTTTTCATATGTTTTGACCAAACAATAAAAACGATGAATACAATGACAGAAGGGTATACAATACTCTTTTAAAAGAGTGATACTAGAAAAGTACAAAAACACACTCAGAATGAAATTTAAAAAATCACATCTACAAAAAGGAAATAAAAATTGACTTTAAAAAAGTTGACTAATAAAAATTGTATCTGTGAAAATGAATGCCTAATTGAACAATTTTCTCAATTATTTCACATAGATATTAAACACAGCTTGTTGATATGATAATTAAATAATGTCTTATATTTTATTATCAATATTGACAACTTATTTAAAAGCCTCGAGAGTATAAACACTCATTCACAGTACCAGGAAAAAGGTGCCGGTGCCGGTGTGAACTATGAACTTAGCTAGTTCCCGCCTCCTCCTCAGGACAAGAAGATCTGAGTCATCTTCATCATCCTCACAATCATTTTCATCAATGACCCATCATTTTCTACAAGTGATCTGTGAAGTCATTCAAGCATTTTTTTTTCTCAGTGTGAGAGATAAAGACTTCTTGCTTTGCATACGGACCGGTTTGTTTTTACACGTCTGCACATGGGAACATGGCAGCAGAGGTCAAACTTATTCATTAGCCTACATTTAAACATAACAAAAACTTAAGTATGAGTTTATTGCTCTCTTTTTCTTTTATAAAAAAGATGTCTATATCATGTTTGTTTATTTTCTGGCATCTGTAGCATTTTCTTTTTAAAGCCTGGTTTCTCATCAGCGAATAGCAAATAACAAAAAGTAGTTTCTTTGCCCACAAGACTAATAAGACTAGTAATGTTCATCTTCAGATGATGTGGCTTCTTCTCCATCAGAGTAACTCTGTCTGTGGGTGGGCCGTCAATATGAAAACCATACTAACGTATACAGTCATTACCATGTGGCCAAGTAACAACTTGGCAGGTTCCTATTCCTGGAATATAAACTGGCAGGAACTACTCTACCATGTGAAAGTGCACAGTGGTATATACTAAGTAATACTTATCATGTTAGTATTATCATTAATATGTCATTAGTAATACTATAGATAACATTTTAAAAGTTTAAACATTAAGATATATTTTCTTTTGTTTTAAAGGATTAAATATTAAACTAAACTTATTATCTTAGATTACAGGAGCTAAGTAGTCGTTGGAAGGTCCTCACAAGTACAGTAATATGAGTGTGTGCTATCTTTTCCATGATCCATAGATTGCTGTCTGAGTGATCCCAGGGGGCCCATCTCAGTATTGACACACAAAGCCTTTAGCACAGCTCTTAGATTACTGTAAAGAGAGGTGGAGCAATAACCCCTGCCACAGAGGCATTAAACAGGACTGCTGCTGCAGCAGAGGCTCACCTTTTTACACAGTTTATCCCAGAAATACATAAATCAGCTCGTTACAGTCAGCTGGTCATTCAACACAGATCTGAACAGTCCTCATCACTCACTCCCAGACTTCCTTATGTTGTTTCACAGTATCTTTTTTTTTTATCTTCTATGCCGTATTCCTTCCTTCATAGACCATCTGCATCCTTAATCTTCCAACCCCTGCTTCCCACAGAGACCCTGGTCCTGATTCAGCTGGAAGGGAAGGTGTGTGAGAGGGGGGAGGACGAGGTGAAGTAGATAGACAGTAGACATGGGGTGTGAACATTGTGCCGGATTAGGTGATAGACAGAATGAATGAAACAGATGACAGATTAGATAGATAGGTAAGCTAGGAAGCGCGTGGCTACCAGCTCAGCATACCACAAGGCAAGCAACAAATCACCAGTCATACACACACATCACTCATGGTCTAACTGAATTAGTTTGTGGATAAACATTCACAATTAGACTAGATATCTGTACGTCTGTTGGTCGGGGGTTTCCTGCTCCACCAACCCCACCATCATGGTTAGCTGTCCCCAGCAACGGTGGGACTATGAAGAAGGCTCAGATTCTTCTGGAGTTGTTTCTTTCAGAATAAGAAGCCAGTGAAGCCAATGGGCAGAGGGACCCGTCAACATCCACTGCAAGGAAGCACATGAGTGCAGGGTGTGTCCTCTCTGAGCACTGAGGGCATAATGAGGAGGGCTGTGCCTGGAGATGATGTCATATGTCTCTGGCTGGTGACAGTCACACAGAGGGGACATTTTGGCATTCTGGGATGTCCACTGGTGTTGTTTAATCCCCACACTGTCAGGCCACCAGTGTCAGAGTCCCTCGGTAGACCAGGGAGATTTTGGACACCATGTCCACAAGTCTGTGACCACACTGCATGCTGGGAGGCTTCATTACAAACCTGTCCCACAGGTCGGACAGCAAAAACACCAACAGAACTGGTATTGTAGCAACATCACCGCTGTGGACTATTAATTCTACAATCGTCAGTTTTGATTTTGGAAACAACGCTTCCTCAGACCTGACGCTGTCAGCCATTTTTGCAATAAATCGACTCAGTCTTTCACTTTCCTAATGGATTTTTCCCTTATCTCAGCACATTAATGGACAACTGCTCCCTAATTTCTACCCATTAATGTACTCAGTTTCTGCTGATTTTCAAATATATTAGCTCGCAGTTTTTGCCTAATTTAAATGGATCTCTCTTTTTTTAGTTAATTTGACCAAAGTGCAGAGGGAAGCGTAAACCAATCCTGGGCAACCTGGTTATCTGTGGTCATTTTATCTTTTAAGTCATCAACATGAGGCATTTTATCCCTGCATGTTATGATGTTACACTGAGGCCTGCAGTCCTCCCCATACCTCACCACACTACACACACACACGCGCACACACACACACACACACACACACACACGCACATTCAAATTTCATACCCTCCAACCCTCCGATGTCCCATAGTGCACATTCCCAAACCAACTTTATAACGTATCTCTCTCCGTTCAGCCACGTTAATGGAAGCAGACCGCAGATCCAGAGCTGTTTTAAATCCCACTGTTAAGTTCTAACTGTTCACTAATGCTTTCCCCCAATTTACTAATGCTCCTTCACCACAATAGCCCACGAGTCAGCAACCCTCAACAGCCCCATCCCCTCCCTCTCTCTCTCTCACACACACACACACACACACAGAGGCCACTATGGCCCATTAAGTGGCATTAGAGCATCTTTCTGGCGGGTTATTCTGACTTCATGGCACAGCAGTAGCATTCCACATTCACCCTGTAAGACTCTAAGTCTCACCGCATGTTTCACATCACAAACCACCGCTAATGTACTGGTCACAATATTACAGCATCCTGCAGACCATTACCAGGAGATTTCTCTTTCTGCCTGGATTTGTCACTGGTTACTCTATCTGCTGTTTCTCCTCTGTGTCACTGTGACTTTAACATACCATTCGTTTCTGAGGGCTAGCATAAAAAAAAAAATTCAAAAAGAGAGCTTTTGTGCAGACATGTGAGTCTAAAGCCCCAACTGCTGCAGACCGTAGAGGCTTCTGTGTTCATCACAATAAACAGGACAATTCTTAGAAAAAAAAAAAAAAAAACGTATGAGACTTCAGTTCGGGTTGGCAGTATAATCAGTGTCCCTTTAGACTGAACAATTTGCACCTAGTCCAAAGGTTGTTTTCTCCTAAATTGCTCCCACTACTTGAGAGTTGTTCTAAAATCCACCAGCACCTACGTTACAGCAGAAACACAGTGCTGCCCTCTGTTCCTGTCAGAGAGGTCGTAATCATGTGTAAACTCATGTGTTAAACTGCCAAGTTTAAAGTGTTAAATAAAAACATGAATGATTAACTGAAAGCAGATAAAGAACTCACACATAATTAAACAACATATTTTTATTCTGACATACAAACTTATGGGTCGGGCCAGTGAAGGCTGAAACTACCTGTGAGCAGCAGTTTGGGGTCGAATTCAGCTTGGAGCTCGCACAAAGGCTTGGGCTGGGACTGCTGCTGTTATCGTGAGCACCGGTTGCAGCATCATAAATGCAGTGGTCGTTAGAAAAACCGGCCGCTGGAATTTAAACATTTAGTCTTGGAAGAGATGAAAATCACTTACCTGATGTTCGTTGGCCTATTTCCAGATCTGGGACAGAACCAAGAGATCGACTGTGATGTGTGTGACCAGGAAAAGACACACATCGGTCTCATGGATCTCATGGTGCAGGAGCTCAGTTCTACTCAGCACCACTAATGCAACAGTGTCAAAAATTATTACATGACCCCAAAACTATAACTAGGGGACCATTTTTTTCCCCGTATTTGGCCTTGGCAGAGGCATGTGCTCTACTGAGTTCCATTCTACTTTACTGTATGTGTTTTCTTGTTGACTTTCTTGTTTTTCGAGTTGACTGAGGGACCAACTGAGGCTGCATACGTAAAATCTTTTCATTTGTTTGTTTGTTTCAAGAACTGGACAGAATTAATCCTGAGGAGTTGACCAATGCTGAGTTGTTGCAGTGCTTAATAAGCCCATGAGCTGAGTCATTTGTATAAGATTTTATGCTTTTAAGCAATTGAACTGGTGCAAAGTAAAGGAAGTGATTCATACTGACTAAGAGCTGTTCTTTTTA
The DNA here is from genome assembly GCA_016801885.1 of Toxotes chatareus. Classification (NCBI taxonomy): domain Eukaryota; kingdom Metazoa; phylum Chordata; class Actinopteri; family Toxotidae; genus Toxotes; species Toxotes chatareus. The sequence goes on along the minus strand of CM028902.1, from coordinate 25,163,948 downwards.
TTGTTTACAGAATGGATTCATCTCACACTGCTGCCAACACTGTGTTGATTTGGGTCCACGAGACTCCATTCCGTCTTCAGCTTGTCATGAGTCACCGTCTGACTGAGTTGTTCAAAAGAATCTCATTGTTTGTGAGTGAATGGCAAAGCAGCCATTCAGTGAGCAGCGAAGACATGGACACAGCCATGAATAAAAAGAAGCACCTGAAACACTGACTGTACTGCAGAGGCTTCCACAGAGCTGACGAGCTCTCGCTGAATACTCTGACTGAACTATGGGAGATTTCAGAGCGAGACATCGGTTAGACATCAGTCTCCATCATCACTACAGCAGATGAGGGAATGTGCATTGAAAGTATCCAAACAGAATGGTTTCATCATAATGTCTGCAGGTTCATTTGGCTCCAGAGACTCGCATTACTCTTACTGTTCTTCTTGTTTGTATAATCATTAGTCCTGTTACCAGTCTATTATTGTCTCTGTATTATTTTTAGTGTTGCTATTATCATGATGTGGAACCTGCACTGTGCTGTGTTCTCTTTCTTCCTCTGTCTTTGTGCTTCCGTTCAAGGTTTCTACCTGTTAAGAGGGTTTTTCCTCTCCGCCGTCACCAAGTGCTGCTATTGTTGGGTCTCTGTAGATAATATTATAAAGAGTACAGGTCTAAACTTCTGCTTTGATTTGGAGCTGTAGAAATAAAACTGACTTGACTTCTCACAGGCTCCAATTCAAGCTATAAGGCCAAAAGACACCCGCACTCGACACAGTGCACATGCATTCAGCTCCTTTTTTGTAAAATTGTGAACATTATGGAAACAAAACACAGTATATCCAGGTCATTACTGCACAACACAAGACATTAAAGAAGAGAGGAGCGAAATAGAGAAGGCAAGGAGGTGGGTAGTGATAGTGTAAGAGTGGAACATTAAGGGAAGAATGAACGAGGAGATGGAGAGAAAAAATAAGAAGAGAGAGATTTAAGATAAATTATAGCAATAAAGGCCACCCTCTCTTCCACATACATCACACTGTGTGTGTGTGTGTGTGTGTGAGAGAGAGAGAGAGAGAGAGAGAGAGATGGATAGGCCACAGGGCTTTGTCCCTTATTAAAGTCATTACAAGGACATCTCCTACCCAGCTCACCACAGAAACACACACACACACACACATACACATTACACAGGCTTCTTGTTCACTCTACTTAAGATAAACCACAGTGGTGCAGGAGAGAAAGTGATAAGAAGGAGGAGAGAGCTCTAACAACACCACTGGTCACATGGACGTTCTCTGACTCAGAGCATCGAGCTGCTCAGTCTGTCCTGTTTCTAGATGCAAACCTGATCAGTCCTGACACTAACTGATTTGGGCTGGTTGACTTGGCAGCTTGTATACACATCAGCTCAAAGTGTAAACTGTGAAGTGAACCTCATGCTACAGAATCAGTCTGACAGCAGCCAATCAGAGAAATACAATATTTGGATATTAAAGCACTCGGGTGATCAGACTTGCATTTTTTAAAAATCTGCAGACTAATTAAAGTTATGGTCCGAGTCACTAATTTACTGTTGTCTGGTTAATCTTCCCTCTGAAAGCTGGTGTCTGTACCAGACTCCAGAGAAAAAAGCTGCTCACGTCAGCTGTAGTTGTCAGAATCTCCCAGTTAAACTTTCATTCAGCCGACTGACATCAGTATTTTCTGCTAATCAGATTAACAGTGTTCAAAGAACCTTTGGGATTCAGAGAAAGTCGCTTGTGAAACATGAGCTGAGCAAAGTAGGTTACGAATGTTATTTCAACGTATCAGATACACAGATAATCAAGATTTCACACAACATGTGTGTATCTGCTCCTTTGAACGGTCAACAAGAGAACAGCCATGTTTGGACTAATGTGTGTCACAGCAGATGTAGGGAATAGAGGCAGGAAGGACCCAGACACAGACATGCAGGTGCAGTGAAGTGACTTTAATAACGACAAAGATGATGATGGTGGCTCACAGGCAAACAGGCGGGCAGCTAAGCAGTGACGGGATGTTTGAAGCTGAGGCTTCCGAGGCGAGCCAGATGAAGCCCCGCTTCAAAGCTTCTATCGTTTTGCAGAAAAACCACATGATCTATGACAAACCGCTAGATTATAGTATCTATCTAAAACTAACACAGTCTAATTCAACAGTCCTGCGATACATCCGGTTAGAATGTTCCGTTTTTCTGCAAATCGCTTCAGAGAGGTGTCGATTCAACCGTGCGATCATCTTGGGGGATGTAGTGTGTGGTGCTGCTGAACAATGCAGAACATACTGTGTTACTGAACCATTATACAGTGGGAGAGGATCATGTGTTGCTGTTTTTCAGGAGCTCTGGTGTCTCCATCTGGACAAACAGGCTGCTGGGACCTTCTGCTGCTGTTGACCTGGACGGCCTGCTCTGTTAAAGGTGCAGTAAAGATGACTGTTTGCCCCACAGGCTGTAATATACCTACAGGGAGCTGACAAGTTGTTGATCAACACCAGTGACTCAGCAATTTGTCCAAGTGCAGAAATTTCTCTTCCTGAACCTCAGCCTGCGCAGGAGTCTGTCAGCGGGCTCACCCAGCATGCTTCACTCCAGCACTAACATTATTGCTTTTTAATAATGTTAAAAAACATATCAGCGAAACAGTCAGAAAAAAAAAAACATGCTGGTATTGATAAAAGGAATCGATAAGGAATACGATTCTAATGGTTTGGACAATGAGCTGAGCTGAACTCAGCTGGAACCAGTTATCAGTTCCCATCCACAGACATAACTACACAGCCTATTAATCAGCATCACTCCAGGCAAAATGCATGCATCATGTGAATGAAGTGCTCACTGAACACATGTTGTGTTCATGAATGCTAGGTGTTTAGAATGTTACAGGCTGTTATGGCTTATAAGCTGTTAGTGGCTGCACCATTTTACTAATATAATGTAACAGTGTTCACATATACTCCTCTGCTCTCTTCAAATACTTTTTTGAAATCTATTAATCCCACCCCTGCAAATCCCGGGCCACCTGCAGAGACCTTCTCCAGCTCAGCATCTTGCAGCGATGCAGCATCAAGCGCTCCTGTCCCCTCCCTCCACCTCAGACAAGCCCAGTGTGCCTCATCACATCCCGGGGATGTAGCATCAGGCATCTACAAGAAAAGGCTGCACCTATAGAGCCAGCTGACTGGCCATCTGTTTTAACCGAAAAGGTAAGAGCACAGCTTATCCTCTGAAGACCGTATCAAATCAAAAACGGTTTCATGTTTCCGAAACAAAAAGACAAGAGGACGTGTCGCTGTGCCTATTTCAATAAAAAAGTCTTAGTCAATGGAGAGAAAAAATTCAAAAGAAACTGGATAATGTGCTAAAAAAGACAGTTTGTGCTACTTCTGCTGCAAAGAGTTATAAATGGACAACAAAGAAATGTAGCGTGGTGCAGGTCCTGAAGGGCCATGACCCCCGGCATCTGCCAGCGCTGCTGCTAACGGCAGAGACACGGACACTCGGTTAGGATCACTAACAGAGCATTAGCTAACTAACATGAGCACCACTGAGCCGCTTTCACATGGGAACCCTCAGCCCTTGACCTTCATCATCTGTCGGGGAGCTCTAGGTTTCAGCTTCTCAGTGATCCTGTTTCAAAGATAAGATCCTTTTGAGAACAGACTGGACCACACTGAAGCTGGTGTAGGGAGGGGGTTTATCACATGAATTCACTGTCCCTGCAGGGCGAGGGGTAAAAGGAAGAGGTACTTACGAGCATTAATAGCTATTCCATGTTATTAGTCATTTTTCTGAGAGGATAAATGTAGTTCCTGCAGGATAGTTTTTTAAACACATAGTTTTAAACTGATTTTTACCTCGTTTTTGTGAGTCCCTATGCTCATATTAAACATTAAATAGACATAGTTCGTATTTCAGAAAGAATGAATGTGCTCAGTAAAAAAAAAGAAATATTACTTAGTACTGCTGTGGAAAGTGTGACTGAAAGACAATGTGTTCATTCACTCTGCAGGAGTTTTTACTTGTATATCATCTCTCTGACCATATGGACCTTAGATCACCCAATAGTGACCTAAGGAAATAAACTAAGTGGTTCCTGAGTAAATAAAAGCTCAGTCACACATTTTTGTCTTGTCTAACACTTCATTATCTTATTTGTAAAGCCGCCCCCTGATCATCGACCAGACGTTCATTGATGAGCACCTCAGTCTGAGTCGACCAAGATCTAATTGGTCGGTTGGTCACAGGAAAAATATATCAAACTCATGTAATCAATAAGTCCTGGACAGACATCTAGTCTCTGCAGTTATGAAATAGTAATTACATACACCGGGCAGGAAATCCAAAGTCTCTGACTCATGGTGGGCGTCCTCAAACATGGAGAGGGTGTCTGCTTCCTATACCCAAACTGGTAGATGGTTCCATAGTAGAAGAGCCTGAGAGCTGAAGGCTCTGCCTCCCATTCTGAGCCTGCATTCTGGGAGCACGGTGAACATGTTAGTAAAACATGTAAGCAGCCTGACGTTAGCCACTTCAGTCTTCTTGCTGGTTTTTCTGTTACTGTTAGTCGTTACCTTTTTATCCAGAGTTGTTTTAAAGGTTATTGTGTTGCTGTTACAAGTTCATATGTACTGCTCCATGAACGAAGGAAGAAACCTCCAAATCATACTTTCACTGAGTGACATGTAAATGGAGCCAGTGTCCCTGTCAGGGTCAGTGAGGATCAGTGACCTTCTGCTCAGCACCAAGTTATGGCTTGTCCACTGTCAATATGTGAAGTCCCAGTTGTTAGCACTGAGCCCACTTAGCCATGTAGGAGACAGCCATGTAATACAGAGGCTGCTGACCCTGTGACTGCATGATGTCTGCCCACTGCCACCGTACTGTGCTTCAATTACAAACCAGTGTGTGTGTGTGTGTGTGTGGACACACACTGTGGTGCTTTACCACCAGATGTGGTCTTTGAACTTCATTATTGATTAGGCTAAGGTCACTCTCTGAGTCTCTCTCTCTCTCTCTTACACACACGCACACACATTAAGACAAGCAGGTTTACTGATGAAATACCTTTTAACCTCAGTTCATAAATTACCCACATTAATATTTAAGCAGTAACGAGCAACTGTCTCATTCAGAGCCATGACTGTTAACTGTGTGGGTGTGCGCAGCATGATATAGCGAGCTGCACACAGAGAATGTGTGCTGTATGATCCATTTATATCTGACTGTATGTACAAATCCTGAAAAAAAAAACTGAACGTGCGTGTTTTATGTGTTGATTCATTCAATGATGGAATAGATTGTTCACAAAATGTAATGATGTCAACAGAGACTGGAATCTGTTCCGTGACATTACATCTGGTACAGGACTGTATCGTGTGTCTGCTTCCCAGTACATGCGGACTCCAGCCATTTGGACAAGACCCATCCTCAGATACATGCTAATCATCTGCTCTGTTTCCTTTGTGTTGGTGTTTATGGATGCTCCATTCTTCTGAAAACTGTACTGATTGTCTGTGTTTTCTGCCAAAGCCTGGATCATGTCCTCTGACACAAACCTCTGAAAGTACTCCAGTGGTGTGCAGAGGGAGGGGACACCATTAGTCATATTCTGACCAGAAAAGTCAGTACTGGGACTGATGAAATCCTTTTCAGCCAGTCCCGGGGCACAGCCTGGGCGTGTGGGTGTACTGCTTCTGTTGGGATGATGTGAACATCAGAAGAAAGGTGATCGTTGGATATTTTATTTTCCTCTTCCACTTCACAGATAGCTGTACCTGTAAACTCCACACACACCAGAGCCGAGTTTGACCTGTGCTTCTACTTTTGAGCCACGTCAGCCCCGAGTCCCTGCTCTCTGCCTTGCAGGTTATTTGTGTCTCCATACTTCATATCCCAAATCTGCCCTGAGGTAGTTGTGCATGCACACACTCACAGACATTCATATACACACACAAACACTCTTTATTTGTGCACATGCATGCACACAATATGCAGACTTGAGCCCCTGTGCCCCATGTATCACTCACTGTAGGCTCTGGAGCTTTGTTACAATTGAAGCACTACCCAAACCATCAGGTGTGTGTGTGTGTGTGCGTGTGTGTGTGTGTGTTTTGCAGGGCTTGAGGGGGTCATTCAATTTTAATTTGAAATGGGATTTCTCTCTGTCTCTGTCTGCTCAGCAAAACAAAACGACAGAACAGAAAAAAAGACCTGAGCAGAACAGAGCAGAGGGGTGCAGGTGGTGAGCATATTTCTTTGTCTGATTTTCATATTGTTCCTGACTGCAGACATTATTAACGTCTCACAACAGAAACAAAACTGTGGTGTAATAAAGATATTTCTCTCTCAAAGATAGTCCTCTTTTTATTCAGCATTGATCTTTTTTTCTGTCCAGAAATCCAGAAAACTGACACAGCATCGACATGTAACACAAACACAACAAACACGAAATAACACTTACTCCACTTTCTTGGTCAGACTAGTGCGGACTAGATAGACCGATGCATACGAACTGATGAAGCCCCTTGGATAAGAGGCGAAACGTCTTCCCAGACAAACATATGTCCAGTTGCCTTCGATTCAATTTTCAAAGAGAGAAATAACACGAGGTTTCCACGAGACAGTCGAGGAAAATACACCACACATCTAAAACACTGTGCTGTCTTTCAAGATTAGCGGAGCAGAGCTGTTTCATTGGGATGATAAAAGCATCTTATAACCATTTGCTTATTATCTGGAGACTTTAATGTAAGAATATCATTTTGTGGTTGTAACCATGCCTGGCTGGATGCTTGTTAATGCCATGTCAGAAAAGTTTATGATTGCCAAGACTGACTACTAACATACGCTTTTAACCAAGATTAGCACATGTATGCAGCTTTTTAAAAATCCTGACACCAGATTAGTCTGAGGCTGCTCTCTGAGAACAGGAGTTCTTAATCTGCAGGGCTCACCTTATTAAGACATATGACCGTGCTGTCACATGCTGACAGAAACAGGACCCTCTCAGTCACTTTGGGGGGGGGGGGGCTCATAATTTTAGATCCCATTTTCTGATACTTTATCAAATAAGAAAAGGAAAATGGACCAGCCAGTGAATGCAATGAGCAAAGGTGTGTGTGGTCATATCTTCCACATAAAATATCACTGTAAAATGTAGCTTTTAGTTTGAAAGTCCAACTGACCCTGTGAGCTGTGTTTTCTGGGGCATTACAGTGGTAGGTCAGCACCAGCAGGGACTGTGGTGTGATTCCAGTCAGCCAGTGGACCAGCAAAGAGCCTCACGCAGACTGGACCCTGGCAGCAGGCTGGGCAGCACAGATACATGGCTCAGACAGTGATCAGCATGTGTCCTGGAGCCTCACTGCAGGGGTATTCCAGATACACAGAGTCCATGAGGAAGACCCAGAGCATTTTTTATTTTTCTGTGTCTTTCTCTTTCCCTACATGTCACTACCTACAGAGGAGATGAAGAAGACAACAGGGGACTTGAAGAGAGGCTGATCTACAGAGACTGAATCCATCATGGGGTGACACTGGGAACACTACAGAACATTTGGGACTTAAAGCAGCTATGATCGATACTTCTAGGGGCAGCAGTGATGCTCAGACTGCATTTATATGTATAGCACTTTTATACTGAGGTGCTTTGCCCCGTGGGTCTCTTCACCTATTCAAACAAACACACACTCACACAGCGATGGTGACAGAGCTGCTACACAGGGCGCTGCTCTGGCCATCAGAAGCAACTGATGATCAATGTTTTTCTTAAAGAGACTCAGAAACTGGCATGACTTATGGAACAATAACTTCAATTTAAAGATATCTACTGAATTAAAAAAAAAGTCACCAAAGCTCACATTAGCCACTGGCAAATTTCACGTTACGATTAGCTGTCACTGAGTGAACGGCCCAGGTAGTATTGTATATTTAGGCACACCTGTGGGGCTCTGTTATCAGGTGGATCCTCTTGTTGTTTGCATAGGTGGGTAGTAACGAGTTACATTTACTCCGTTACATTTACTTGAGTGAGTTTTTGAAAATAAAATACTTCTAGGAGTAGTTTTAAATCAATATACTTTTCACTTTTACTTGAGTAGATTAATAAAGAAGAAACAGTACTCTTACTCCGCTACATTAGGCTATACTGAGCTCGTTACTTTTATCAGTGATACTGGAGAAAGCTTTAAGCTATCCAGTATCTCTACTTTTATTTTGTCAGAGAGAGAGAGACTTCCGCCCAAGGATCTACCGCGTGACTCTGTTTAACCAATGAAACGTAGCCATCGCGCAGCCTCGTCACGTGACCATACTCAATCTCAGCGGCGGGACTTGTTAGCTTTGCGGCTACAGCGGTGGATATGCACTGTGTTTAGCTAGCTAAAAAAATGGCAGAATCAACGGTCGGCAATGCAGACGAGGACGAGGAGGAACAGCCCTGGCCTCACACTGAAAGCATGTTTAGTTTACAAACCGTGTGAAACTGCAGTTACATTATGCGGTGTCTTCTGTGTCTCCCACAACAAACGGATATTTCAGCGTTCAAAAACTCAACGTCTAACTCGAGGAAACATGTTGGGGTAAGTTTGACCTAAATTTTAAATAAATGTTTATGTACACTTTAATTTTTATTGATATTGGTATTATTTTCTTATTTATTAATTAAATTAATTAATTTTATTTTATTATTTTATTGATGAGATAAACTCTCTCTGTAATTTTGTCTGATTAAAAGCTCAATAAATAAATCAGATGTTACTCAATAGTTACTCAGTACTTTTCACCAAGTACTTTTTTATTTATCTTACTCAAGCAATTATTTGGATGGCTATGTTTTACTTTTACTTGAGTAATATTATTCTGAAGTAACAGTACTTTTACTTGAGTACAATTTTTGGCTACTCTACCCACCTCTGGTTGTTTGGGATTTGATGGAGGGGTCAGGTCAGGCAGTCTGCAGGTCAGACTTGGACTGTACATGTGAACTGTGCTGTGGGACTTCAGCACGTGAGTATCATCATTATCATCATTACCAAGGGACTGTCATGACTGTCTCTGTTCCCTTGTGTTGCCTTTTGCGCTTGGTTTGTGTCTTATTTTGAAATCTTTACCTGCCTGTTTAGTTTGAGATTCACTTCCTGCTTTCCTGTGTTTCCCTCCAGTTCTGATTACCTGACCCGCCTGTATGGGTTTCACCTGTGTTTAATTGGTCCTCCCACCCCATAGTGTATTAAGTCTTGTCTGTGGCAGATTATCTTTGTCTGAAGGGTCGAGCGGTCCAGCCTTTGTTCCTTGTGTTGCTCCTTGTGTGCTTTGACCTGGTTTGTCCTCCTTGCGAAGACATGCAGATTAGGTTCCCTGGCGACTCTGAACTGTCTACAGGTGTGAATGTGAGTGTGAATGGTCTGCGTCAGGTTTGTGTCAGCCCTGTGATAGACTGGAGACCTGTTCAGGGTGTGCTCTGCCTCTTACCCAGAGTGAGCTGGAATTGGCTCCATCTTCCTCCATCCAGGGGTCACTAAAGTCAGTGACCCCACAGTGCTCATCCTCTGAGCACTGTGAATGCCTGTATAAAGTTTCTTGGCAGTTCATGCAAAAGTAGTTGAAATATTTCAGCCTAGACCAAAGGGGTGCCGCTAGCTAACCCAACACATGCTATTAGCATGGCTAACATCTTTGCACAGAGAACTAACAACATTAGGATGATGTTAAATGACAATATTGGCACATATTGTTAAATGGGTTTATAATATTCAGTAATACACCAATATTATTCATATATGATACACCAGCAGTTATTGGCTTTCATTGAATTAACAAATGAACGAAATCTTGTATTAGGGTCAGCGGGTTTTGCAGATTTTGTGGCACTGCCTGAGGCCATACTTGCTCGTTTTTGTCAAATAGCCAGTGAACAACAAGAAAATCTGGATTTGTGCCAAATATGTTCAAACTTCAAGATGAAGCAGCACAGTGCCAGGCTCCTCTTTGGCCCTAGTCATAAAATACTGAAACAAAGAGTCCAGCCCTCCCCACGTTAACATGTGCATTCATGCTTTCATCAACAGGCTCTGTTTCTATACTATACTATGTGAAGGGTCAGGGCTGACCTATATAAATAATGGATAAGTTATAAATACAGTGTAGAGATGTTCAGAAGGTCTGTTGTTCCATCACACAGTGAATTCATCCCTTTACAGCCCTGGTGAACATATGCCACATCATACATGGAGGGAAGAAGAAGAAGAAACATGATAAAATGAGGAATACACAGAGAAGTGCTGGACAGAAAAAAACTGTCCAAAAAAAGCAGAGAGAGGACAGGAATACAAATGGAAGAATAGGCAGAGGAAAGAGGGAGGCTGCAAAAAGAAGAGAGATGCTTCAGCTGTGTGTCTCCAAGAATCCATTCATTTTACTACGTTGAGGAATCAGTGGTACGTGCGAGTGCGCTCCAGATGTCACAGAACAGCATTAACACATGAACGGTGTAAATGAAAGAAGCAGAGAGGAGGCGATGCTTGGAGCTGCAGGAATGTGGGAGCTGTGTGCAGTGCTTTGCAGCTTAGCTTGTGGCTGCAGGCTAAGCTGTGGAGGAGGTCTTGGCTTCTACCGATGTAGAGTTATCTTTAGACCACGGCTTTGAACATTCGCTGCCCACATTGTTTCACCACTGATCTGGAGATCTTTCGTGTTGTTGAGGGCTCCTTAGCACAGTGCAAACTGCTCCTCTGCACTGTTCATATCCAGACAAAAAATTCTACTTTTGGTCATTTTTTTTAATCATGTTGATAAAAAAAACGTTCTGCCATTGCATTAGTGGTCTGTAATGTCTAACTGACTAATTTACTCAAACATATGTTTCATTCCATATTCTCAGATTTCCGTTACTTCCTTATTCTTGGGCTTCATTTGTTCATGTTTTATTCCATCCTACCAACAGTCAGAAACCCCACAACATATCATTTAATACCATATATGACACAGAAAAGCATCTGATGCTCAATAATCAGAGAAGCTGGAATATATTTGATAAAATAATTGAAACTGATCAACTATCAAAGCAGTGACTGATTGATTTTATGTCAGCCAGCTAACTGATTAATCAAATGTGCTTTCCCTGATATCACAGCAGAAGTTATGAGTAACGTACACAACGCACATACTGTTTCTGTAAGTTTATTCCAAACTGTGCTTCTTCATGGGCACCAGCTGCAGAGTAGATGTCCTCACATCATCTTTTGCCATTCTTTTGATGTGATCTGATTTCAGCTGAACGTTTGACACTGACCAGTTATTGTGGTTGTGAGTTACTGTTCACACAGGACAGACTGAAAACACAAGACAAGGTTTTACTCTCTGATAAATGCAGCCTGGATTCTACTCCTTTTCAGAACAGGGGATCTGAGAGCTTTTAGTATTCACTAAAGTAAAAGGCTGCTGAATCAATGTGACAAGTTGACATCGGGGCTGTGCTCTTTATTTGCTGTCTGTGGAAGGAGGGAAGATAAATCCTTTTCAGAACCAGTAGTTTTCTTGTCATTTGTTCTGTACAGCGTTCTCAGCAAACAGGGCTGAAAGCATTCTGTCTCTACACTGAGTATAAAGCAGACAAGTGGTCGCTGACGCTTGACCTCAGTAACTCACATGAAACAGGTTCGTCTGGACTAACTGGTCTGATGGTAGTATTTTTGTAAATGATGTAGAGACACAGGCAAAACTGTAACATACACGAAGATGTGGCATCAACTCATTGCTCTGAAAACCTGAAGTGCAACGTGTTACACGTGTGTATGTACATAAAACAGATCCGGACAGAGATACACCTCCATCACACTTGTCTTCTCATGGTGGTGCTGATGCTGCATCAGCTGATGGTCACTGCTCAGTGATGGGACGTCTGTGAGCTGTTGCTGCCACCGTGTGGCTGAAATGATTATGATGCAGCTGTTGATCATGATCAGGGATGATAATAATTAGCTCGGCACCGATGATGATATGATAATGATAATATTGATAATGCTGATTATGAAGCTGATGACAGTGATGTTTAAGATGCTGATGATAAATGTGATTGTGATGAGTGGCTGTCTGCTGCATACAGTATGTCTGCCCAGTGATAATGTGTCTAATGGTCCAGGGTGTACCCCACCTCTACTCTCTGATGTGAACTGGGAAGTTAGGAAGACAGTATCTGTTTTCAGTCTGTCCTGTGTGGACATGAGGTGTCTCATTGCATTGACATTGCACACTGACCACCTTGACCAGCAGATGTCACCAGAGAGGAAGAAGATAATCTATCTGTTAACACATTCCAGTTTATTGATCACATTAAACGTGTCTTTACCTATGACCAAAATCTAAGTAAAAGCACAACATGTATGTGTGTGTGTACATACTTTGGAGCATCATGTAGTCTTTGATGTGTAACATCAATCAGCCAGCAGAGCCACAGCAATGAAACAAAGCCTGGCCACGACAGCAGGTTTACACACCAACCCTGTGTGTGGCCTGGCTGTCAACAGTCAGTAGATGATCTTTATTCTTTTTTCTCTCTAGCTTTCTCTTCTGTTGTCTTGTTGTAATGTGACACTGTAACATCACGATGGCGCTGTTTATCCACAGTGTTGGTCAGACTGAACCAGCATCTCTGTCCTGATAACTGACATGTTTCACAGCCAGTCGTACCAAAGGAATCCTGCCATGTGTTGTTTTTGCATGTTTACACAGTGTTCATGTCAGTTTCAGGTGGGCCTAACTGACAGGAGCCCCAAAACATTATTAGAACATTATGTAAACATTTTTATGGCTTTTTACTTTGAAATGAAGAAAAAGGAAAGGATTAAATGATCATTATATGAAACAACAGCTAATAGTCTGAATGGGATCCTGGATTATTTGAAGCATTGAGTGACTCAGGCTGTATGAAGGTCACATGGTCTGTGGCTCTGATGCAGACTGAAACAGGGTCATTTACTGATGTCGAGTGGTAGTGACACAACTTCAGGTAACTGCAGTCAGTTTTATATAGTGTCAAATCATAACAGAAGCTATCTCAGGGCAGAGACTGCACTCTTCATTATACTGTGTTCACTTCATTTATTCTGGGTCACTTTTTTCATCAGTTTACCAGCAGAATGGTTGAGATGAATTCACATTTAAACCACATGGCAGTAAGCTGTATGTTCAGTACAGAGTGTGACTGAATCATGAATGTGTCAGTGAACCAGGGCACTTTTAGCAGGAGGTCCTGATGTGGGTGAGTCTCAGGTATGAGAGGGATCATGTCAGTGTGTCATACCCAGTGAAGCAGATTTTCCAAACAGTCTGTGGCATGTTGCGGTGCTTCATAGCTGTGGTTGAAGGGAACTGTTGCTGCTCTGTGGTTAGTAGTAGAAGTAGTAGTAGTGCTTCGTGGCTCTTTTTAATAGTCTTTGTGGTCCTTTGCGAGGCAGGCTGCTCTTAACTTAAAAACAAACACACCCCTCCCTTCAGTGCTTCATCAGCAGCTCCACCTGCAGAACTGAAGGATGTGCATTGCCAAGGCAACAACACAATCGCTGTATCCAAAGCGTTTTACACCGAATGGAGGTGGATACTCTTCCTCACATCTGAAGCAAGACAAACCTTTTAATATACATAATGTAAAATGTAAGCAAATAAATGAAATTCACACAAACACAGCACCTAAAGCACAGTGGTGCGAACTGTGACTGAAAGTCAGACAAGCCTGTCGACATTCCAGACTCTCATGTTTGGACTGCATGGGATGTGTCTGAACCATGTGACCAGCTGGTTGTTCTCAGGTGAAAAAAGGAAATTGCTTCATCTTAGTAGTTGGTTTTCGAAAGCACAGCAACTGTACTATAAATAAGAGCTGGTAGAGTGTGATGGATGAAATAGAAAATGACGACTTTAAAGGAAAGGTTCAGATTTTCTTCAGTGCCACAGAAGTGGAACCTTTCCTCCTGTACAACTCTGAAGACTTCCCCTCCTAACCATCCAAAGTCCCTGATCCATGTAAATATGCACTCCAAAGTTCAGCTGAAACTGGTTTGAGGAGACGGTCACCTGTAAAACATGGGCCCATGGGTCCTTCGTGCAAACAGCTTATTACAACCCAAAGTCGTGTTTTATTGTTAGGTGACCTCCAGTGGCTGTAGTGAATTTGACGGGAACGTAGGAGGAAGTTAGGTGACGTAGGACGAAGTCCATGTTAGGAGGAGATTGGCGTGGATAGAATTTCACACAGGAGGTTGATGCTTCCTGTTTGGAACCGATAGTCATGATTGGACAAAAGTCAACACAGATGAAAATGTTTGGGGGATAAAGTGTAGTACTGGACTATGCTGTGTTGTAAAGCTCATAAATGTGGCTTTTAAACGTCCTTTTAGCCTGCAATGGATCACTGTTCCTCCAAACAACCAATAACAATCATTCAATCATCTGGTGCAGGCAGACACACTGGTATGCAGGTCCTACTGTGACATGCAGACAACAGTGTGTGTGTGTGTGTGTGTGTGTGTGTGTGTGTGTGTGTGTGAGAGAGAGAGAGAGATCCACCCTGTATTGTTATACTGGAGGCCAGCCAGGAATGAATGAAGCCACCTGACACAGATAAAAAAAAAACCTGTCCTTCAGTGTCACCACCTGTCGCACCCTGACACACAAAACAAACCTACCCTGACCGGAGGCCGGGACATACCACACATAACGGACATGCATGAGGCTGACTTCATGTAACGCACCTTGCACAGAGAGGCATGTGACTCACAGGACTAAATGAAGTTCTCCTAAAGTCTCGCCTTGCTCGAGTATGCCAGATATTGTCTTTGTAATGGAATAGGGTTTCCATTTTGAGCAGTGATTGTAATATCAGCTTCAGTGGGCTGAGGACACGTGGGGTGGGAATAACAATAGGACAGGACAGGACAACAAACACATTACAAACACATAAATTAGTATTAGCCAGAGAAGAGCAGAGCTTTAGATTAGAAGCAGTAACAGGTTGGCTCACTAACTTGACTGGTTCACATAGCTGACATTCCTGTTCTCTCTCACACACACACACACTTCTCTCTATCTCTGTTTCACTCTTTGGCTCACAGATCCTCGGGGGAAGAAGCAGGAAAGCAGAGGGATTGAGTTGAGGTGTGAGTCAGGTTTGAATTCATTAAGCCTGAGTTAGCTGGTTTCCTGGGTGTGTCTGCAGGCAGCAGAGTCACAGACAGTCCCTCTCTGTCTCTGTCTCCATGAATCGTGGTGGTAAGAGTAGTGTTTAACTTTATTTCTGTCAACAATGTTGACAGTGTGTCTTAATGGTGAACATGAGGGTCTGTCCAATAAATGGTCCATTTATTTTTCAGTGCTATGAGACAGAGTGCAGCATTGCATTCAGGGTTGGATTAACCTGTGAGGGGCCCCAACCTGTTGATTGGCGTAAACATAGTCTATGGGCCCCCACTGATCCCTCTATTCCTCCCACTGTCTGTGTATTGTATATGTGTCCTGTCACCTTTAAAGGGGCACTCCACCAATTTTACGTGCGAAAGCCTTTTGCCGATAGTCATGGTTTGTCCTCCTCATTCTGTGACTCAGCAGGAGCTTCGTCAGGTCTGAGAAGATAACCCAGATGAAACCTAGTGAAAACATATTATCTGGGTGTGTCAGGGATTATTTGGAATATGTGTAAGTATATATCAGTTAGATGTAATAAAGATTTTCAAATTGAATTGTGGGACTTGCTCGGTCCACAGGATATTACAGGATTAGATAAAAAATGCATGTCCTCCCTTAAGAGCATTATTATTTCAGTCAGTATTGAGCATTGGTAACATTTTCAAAAATCAGCAGCAGTGTGTCTTTGAGAAACAAGAACACAGAGCACACTGCAGTCAGTAAGTTATCTACAGAGACCCGACATTTCTCCCAAGAGCAGCACTTGGCGATGGCGGAAACGAAAGACTCCTTTTAACAGGTAGAAACCTTAAATAGAACCTGGCTCATGGTGGGGAGAGAGAGTGAGAGAGGGGAGGGAGAGGGGAGGGAGAGGGGAGGTAAGAGGGGAGGGAAGAAAACAGGACAATGCAGGTTTCATGAAGACAGCAAGATTAAAAGTAATAAGTAATAGTATGGTTAGTAACAGGACTAATAGCAATACAAACAATAAAAGAACTAATGATGGTAAGACTAGTAGAAGGAATGTGTTAATGGGATATGAATGGATTGTTTCTTCTTCTGCTCAGACTGCCCTGAACCCCTGACCCTTTTGTTCCACCACCATCAGGCCGAGATGTACTCCTGTGACCAAAAAACATTCAGATCTAACAAACACTGCCTTGGAATTTATTGAGCAACTGAGAATTTTCTAATCCTTGGATGAACCCGTTCCATTTGTCAACACTCAGCAACCTTTTCTCTATTGTCAACACCAAGACAAAAGTTGCACACAAGAGATTTCAGAATCTAAAAGGCCGATCTTTTTAAAAAAATCCAAACACATTCCTAATGTCAAGGAGATGAATCCATTTTGAAAATACCTTCTCTTCATCATCATCCTCAGGTCAGACTTTACATTTTTAAGCACTGTACCTCTGAAAGTACAGTTATATCAGAAATATCATATTTCATTCAGGATTTTCTAAATTGTACTGAGCAGCCACAGTATATATGTTCTGCTCTGTAAATGCTAAACCTCTGTGAGCTGCCTTTAGATTTCAGCTGTCAGAGGGATCGTGAAGCATCACAGCGAAGCACAAGTGACTCAATACTGAGCCTGAATCATCGCTGTCATTTCTAATTTTGCACTCATGTGCTCCCCCCACACACACACACACACACACACACACACACACACACACACACACACACACACACTCTCAAATGCACTGACTGTGAGTAAGCATTAAAGTTTTGGCTGGCTGTATGAGAAATACCGTCAATCCAAGTCCTCCCTTTTTCCTAGTATCCTCATATTCTTACATTCCATCATCACTGAGTGGAGGGGGCGGGGGGGTTTGAGTGGTGGATGGGGCAGGAGCAGTAAGGTCAAAAGAGGAGTGGAGTGTTAGAAAAGGGAAACACTGTCAAGACAAGGAAAGAGAAGGGAGGAAGAGATCAAGAGAAAAAGGGACGAGAGTGAAAGAGGGATGTACAAGATCTGAAAGAAGGAAAACTTTTTTTTTTATTCATGATATTTAAAAAAAAAAAAAAAAAAAAGGTGTTTTCATTTTCCACTCTCTCCCTCTCTTTGGAATGCATCCTTATCTGAAAGGCTTACATGATGGTAATTACAGCCTCTTACATAAGCAGAGAGGGGTCCTGCCATGGTGGAAACACACACAAATACTCAGGCGCCCAGTACCGACTGGTACTGGAAATGATTAGGAAAGGGTTAGCCCAGGGTATAAATCCGGAGGAGGAGGAGGGCAGGAGGACAAACTGAGGCAATGAGGAAGAAAAGAGAGAGGTGAAGAGATCAAATAAAACTCACACAGTGAAAACTTCCACGTATCACTGTGAATCATCTTCACACTGAATCCTAAAGATGCCGATAATCAGTCTGACATTTCTGGATATCTGATGAAGACATTATTTCATCAGTGTGATGAACTGAAAGCTGAATATTACTGTTTGCTCAGTGTGATAAATATTTCGTAATGTCTGCGTACTCTCAGATTCAGAGATAACAGTGGAGCATTGTGGAACATGGAGCATCGTATGTGGGCTCGCAGGATAAAGTACAGAGTGTGTACCTCTCTCTGCCGACAGGTTGCCGTCTTTGTCATCACACTGACAAGATCTGAGAGAACAAAAGACAGAACATGAGCCAAAGGTCATGCAGGTCCTGCATGTCCCCAGAAGGTCTCAAACAACAGCTCCCTTATACCGTGGAATAACATTAATGTAACCATAGCGTGGTATAACAGGCTGCTGGAGTTAAGCCCTATTCACAGTGGACTCGTATTAGCTGGGCTCCTGTGATTTGCAGTAATTGCAGAGGTTGTCTGTTGTCTTAATCCCGTGTATATCGGCAAGGATTCCTGGGTTTCATTCTGTGAGCTGTGAAGGCCACAGTGTTAAAATAAAACAGAAGCACTCAGGGAGCAAAATACATTTCTGTTTCAGTCGTCTCTGGACATTTGTGACAAAAACACAGACTGTTAAACCCAAAACACAGCCAGAGGGACTGCATTCCTTTGTCCCAAGGTAAATCTTCTTCTGATTAGCTTTTAAAGGAATAATTCAAAACTTTTGGTTGTACACATACTTTCTTTGAGTGGGATGAGAATAACAGTCTTGTGTGTTAAGAGTGGAGCTGGACTTGGGACATTTTTAGCTAAGCATACAGGCTGGAAGCAGGTCAGTGAGTTAGCATTTAGCTTGCCTCAACCTGTTCCTCTTTTTGTGTTTTTTATTTTAATGGAAAGTCACATGGTGTAACTATTTCTTGGTGACCAACAGCAGTGTGCTTTATGTGTGCAGTTTCCTGGAGTTGTGTTATCACAGGGAAGTTGCCAGGTTTGATGCCATTGTGTCTGTGCAGAGACCAGAACCAAACCCTGTGCTCACCAAATGCCCATGGAACCTGGAGCTCATCGACTGGATGAATAATATACATCTAAATAAAAGGGTTAACTTTTAAATAAGCAGCGATATTTGTTCTTTGTGGTATTTTAGTTGCAGTGAAATTACTTTAGGCTTTTGATAGAGTTCAAGGTCACGTTGGACACCAAGACCTTTGTCGTTTTCCCATCCAGTAATACTGAGACAAGGTCAAGTTTATTTGCATATTTGTAAATCATTCAAACCAGCAATAGTATTACCAGACTAGTCCATCACAAAGTTGAGACTGCTATATGGACGGGTGGGGGGGTGTCCAGCATGTGGATGCACCTGCCCTGCGTCACTATCCTTGTCCTGGTCGAGCAGCCCCCACCTTGACCAAAAACTGAAACCTGTGCTGAAATGCTGGAAGACGCAGGGTCCCAAAAAAAGTCTATCTCCAAATTCTCCCTTGATATATGAATATTTTTCCCACAAGGTTGTTTGTAGCAGCTTCACCTCGCATTCCTCTCCACAGTGTGAGGAACAGAATCTATCATTTGTTAGGAGCCTTCTCCTTATAAGTGAATCTGAACTTTACAGGATGAGGACTGGACTGGCTGACTGACTGACTGGCTGACTGACTGGCTGACTGACTGGCTGACTGACTGGCTGGCTGGCTGGCTGGCTGACTGGCTGGCTGACTGACTGACTGGCTGACTGACTGGCTGACTGGCTGACTGACTGGCTGGCTGACTGGCTGGCTGACTGGCTGGCTGACTGACTGGCTGACTGGCTGACTGACTGGCTGGCTGGCTGGCTGACTGGCTGACTGACTGGCTGGCTGGCTGGCTGGCTGGCTGACTGACTGACTGACTGACTGGCTGGCTGGCTGGCTGGCTGGCTGACTGACTGACTGACTGACTGGCTGACTGACAGCTGAGTGTAGGTGTTAGCAGCAGCAAAGGTTTTGCCAACAGGCTCCAGATGTAAACAGCAGCCAAACCGTGTGTATTACTGTGCTACCAGAAGTAGTGTGAGTATAAAACAGGCTCAGTGTTGTGCTGCTATTACTCTGGCGTCATGTCCCGCCTCCTTTGTTGTGTCCTCCCGTCTCGTCAGATTAGAAGGGGGAGGACTGGTTACACTGGTACCTCACATCCCGTACTGGATTTACCGGACTTCCACCTGTCGCGAGCGCTGTTTTGTTTTGTGTCCGTGTCGTAAGCGAGCGAAAAGCAGCGCGCTCTGACACAGGACGGCACGAGACACAGACACCTGAGCGAGACCTGGCTGTTATCACCGTTAGTGTTAGAATTATTTTAAACACGAGTGTCGACGGAAGGCAGAGAATAACCGGGCAGGTGAAAGGACAGCTTCAGGGCTCAGCAGCTGTTTTATGTTTTTGTTTTATTTAAATGTTTTAACCGAGCACAGCGGAGGGAACAACAAGCATAATTCCGGTGGATGGTTTTATCCGCAGTGCCTCAGCCAACCAGCCAACCGGGGAGCAGGATGTCAAGCAGCAGCAGCAGCAGCAGCAGCGGACGCCGTTAAAACTCACCGACAGCGTGGTGGAGGTCAAGAGCAAAGTGAGTGCTGAGGCTAACGGGGGATGTGTGACTGTTGGTTTTTGAGTGCTAACGGGAGGAGACGGGGTCTGCTTTACCGGTGTGCCCCGGTGCACTACTGACAACACCGACATTAACCTTCTGCTGTCGCACAGAGAACAGACGTGATGTCTGCCCTTGTTCGCCGTGCAGCTAACACACCTCCGACACCTACGGGTTTTTCCTTCCCACTGTTCGACTCTGGTGATTGGGAGAAAATGTTCGGTACCGGCGGGCAGCAGCTGACAGGCGGCCTGGGTGCGCCTACTGTAGCCTACACTGTCAGCAGGCAAGCGGCTACCAGAGCCGAGCCTGCTGGCGTCTGCCGCGCAGCTCCGTTCCGCATTTATTCCGCCCTCCGCCTCCATCCCCCTTTAAAAAAAAAAGATTATTATTGAGTCTCCGCAGTCTCTTCCTCTGTCTGTTGTTCAGTGTCTCTTTGTCTGTCTCTTCAGGTCCATCCCGTTAGTGTAGGACAGCAGTGTGGACTGACTTTTCAGCCGACAGTTTCATGTATTGGTTTCCGTTGTGGGACATTTTCAGATCATTTATTTCAGTACAACACCTCAGTATACAGGAGTAGTCTGAACTATACTTACAGATCAGACAGTAATAATAGTACACTGTTAGTGTAATACTATTATGTTATTGGATGATTATTATTATGATGACCTGTAATATAGTAGGTTGAGGTGGAGCTAATTTTAATGACTTTATGTACTTTATAGCAATGCATCTTATTTTATGAAGTAGTGATAAGAGGTTTTGTATGTAAAACGGTAATCTAAAAAATTAAACAGATTAAGATTACAGCAGTTAAATAAATGAGGTCCAGTAAAAAGTGCAGTGGAAGTAGTAGCAGAATAAAACAGAAATACTCAGGTAAAGTAAATGTGGCTCTTATTTGTACTCTATATTCATATAAGTACTACAAAGTTTGGGTGTGACAGATAACTGTTAACTTCAAATGAGTTTTAAAATTAATTTTATATCTCTGTACTGTACACTTAAATCGCTGTAGGCAAAATATAACATGCCGTCAGTATTGGGAATCTTTATTTTAATCTGTGTATTGGTTGGTGTATTAACTGTTATCATGGCTTGATTGCTGTGCCCTAGCATGTCATAGAGTCTCTACCAGATACAGCAAAGGGATTGTGTCCATCTGTCCTCTGACATGATGTCTGCGGTGTAAAGATTTAAATACCAGCCGGAGTCTGTGAAGAAAACTTAGAGAAGCTACAAAATTAAAACACTGATTACAAAATAATGCACTAATAATACACTGGTGTGTATAGAAGCATACTTCACAATGAGTAAAACATTTCAGTGACTTTTCCACTGCTGTTAATGAGCGAGATTAGATATATAGTGTTGGACTTTCCCGCTGTTATGGTTCAGTTAAAAATATTTTTTGGGGTATAACTTTACAGGCATTTAGGATAGGATTTAATCTGAATCTTAAAGGTGGGCTGATACCACATTTGTCATTTCTGTGGAAAAAGATGAAAGATGCTCCTCAACAAGTCGTGTTGTGTTGGTTTGCTGCTTCAGGACACTCATCCATTGCTGCTGTGGTGTGTCTTACTCTGAGGAGCGTGTAAATCTTACCTACTGATACCTTACTTGTAGCTGTGTATCTACTATATCCTTAACAAGACAAAAATTCAAAAACAGCTGTGAAGAGACAACCTTGCATGACTGGCATCATGGTTGACCAAGGCATTGCTGCCCTGCCACTCTCTGCCACTCTCTGCCATACTCATGCACTCACTAACTAAATCAGGGGCAGCACTGTCACGACGAGCTTCCTGTGACCTGCTAACGATCTGCGCTGCTTTTCTCTCTTTGTCTCTCCTTTTTCTCTCCCTCCCTCTCTCTGTCTCAGCGTCTGTCTCACTGTCTTTCTCTTTCATGTCTGTCATACAAGTCCTGGTTCTTTATCAGAAGTATGTATTGGCAAAGTAAAACGAACTCACGCACTCCTTTTCACTGACTGGTGCAGCAGCATGCGAGCACTGTAGGCTGTCTTAAAGGAGAGCCACGCTGCAACTCTGTCAGACGGAGGAGGACAGAACACAGAGCAGTAAAGAAAGGACCATCATTAGATCAGGTTTATATTAGTTTATATTAAAACATGCCTGGTTCTGCCTGATACCCATTCCTGGGATCAGGACAGGTATTCTTTCCCTCTGTGATTATTAAAACCATACTGAGGTTGTGTGAAAGCATATTTTTATGTAGATTAATATGTAAAATCACACATAACTCTGGAACATGTTATTATTCAATTTAAACCCTTTGTAAAACCTTTGCTTTGTAGTGGGCGACACAGCGGTGAGCTGTGTGCGTATTATCTGTGTTTGTGTGTGTGTTGGGGTTTATGTGTGGTCAGTGTGTGCTGGACTTTGCTGGACGAGCTTCACACAGATGTGACACACTCTGCCTCAGACACATAAACTGCGTTTGTTTCAGCTGGTAGGATATTACTGCACTTACCTAAGTATTCTAGTGAGACATCAGTCACACAAGTATGATCTCCACCTCCATCAGCTGCTGCTCCAGCCTCCGCTCTCTCTCTCACTCTCTTATTTTGTCTTTTTCAGACCAGTAATATTATTCTGTAAGAGTAATCGTTGCTCTGAGTGGAGCCGAGTGGTGGCTGAAGTAAATATTTTGGAGTCAGTAACATTTTCCTGGTAGATCTGGCCCTGTGAGCCTGCATCTGTGGCAGCAGATTTTCACGCCTACTTTTCCCACAACTCTCTGAGGTGTTAGGAAGCAAACCATGCTGCCATGTGACTGTTTACTTTTTAATGCCAGTACAACATTGCTAATAGCAGTTGAGCAGCAGTCTGTCATGGCGGTGATTCCCATTCAGATAGACGGATTTCTTAATTTGTTTTCCCGTCAGGCTGCGATTTCATCATAATCTGAATTATACAGGTTGCTACTGTTCCATTGTGGTGTTAATAATGGCTCCATTTACTTGTGCACACTAATGCATACCAACACAGTGAGTTCAGGCAATAGTCCTGTTAAGCCATTTACATAATTACATAAACCTGACTTTCCCTGGAAGAAACCATTTAACTGAAGTCTTTCCAGTGTTTTACTGGTATTTATCTCCTCACCCAAAACAACGTGTTTCCTGTCCCGGTGAAATCACACCTTGCCAAAACAATGTCTCAGCACCAACATCATGTTATGTTGTTGATCACCAAAGGCCTTTCTCTGCTACAGTTCTGATGCATCCTGGCATCCAGGCATTCCTGGACAGGGACTGATGAGGTTGGGTGGTCCATAGGGAGTTCAGTGATTTTAAAGTGAAGAAGAGAGCACACGTGAACAAGAACGGATCAGTGATGAAGCATGTGAGACTGTGAACACGGGCTGTACACGTGGAGCAACACAGGCAGCACCTGTCCTGCCAGCTCCAGGAAACAATAGAAATTTCATCACCTGGGAGGACGTTCACAGTGATGCAGCCTGTGAGCAGTTGGCTCTGTGTTCAACTTCACTTTGAACACCGGGAAACAAAACAGAAGCTGATTTTACTGTGTTTGACTTTGCTGTGTTTTCAGAGAGCAGACGGATCGATGAAAAGAAAGTGTATTGTGTCAAATTGCAAACCATTTCCTCTATTTTAAGATGCAACCTGCTCCATTTAGCTGCATGATGAGATTACACTAGATGGACTGTGGATAGCAGCAGCCTGTGGTGTACGGGCTGTTAGGATCAGCTGTATCTGTATCCAGAACACTGATGTTGCCACAGGAACCACTGTGTGTCTGAAAGCACCTTAAAAATGTATTGTTCTTGCATATTAAAAAAAAATACTACTGGTTTGTATCTTTATATCATTTACTACATCTGATGTAGGCTGTTCTGATTTTGTAGCCAACGCAATTGTCAGCCCTCATCGCCGGTGGCTTATTTATCAGCTGCTTGGCTACCATTTATGTTTATAGGTGCTGTGCTCAGCCATTACAGCCTGACCCTTACTGCTGTTATGGTGCGTTCAGACGTGAATATGGTCGCCGGACTGTTTTTGGAGTATTTTGAAATCCACAAGTATTTGCCCCTTAACAGTCAATGGGAGTATTCCTTCTGTAAAGGAGGAGGGGCTTGCTTACTCCTTAGATACCACAAACATTTATTTCTGCCAACAAGTCATGACTGAAATAACCACTACTGCTGCCTTTTACTGGAAAGATGACTGTGCTAACTGGAAAAGGCCGCTAATGCTAGTGCTAACTTAGACACCAATTGTAACTCTATAACTGTGTAGTATAAATGGCCAGCTGCTTGATTCACATGTCTTTTTGTTTTAATTTTGTTCATTAGTCTGATTCTGATGACGGACCTGATGACAGGCGCAGTGGCTTGGCCCACCTTCTGTATACCTGTGTATATATCTGGCATGATGTTACAGGATTTTCACTCTCTCTTTGGCACATGAAGCAGCAGCGTAGCTGTGGGGCATATGATCACACGCCAAGAGGAAATATGTTTAAAATGTAAAAAATGCGGGCTGTGGCTGTGGCCCTGATGTCACTGTACAGCACCGCAACAAGTATTCCAACATAATGACGTATGCAACAAGGCTCACCTACATCGTGTTTGTTCTCTGTGCTGTTTGTACACATTCACATTAGATTCACTGATATGACAGTAAGTATTGCAAAGTGAAGTAAAACAAAGTTTTAGGGCTGTTGCTTTTTCCAAAAATAAAGTTTGAACAAATTTGAAATGACATGCAGGTCACCCCACCCCCCGCCACCTGCATATCCTTGTATACAAATCATGCTGTCTTATCAGTGATGCCATTTTTTGCGAGCTTCTTGTAAGGGATCTGCTGGACCTGAGTGTGCTGAATAGTGGGGAGTCAAACAAGTTTGTACACTTGACGTTGCTCAGCTCGTCTGTGGTGCATTCAAGAGTTTAGGACTCTTGGATAAATTAAAGAAAAAGAGTATTATAGAAAATGTATTTATTTATTTCTCAGATTAATGCAAAGGTATTGGAAAAGAGGATTGTTTCTGCATTGTACAAAAACTCGCAGCATATCTGTTTGTAGAAAGTTTTATTGTCCTGTAGACTGAAAATGTGTTGTTAGGTAT
This sequence comes from Toxotes chatareus, assembly GCA_016801885.1. Taxonomy (NCBI): domain Eukaryota; kingdom Metazoa; phylum Chordata; class Actinopteri; family Toxotidae; genus Toxotes; species Toxotes chatareus. The sequence goes on along the minus strand of CM028902.1, from coordinate 25,138,659 downwards.
GTGTATTGACTTAGCAACTGTAAGCTTATGTTAGGACCACAGTGTGCATGATTCAGCCCTGTGCTGTCAGATCAGACATGATGAGAGGCGTCTGTGGCTCAGGAGGCAGAGCTGTATGCACAGGAAAAGCTCTGTATGAACGTGTGAGTCAATGAGTAAATGTAATTTGTAGTGATAAGCACTTTGACTGGTCAGTAAGACAAGAAAAGTGCAGTCCATGTTACCTGATACATATCAGCCCCTATTACAGCAGGTGGTTTCACTGAGTAACACATGTTCAGCCACAGAGGACAGACTACCCAGGGTTCACCTGGCTGACTGTCCATCAGTGTTTATCATCCCTGATTCTTATCCCTTTCACTCTGACACAGACATTCTCAGTTACTCTTAAAATATCAAAACTCGATGACGACTGATGAACTAGGAAGAAAAATGAATCTTATTTAATAATCAAGTAGTCAGACAGTCAAACAGTCTCTGGTTCCAGCTTCTCAGGTGTCAGGTTTGATGCATTTCTTTGTCATACATGAGAGTAAACTGAATGTACACACACATACACACACACACACACACACACACAGAGGTTGGTCCTCTTCCATCGAGACACAATTTGACCATTGTGTTGTTCGTCCTCTGCAGTTTGAGGCAGAATACCGTCGCTTTGCCCTAAAGAGGAACGGCCCCGGTGGTTTCCAGGAGTTCTACCGCCTCCTCCAAACCATCCACCACATCCCCGGTGTTGACGTGCTGCTGGGATACGCCGACGTCCATGGAGAGCTCCTTCCAATCAATAATGACGACAACTTCCACAAAGCTGTCTCTTCGGCCAATCCGCTGCTACGCATTATCATAACCAAGAAAGGTAAGAGGGGCAGGGACAGACGGGGGGACACGATGGAGGGAAAAATTTATCATAAAGAATAAAAGGTGGCAGAAAGTTGGTTCAGAAACAGTCTGAACTCCTGCACCTGTTTCTCTTAAACACTGACTAGAATACTTAGAACGGCCTGAGATGAAAAGAGACTTTTCTCAGAGCTCGGCTCTACCTGTTGGCTGTCCTTCCTCGCTTTCAAGCATCTGCTGGTGTGTGTGTGTGTGTGTGTGTGCGCGCCAGCCAGCTGCAGGGAAGGTCTTTGTTCTCCACATCAAACACCAGGTTTATCCTTCATGCACAGCGCCACCTGATGATTCTCTGCCTGCCTTTTTTCCTGCAGTTCTCTCCGGGGTAAACTGTGTTGTGATTTTTTTTTTCTGGGGAATGTCTGCTTCATTAGACAGCACAAAGAAAGAAAGAGGTGAAACGGAGACATATTAGACATTGCAAACCCATCACTTCAGAGTCCACTTTTTTCCTTCTTCTAGAGCTTTTGACCACATTACACGGTCTTCATCAATAGGTGGTCAATTGTCACAGAACTATAGATGCTAAAACTTTTGGTTATTCTGAGAACTTTTTGGACTTTCTTGTCCATGCTGGCTGACAGCTGCTGATGAAAAGCATGTGATATGGTTGAAATTCCAGAACAAATAAGTAACTGGACCTTGTGTTGAACTGAGAGAGCTGGGTTGTTTTGTCAGTCTTATTGATGAGTACGGAGCAAGACACAGAAACCAGAGGATTCACTGCAGGGATGTAGAGATGAGTGAGGAGTGGACGAGTATTGTGCTGGTGTGATCACTCATTTACAGGGAGTTGCATGAACAAGCCTCACATACTGATAATTGTGTTTCAGCATTACAAGATGACATAGCTAGTGGGAATGGGGTTCAATAGCATTTTATCAGAATCCAGTTGTTCTTACTGAATCAGAATCCTTTCAGATCCATCACTGAATCTTCGTAAGTAGTTTGTTTTGGTGATGTCTTCTGTTCATAAAAATAAAATGTTTTAAAGGCAGTCAGCGCGGTATAACTTGATTTATTGACCAATTACCACACAAGCCTGACACTGATAGAAACTACAGTCATTAAGGATCAAACTAGGGATGGGGCCGATCCGATCCAGTATTTTCGATTTTTGATCCATGAACCATGTCAATACTGTCTGCTGACATGGCTCCACAGGTGATTCCCTGCCGGCTGCTCTGCTAACTGGCTGCAAACTGTGGACTGGATTTCCGGAACGGAGGCGTGTCTCAGTGAGACGCGGAGTAATGAGACACGCCGCCGTTCAGGAAATCCATTCCACAGTTTGCAGCCAGCTAGCAGGCTAGCACTGAGCAGCACCGTGGCTAACCAACTTTTCAGCGCAACATGTCGCTGTGTGGAAATGTTTTACACTACGAACAAAGTAAGACAGGAACGGGCAATGTTTAAGCCGTTGTACCGAGGGGCGGAAGCTCCGTTGCGACCTAAAGTGGTAATAAGTAGCGATTAGCTCGATGCTAACATAATATGGAGAATCCCATTGACGGGCTAGCGCATTAGCATCGGTCGCGCTATTAACTTTTACACACAAACGATAAACCAAAGCGGGACACCATAACAGGTGAGTCATCCAGGTAATTCACACAGCAACAACATATCAGTCACAGACTGATGTCCCTTCCAGGTACAGCAGTGAGTGAGCTTCCGGCCCGCGGGATGTTTGAGGTTTGAAAAACCTTGATTTGTTGCTGCTACAGAGCCAGTGTACTTCATCTGTGCTGATCAGATCAAGCAGCGCTTTTTATTTCTGTTTCATTAGGAGAGGGGCAGTCTAAGAGAAGGTTACCCTGTATGGGTATCTGCTGAAAGCGTACATCTCATTGTTTCTTACCAACTTTCTGGTAACATGCTGCCCTGTTGGTGTCCATTATGATGACGTTACATGGTTTTGTTTCCTCTGACATGCTCTGTGACCTGGTGCCAGAGCACAGGTCAGGAGCTGGTGACCACTGACCAAATATATCATTCTGTAATATGTATCTGTAAAATGAAATGAATCAGCACTGTGACTCCTCTGGGAAATAATACTACTATATTTTACTGCTACAGATTAATGTACTAATGACTCTTATTTACCACTGCAGAGTACTGTGAGTTGGTGCAACGATTTAATAGAGAATCGTAATGAGTTCATGAGGGACGTTTCTGTTGGCAAAACAAATAAACTTCTGTGTACATCCACCCATCCATCCACCCATCTCTCTCCATGCTTAGTCCTTCCATCATGGATTATATGACCGATTATTGTACACTACACTGCTGCATTGTTGTGTCCCCAGTGCACCTTCTCTTGCTGTGTCTCTGTATCTTGCATAATTCATGATGTAATGATGCTTATCTGCTACTTAGCAGGCCGCAATTGTTGTTCAGAATCACAGACAGCTGCTAGTTTAATCAGATTAACTCAGTGGTCTGGGAGAGAGGAGGAGAGGAGGCAGAGAGCTCAGGAAAGCAAGATATTTAAGACAGAGAGACAGAGGACAAAGAACAAGAGGAACGTGTTGTTTAACAGGCAATGCATTTTACGCTGCGCACACACACACACACACACACACACACAGGTTGCATTAGGAATAATGGCATAATCTAATCCCTCCTGAGTTTGAGAAGCTAGACTGCACCTCATTAGTAAGGATTGGGCCACGAGTTGGCCAACTGAAAATCTACTCAGCCAATCGCTTTATTTTTCATCCCTGAAGTGTAATCACGTTTACTCAGCACATCCACGTGAATGGGAAGACTCGTACAGCTGAGGCCTCCAGTAGAATTCAGTGCAGCGGGTTGTTTCTGGGTCCTGTGAGGCTCAGGCTGCATGAACTGATTGATATAGCGGTAATGCTTTCCGTTCTAGGTTCAGCTCTATAGAAATCTTTTTCAATTATTCATATTTAAATTATTCAGTCATTGTAGTCTTTGCAACATCATGGAGGCTCTGTTCTAACATTCAATGGTATTAGGACTTTAGTGTATGTGCACATCTACGAGGTTATAAAAGCTTTGTATCTGCTTCCAAACATCATTAACCTATGTGGAGTTCATTTTGCTCTTTGTGTGCAACTTTTCTCTCTCTCTCTCTCTCTCTCTCTCTCTCTCTCTCCTCTCTGTCCTTAATTTCATATTACTTTCCTTCATTTTCTGTGACCTTTACTCTGGGTTGTCTTTGTGTGTATTTGTACACGTGTCTGTTGGTGTGAATATGTTTGTGTGTGTGTGAGAGAGGGAGAGAGAGAGAGAATGATAGCAGCCCATCTGGTGTTGTAAGCCATTAGCCACTGAGTGGGATTATCTTACTCTAAAAGACTTCATCAATCATATCAGCTCCACTCATTGCCACCACTCTGCGTGTGTGTGTGTGTGTGTGTGTGTGTGTGTGTGTGTGTGTGTGTGTGTGTGTGTGTGTGTGTGTGTGTGTGTGTGTGTGTGTGTGTGTGTGTGTGTGTGTATTTGATGTGCACAAAAGGTCTGAAAGGATTACATAGAGGAGGTTGATGTCTAATATGGGAATTTTGTCCATCTGCATCAATGCTGCAGCGGCGGCCTCATCCTGTATTAGTTTTATGGTGGTAGCCATGGTAACAGCTCTGCAGTACTACACTGGTAGTTGTGACAGTTCCATAATAATATTACAGTGTTAGTTATGGTAACACCTCTGCAGATCTGGCGTGGTAGTTTGGGTTACAGTACTACAGTGGTAGTTGTTGTCCTGTTTTAATTATTTAATTGTGACAGTTTCAACCTGTATTTATCTGGACTGTCCCTGATCTGAGTCCTGGTAAATGATGTATGTGCTAATACTGAGTTCTTACTTTAACGTTAACTCCTGTGCATCTGACACATTGAAATAACACAGCTGTAGACAACTTAATCTCATCACTGTATTCTTTATGAGCCTCTTGATCCAAATACTGAAGCTTAAATTACTGATTCGATACGAATGAACGTTCAGATGGAGAAACGCCACCCCGACAGTGACGAGGCTGTTGGACTTAACGGAACTGCAGGAACACTGGTGGTTTCACAGAGTGGCGGCTCTTCTCTCACAGTCTATCTTTGACAAGTACTGACAACAGCATGCAGTGACCACACAAAGCAGACAACGGCCAAGTTTAATTTAGGCCTGTCGTCAAGTTACCGACAGAATTAACATAAATTAGTGACAGCTGATACGACGCGCTGTCAGCAACATTCGTTATTTTAACCAGTGACGGCTACGCTCGGCACCAGCTAAACATGAAGAAGCTGCAGCTGAACGTTTCCTACACTGCTCTGCTAATGAGTATTAGCATCATGTGATCATTTATACTTAAAACTGCTCTAAACTGTAGAAATAGAATGAACTGTGTGAACACCTCTATAATAAAGTAGGTCTTCTTAGTTCACAAGGGCAAAAAGTTCAGCACAGTGACCGAGTCATCATCATTACAACCTGCAACAGCGTGGTGTGTGTGTGTGTGTGTGTGTGTCTCTCGTCATGGCAGAATGTGGTCCTTGTGATGTTGTTAAAAGAAAAGCTGACATACGGAGCCTGGTGAATCTGTGTGTTTGTGTACAGGGAAAATGATAGACTGAGAAAAAGGGAGAGAGGAAGAGAAGGAAATGAAGGATTGAGAAAGAAAGATTGGGAGAGAGCAGGCAGAGGGAGAGAGGGGAAAAAGAGAGGAAGAGAAAGGGAGAGGGGAGGATGAAGGTGGGGGGGGGGGCTGGGTATCTTCTTCCTGCCAGAGAGAGCTCCAGAAATAACACCAACATACAGACATACACAAATTAACACACAGAATACCACCGTGGCTGACATGCTCATGTCTGTGAATGTGTATAGGAGTGTATTTATATAATGCTCCAGCTGTGAGTGGCATAGTTCCCCCGGCCCTCTGACTTGGAGCTTCTAAGTTAGGGATGGAGAGCTGACTATAGGCGGCTGAAAATATCTGCATACAGCATGATGAGAGGAGGAGGAAATCAAATATTTATACACAAGCAGCGACATGCGGGGATGGAGGGAAGCAGGGAGAAAGACTGAGAGAACCAGAGAGCTGGAGAGACAGCAGCTTTTTCTCTGCCTTCTGTCTTGAAACCCTGCCATCACAGTAATTCAGCTAATGAGCTGAAATGGCTCAAACTGGAATGAATTGATACAGTGGGACTTGTGACATAAGGAAGACAGTTAGTGTTGTCTGTGGTGCTTTGCCACGGCTGGAACAGAATATGTAGAGTGCACTGACGGGGAGAGGAGGAGAGAGGAGGACATGTAGAGGAGGACCTTAAAGATCAGAGGAATTCTGTCTGAGGTGTCCAAGAAGAGTTGAAGCAAGAGCAACAGGACATGGCTGTCATGTCACTTCTCATTTCCAATCAGTTCCCACTGACTGGTGGAGAGTCTGAGGTATTTAACCTCTGGAAGGTCTTTATCAGGACCATTGGTGTCAGTTGGTTTGTTAGTGCTCCTGACTGTTGTACCAGCAGACGTTAGAGTCGCTGGAGTCTCATAAAACACAGGGATCATCTCTGTGTTTGTGAAGTGCTGGTTCTGGATCTTGTGGCTTTTTTCCACAAAGGTCCAGTGTGGAGACCCACGAGCTTTAAGTGCATCCCTCAGGTGTTTCTGCTTCTCCTCCTGGGCCTGGGCACTCGGTGGGGGCTGGCTTATGTTCCAATGGGTGGTCAGAGTCCTATCGGCCTGTGTGTGAGGGTTTCCTGTTTACTCCTGTGTGGAGGCTCTTGTCTTCTTCAGTGTGTACATCACAGTTCTAAAAAGCCAAGCCACCAAGCTTGATGTCCTCTGGTTTGAATTTGATGTTACTGTCCACTGTTTTGACCCATGTGTCGTCCACATATCCAAAACAGTCCACACAGATACAGCCCGGCTGAACCTCACCAGCAGCTGCTCGTACTGAAGCGTCCTCCATGTTTTTCATTTAGCATCTGATGTAGTGATGAAGTGGCAGATTACATACACTCTGATCAATATTAATAATTCATTCATTTGTTTTGTACAATATGAATCAGCTGTGAAATGCATAGTAGTACTAACAGTAGATTTAGAAAATGCTGGATGAGTGCAGGAAGTGGAGTGGAACCAACCAGATATTACTGTGCTCCACTCAGCACGAGGCTCTGGAACCAAACTCCAGGTTTGCAGCCCTCACCAGGAACAGTGGAGTCAGAAGTGACAATGGCTACAGTGCAATAAATGAAAAAGTAAATATATATAACCACCGATCAAAGATGAAAGATTTTCTTTTAGCAGTGATCGTCATCACCGTACTGTAGTGCCGGCTGTATTCACATCCAAGGACAGAACGAGAGAAAGAAGTGAGGAGGCAGACTGAGAATAAACTACAGCATGCAGCTCTCTGAACTTTCTTCTATTGTGCAGCCCAAAGGGAAGTTAGTGAAGGGTCACATTACCATACTTCTCCTCCCACAGAAGTTAGTGAGAGAAGCTGCTGTCAGCTGGCAGCTTTCTCAGTGGGGCACACAGATTGAGGTTGCTATAGCAGAATCTTAAAACCTCTCTGCTCTGATCAGGAGAGCAGAAGAAGAAGGTGAACGCCTTCCAATTCTACCTGGTGCTCCGTCACTGTAGAATTTACAGTGAGAATCTGTGCAGTGGTAACGGGGGCTCTTGGCTTGGTTTGGTTTAAAAACGCAGTGAAATGATGTTTTAAGATCTGTTCTCTTTACTTAATGTATGATCTGTTTAACTGTGTCACTGAAGCTCAGCGAAAGACGGTGAGAAAAATGTCATCGTACGCCTTAAAGGGAGGTGTGATACTGTATTTTTCATTTGTTGTTGTGAGGAGATGGTGTGGGTGAACACCACACCCTCACAGCATGAAGCCAGTCTTTGTTTCATGTCCTGTCTGTCTCTCTCCACTGTACACAAGCTTATTGTGGACGTGCACTGAATTTAGCCATATGGCAGCCCCTTGGGCTCCAGATGGTGGGCACTACAGAGTGAGGTCACACACACACACACACACACACACACACACACACACACACACACACACACACACACACAGCTTATGACAGCTGCAGATCACAGGCTCATGATGCATTTGGGAAAGATATGGGGCACACAGACACAGAGGCTGATGATAACATGGTAATATCCAAATGATTTTTTTTTGTGAATGACTGTTTCAGTCAGTTACTACATGACTCACATTTGTAGTAATTTAGTTCAGGAGCCTGCCTAACCTACCTACCCACTGCTAACCTTACAGCAGCTGGTTAATCAGGTAGTCTTCCATTCCTTGTCAGACAGACACAGAATGGGACAGACACGGGCTCAGCTCAGATGTCACATACTGCAGTAGAATCTAAAGGTATAACCGGCCGATTGCTGTGTTTTAAATAAAAACATCAAAACAAATCATTTAAGTGGAAAACACATAGAACACACTGAATTTATGTGATACATGATCCAAATATGCATAAATGTAGACAGACAGACAGACAGATCAGGTCAGACTAAACCGGTGAGTCAGTGTATAATGAAGACAGCAGTTTGTAGTTGGACAGTTATTTATTATTCTGAGTGTCTGCCAGGGAAGAACAGCCTTCACATCAATAAACCGAGCCCCAGCAGCTTTAACATACAGCTGTTTCAATATGTTTATATTCTCTCAGCTTATGAAATACACATCTTTATTGACATTATAAATATGTATAATCAAGGTTTTTGCAGCCACAGTGTGTAAATATACAGCTGAATATGGTTTTACACAGCACCTCCTAATATTTGCACCTCTCTGAGGATCCTTCAGCGCGAGCTTCCATTCCCTTTCCCCTACACCTTTCCACAAGCACAGCTTCAGAAAAACATTCCTCTGTTCATGATGTTCATTTTAAATTCTTCATAACTGCCGTTACATTTCAGGAGTAAATTCAATTGTTGTGTTCAATGAACCATTTTCTCCATGTTACACAAAATAAAACCTTTCTGTTCCTCAGACTTTCATGAAAGCTGTTCTAGGCCAGTTTACACACTGTGCCTTTGATGCGTTCCAAGATGATACGAGCCGCTTTAGGAACATGACAGTCTAACAGTACTGTATTTACTGGGATTATAATGCTGATCAGATTTTGGTCGTATCACAGCATTAAAGGACAGGGCTGGTGCAGCATTTAGCCTACAATATCTTTCTATTGATCTACAGTGTGTGTGTGTGTCTGTTCAGAGCGGGCTTAGCAGTGTCTGTGCCTTCAGGCTTCAGTCTGGTCCTTTCCGGTGAGGTCCTGTCTCTGTCCTGCCTGCCTTGTAGCAGGAAACACACACACACACACACACACCCTCGTAATGGAAAACGTGCATGTATGTATGTATGTGACGTGAGCGCATTAGTGTGTTTTCTCTTACCATTAATGTTGCTCTTTGTTGGTCGATACTGCTTCTGACCTAAGGTGCACACACACACACACACACACACACACACACAGTGAGGGAAGGAGAAAGAATGCTGAATGAGGAGTGCAGCAGGTCAGGTATTATTTGTCTCCAGCAGAGAAGCTGCCTCCACTTTGTTTGCTCTTTTCTCTTCCAGCTAAATAAAAGCTCAGTGTGAGACTCTGCATTTTAACGTGTGTGTCGGCGACTTTCTTCTTCAATGTGCTTTTTGTTGCTGACAATGGTCCAACAAGCTGCCAGCTTCATTAGTGCATCTGCTCATAGAGTGAGACAGGGTTTGGATGTGGAGCAGAGTGTGAGGGTTCAGGAGATCATGGTTAGAGAAGAAGAGTTCAACCAAAGGCAGCTGGACTTGGTTGTTGATCTTGAAGACGTTTCACCTCTGATCTGAGACGCTTCTTCAGGCCCCTTCAGTTCTTCTTGGGTAACTTTAATCAGCCTGTTTTCATATGAAGACCCCTGTCTGCTGCACAGGGCTCTCACCCTTCAGCAGGACCAGAGCAGCAATCCTTCCACATGACTGTTACACACCACTGCAGTTATTCCTATCAGTTATTAACATCATCATGACATGACGTGATGTGGGAGGACGTTTTGTTTGTCACCTTCCACAGTGTTATGGAATGTGGTCGTTCAAGTGCTGAAAGAATGTAGTTTCACCTGCCACATTGCTGACATACTGTAGTTAATGTCCTGCCGTGTTCAGGTGTCATGTACAACACGCACCACAGAACAGTCAGAGGAAGTCTCCTCCGTTTAGACATTCCCTCTGTCTCCCATGAAGACGGTGCAGTTGGAGTCTTGGCTGTGGGAGACAGAGAGTGAAAGGTTTTGGCTGCCTTTCGTCTTCACCCAAACAAAGATTGTGCAGACTATTTAGAAATGGAATAATTATTGAATATGTGAGATGTGGGGAAAGAAAATATTTCATCTCCCATTTTGGGGCTACTTGCATGTTTTTCTTATCAAAATATTGGTGCCAAATAATTTTCTGTTGATCAGCTTATGGCTTAGTCGTCAAATAGTCGAGACATAGTCGTTAGACATCAGGTTTGCAGTCGTCTCAAATGCAACCTGACGTGAGACGATGCGTTAGTTGGCCTTTCCCAGTGCTGGTTTTTTACGGTTGTCATGGTGGGACAGGACTCATAAGGAGATGGACAGCTGGATCATGACTCATCAGAGCCTGTGGCCCTGATTAATATCAGACAATACAAACAGATTGACTTGACTTGACAGTTTAGGGCAGTGGACAGTGTCTGTAGTTTTCGCTCCCTCACAGAAAGACTGAACTGGTCTGTAAGTGACAGATGGATGTGGAGGTTGGACAGAAAGAATAAACACACTGCAGCCTGCTTCATTTAAAGGCTAAATCAGCAGCGTACAGCTCCTTCAGTGCTGCTCACGAGCTGAAGCTAAGCAGGTCATTTCCATCAGCTGACCACGGCAGGTGTAGAACTGACAGGCTCAGGGTTCATAGCAACAAGGATAACAACAGACACATGTCCGTCTGTGCTGCTGCTGATGTCCTCAGGTTTTGAATTTCAAAACAGTAGTTTTGCAAAAGATTTTTAACTCAATGTCCACTTACTAGATTTTTGTGGAACTTACAACTTCATCTCATGGCCTCCTCCCATCTGTGGGTGGAGTTAGATGTCATCAAGTCACCTGTGGAACTTTGATGATAACAGGTGGTTAGGTGTGAGCGGAGGTGGTCTTTGGCCAGAGATGTTTATGTTGTTTTCTTCTTGAGGTGTGACAACAGCGACAGGTTGAACCTGGAGTTGTTGCAGCTCTGGTTGTTTACACCGACCTGATGAGGGTGATAATGTTCAGACAAGAGAAGCAGTTCATGTTAAATCATTGTCAGATCTTCATAGATAGGTTGGGATTTAGGACCATGTGGTGGTTGTGATCTGGTTTGTGCTTATTTTAGGAGAACATTAGAAACAAAGCACATACAAACACTGTCTTTCACAACAGAAACTCAGAGGATGCTGGTGTTCCTGCTGATAGATGCTTCAGGTTTATGGAACTCTTTCAGAACAAACAAAACTCTGTTAGATTCAGAAACAGAAACAAGACATACTGAGGACAGAAAGGGTGTGGCTGCCATACTGCTATACGCAACGAGTCCTCCAGCCAAAACCACCCCATAGGCCGCTTGTTCCTACCCTCGGATACAATCCATAGGCAAGCACCAGTGGCAGGAATATGGGACCTTTGTTGTCATGGTTACAGTAAAAAACATGCGGATAATGTTGTGGAACAATGATGGGTAAAGGAACAATGCTAAAGCAGTGTCCTGTATCAAAGTCCACCTCCTAATGCAATCTTTGTCGCTCTGTATACAACATCCCTTGGTTTCCTTCTGTGGCCACCACAGGACTGACAGTAAAATGAAACTGTAATCTGTGGCGTCATGTTTTTACAGAAGACTGAAACAGAAACATAAGATACCTGGCACAGAGCTTCAGGAAGCTGCTGTCAGGCCAAGAGTATGATTGAAGAGCTGTCACCCAGTCATGTGATTCCAGAGAATGGGAAGTGAATGAGACGGCGTAGCGCCTGGTAAAGACTCAGGCTTTCTTTGAATTGTGATTCATAGAAGTTTAATGGCTTTGTCTTCTTCATGCTCTCAGCAGTCAGTGCGTGTGGCCTTGCTCATCCTCTCTGCTTTTTAATCCTGTGTCAGTCAAATATTATTACTTCTGCTATATATAGCAAGGAATCAGTGATTGAATGGATCACAGCTGAGTCTCATCTGGAATGGACCCTATCATCCCTGTGTAATCTTCACACAGCAGCGTCCCGTACAGGCCATCGCTCATATGGTTCCCTGCTAGAAATAATCCAGTGTGTTTCTTTCTTTCTTTCTTTCTTTGATTGCTTTTAAGATCATTCCCCTTCTTGGTGGGCTTTTAATTTGAAATACTAGGACATGTTGAGTGACACTGACAGCTGCTTAACAAATACTTGAAAAGCTGTGCAGTGGGAACAAGTGGGAATAGTTAGTGTTTCTGTTAGAGAGAGTGGGAGCAGCAGCGTGGTGAGTAAGACATGACTCTGTTAGAGCTGCTGGAATTTACCATGTGACAGTGCAGAGATTTTAAACATTTTATCAGCTCTTTAAATATCCATTTTTCAGAATTGTAGTATATGACTGTAAGAATTTAATATTAGTTATTTAGCAAAAATAAGCTATAGATTAAACTAAAGTAAATCCTACTTGCATCCCATTCAGATCAAGTAGTATTAATAGTTGTATTAGCATCAGTAGAAGTACAAATAGTTTAACGTGTTTGTAGAGACAGTTGAGGTGTCAGACTGAGCCAGTGGTGCTCAGGAGTCGAAAAGGTGTTTCTTAAATATTTTTGGTGAAGTCATGCTGTCAGCTGATCATTGATGAGACTGCATAGCGAGAGAGAGAGAGATGACAAAATAAACAGAAGAAAGAGGAAAGAGGTGGAGAAGTGTGAAATTAGAAATCGATGTGAGTGCTGTAATACAAATATTTATAAAATTCCCCTCGCACATACAGAGTAATGGATCCAGATATGAAATTTGACACAGAGAATAATATTTTTGGACTGAATCAAATGAAAGTTCCCCCAAACAAAAAAGAAGAAAAATATTCAGATGTACTGTTCCACTTGATTAGATTACATATGTAAACCTGTGTTGGTGCTGTGTGTGTGAAGAAGCCTGTCTTTCCCTGTATCAGCCTTCCTTCACTCCTCCACGGCCTGTTCTGATCAGTCCTGTATTTCTGTATTTCAGTGACGGTCCAGTGTCTGTGTTTCTTTAGTTTGATTATTATTTCAATATCTGTATGTTCTGGTAGGTTTAAGCAGCTAAAAAGCTGAATATGATCACGAGGCCACTGCTCATTGCTGTAGATGGAACAGGAACAGTGTTATTCTTATTTTTCACTATCCTATAAACTTCATCAGACTTATATCACCTATTGGTCCTGAAATTAATTTTTACTTCTGTAAATTCCATCCAGTTCATTCGCTCCACACCAGTTGATGCAAACGCACCTAATTCTCATTTTCTTTTTGTTTCATTTCAAAGATTCACTTAAAATTCACTTTACACCTTCATGGACACGCAGCTAGTGATGTGTTGATACCCAGCATAGTGTAAACTAAGGTTTTAGCATGAAGAGCACAATCATTTCATGTGGAGCGTGAACATTTAATACAGACATGAACTGTTCTCTCTGTCTCTGTGTGTGTCTCCTTATAGAGGATGTAGTTTTTGCCACCAATTCCCTCCAGCGGCGCAAAAAGGGGCTGGGCTTAACTGGACTGCTCACCACTGGCTCGGGCTCCACCCACTCAAAGAACAAATCAGGCCTCATGATTGGCCTGCCGCAGAACTTCAGACAGATCTCGTCCATTATTGACGTGGACATCTTACCTGAGACACACCGACGCGTACGACTTCACAAGCACGGTACCCATAAACCACTGGGCTTCTACATCCGTGATGGCGTGAGCGTACGGGTGACGCCGCAGGGCGTAGAGAAGGTGAGACACTGCCACACTATTCCAGTCGCTTTGTTTAATCAGCTTTCTTCAGATTCATTTAAATTGCTCTTCATCTTAATTACACTGAACATGCCTCCGGTCACATTACTGCTCCATATCTCAGCTTCTCCTGTGATCTTTACAATATTATACACGTGAGCACTTTTTCGTTGGCACCGTTTCTTAAAGAAAACCTCATAGTTAAGCTGATGCAGACCTTTATCACATTATCATTCTTGCTGAAAGCAAATGGAAGGGTATGAATTCTCAGAGTGGACGTGGTCACAGTGAAATGGAAGCTCAGAGACTCTTCATAGAGCAGGACATCCAGCCAAACTTAGTAACTGGGTAAGAGGGTCAGGGTGATTGATGGCCGAGGAACGGCTCTCAGAGTTCCTCTGCCTCAGGCAGTTCTTTACTGTGCACTAATAACAACACATCGATTAAAACAGGATGGCACTGGTACATTTTTGAGGTGCATACGACATAACGATCGATATCCAAGACCAGGTTGGATTATTGCTGCACTTGTCATTATGAAGCTTTACTGTAGATCTACCTGTGACCAGGTGTCATTACTGTGAGAGGGGTGCAGGATCAGTGCTGATGCTTCAGACAATCGAGGACTGATGGTTTAGTTTATGTCTGTGTTCATACTGTATATTATAAATAATAAATCTGGAACAATACATTTCACAGCTTTTTACTGAATGTGATATTGGTTATTTTCTTTTCTTTTCTTTTCTTTTGTTTTGTTTTGTTTTGTTTTGGCTTAAAGTCTGTAAAAGACACTCAGATTCTAGCCTGTTGTGTTTATTTATTTATTTAGTGGTTTATTTCACAGATTGTTCATATTAAAATAAAATACAAGATTTAAAATTTTACTGCCCACATGTACACAACATAAATCACTGTTAAAGCAAGGCCACTATACAAAGACATAATGAGGACACGCCGTCTCATTCCTATGAATTTATGATATTAAATGTCTCTGAGGACTGCATGGACGCACTTGTTTCTGCAGTTGTAGACTAAACCAATGCCTGATAAGAACGAAGGCTTATGTTTAAATGTGCCATATAACAGAGGTGTCGTCTGTTGTATGGGTCGTACATTTGATTATATGAAACCTAGGTTGTGCAGGTTTTGCAGACAGAGGTAACATGTGAGACTTCTCCCGTGTCCTGTAGGTCCCGGGGGTGTTCATATCCCGTCTGGTACGTGGCGGGCTGGCAGAGAGCACAGGGCTTCTGGGAGTTAATGACGAGATTCTTGAGGTGAATGGCATCGATGTAGCGGGAAAATCTCTGGATCAGGTAAATACAAGACCCAAATTCACCTTCATGGGGATTTGCCGAACTTCAGCAGAAGTTAAAATGTGTCAGTATAACATGGTACACTGTTCATGCTGAATGTCGGGGGCAGCAACCTTAATACACATTATATGGAAAAAGAAAACAGCAGCAGGAAATAAAACTGTGATTGACTTTTTCTGTGTTTGAACATGAATCTAATCCTGAAGTGTTTTCTTCTTCTTCTTCTTCTCTTCTCTTCCTCTACCTGTCATTTCAGGTTACAGACATGATGGTGGCCAACAGTCACAACCTCATTGTGACTGTGAAACCGGCTAACCAGAGGAACAACGTGGTGCATCGTGGGAGTAAAACCTCCATGGGCAACTCTGGTTCTGTAGGCTCAGCTGGATCTACAGGCTCCGCCTTGTCACATGACTCACCGAGCCCCGCCTCTCAGAGCAACCCAATTACTGCAAGGTATGACATGAACATGACAGAGGGGCGGCTTCTTGCTCTGAAGCTAACAATTAAAAAATGCTGCATGTTGCTGTTGTACCTATTTTGTGGAATGAAAATCCATAAAACTGGAACAGGACTGAAAAGGCGTCAGTGTTCTCTCAGAAGTTTATTGGGACAGGGTGTAAAAGGCTTTAAACCGGCACTGAGACCATTCTGACCTGGGATTAGAATTATAATGATAAATATAGCCACACGCAGCAGCAGGAATGTCAGAGGGGGAGATTAGACTCATAGTCTGGGTTTTACAAACTCAAATTAGTGGGCAGCAAAAGGAGGAACAAAAATTGCTCTTATGTAGAATGACACACAAGATGTAGAAATAAGGATTTCAAAGGATTCAAGGATTCAAAGGCTTTTATTGTCAATTCACCAAATGTCAGACATACAGGGGAATCGAAATGTTGTTTCTCTCTCTCAGCAATGTGCATTTTACAATATAAATATATGGAAAACAAATATATATATATATATATATATATATATACCGAGTTCAGCATCCTGACGCTGAAGCTGTTGGACAGTCTTGTGGAGCGGGCCCAGAGGCATCGGAACGGTCTCCCTGAAGGCAGGGGGCTGAAGTGGGGGTGTGAGGGGTGTGAGTTGTCCTCCACAATGTTGATGGCTCTGCGGGTGAGACGTGTGTTATAGATGTCTGTGAGGGGCAACAGAGGGACACCGATGATATTGCTGGCTCCATTCACTATGCGTCGCAGTGTCTTTCGGCAGGAGGCAGTGCAGCCTCTGTACCACACTCTGTAGAAAGAGCACATGATGGGAGGTGGGACATGGGCTCTTCTCAGTTTGCGGAGGAAGTAGAGGCGTCTTTGAGCTTTCTTGGCCAGCTGTGTTGTGTTTATTGACCAGGAGAAGTCCTCAGAAATGTGCACCCCCAGGAACTTGGTGCTGTTCACCCTCTCCACTGCAGCGCCGTCGATGGTCAGTGGGGGATGCTGTGAAGGCCTTCTCCTGAAGTCTGTAACCATCTCTTTGGTCTTCCCCACGTTGAGGTGAGCCACTGGACCAGTTGGCTCACCTCACTCCTGTAGTTTGCCTCATCCTGGTTGGTGATGAGGCCCACCACGGTCGTGTCGTCCGCAAACTTGATGATGTGGTTGGTGTTGTGGCTGGATACGCAGTCGTGAGTCAGCAGGGTGAAGAGTAGTGGGCTGAGTACACAACCTTGTGGAGCCCCTGTGCTCAGCATGATGGTCCTGGAGGTTTTGCTGCCAGCCCTTACCTTTTGTGGTCTCACTGATAAAAAGTCCAGCACCCAGTTACACAGAGAGGTGTTGACTTTGATGTTCTGCATCACCAGCCGCTCGAAGCACTTCATTATGATGGGTGTCAGTGCTACGGGCCGGTAGTCACTGTGGCTGGACGGGTGTGGTTTCTTTGGTACCGGTATTATTGTGGTGGCCTTGAAACACTTGGGGACGACCGCTTGGCTCAGGGAGATGTTGAAAATAATAATGTGTCTAACTTGTTGAACTAGAACTATGGACCCTGAGTTTTTACAAGCAAAGGCTCCTTTTGTCTTACAAAGATTACAGATTATGGAGCTTTTTGTTGGTTCAGTCTCGTAGTGGCTAAAAACCTTGGTTAGCCTGGTAAATATCATATCTTTAGTAAAGAAAGAAAAGCAAAACACGTTGATTCATACTTTGATAAATCACTCAGGACTTTCAGCAGACAACAAGCATTCATCATCCACACACTAAATATGTCATTTTAACCTGCGCTGATCCAGAGTTTTCAGAGAATAACCTCTGTTAAAGCCACTGTGCACGACCTGCTCACAGCAAACAGCCGACAGACACGGTCAGAGAGCAGCTGGTGAACATAGCTGAGCATTTAGCAGCTGAAGAGCCTGATGTTTTTCTTTAGAGCTGGTTGAGACCAAAAATAGAGCTAAAAGAGAGGGAACTTCAGATAAACGCCACTTTATTTAGCTGGGGTTTTTTTTTGTTTATTTCACACAACAAACTGTGAAACTGTTAGACTGTAACTTCTGGACTGATTCTATAACCTTTATTTACCATGTCGTCTGTTATCACCATAGTAACAGCATTGCAGAGGGTGACAGTGACGACGAAGATGACGATGGCGACATCATTTTGGAGAACGACAGTCAGACACCGTACGACTCCCACCGAGTAAACAACGGTAACAACGCTAACCTCAACAGAGACTCACCCAGCAACAGGCCGCACAACTCCGCTGTGGTTAGGCCCCTCCCACAGAGCGTGTCGTTGCCGAATAGCATCGGAACATCCCTGAATGACAGCTCCGTGGCGATGTCCATTCACAACGGAAACACAGCCAGTAGCAGCCAGGAGAGCATGAGAGAGGATGGCAACATAATCACACTGTAACCACGGCAACACTGACAACTACACTGTAGCGATGAGGACTGTGGAATGTTACAGGCAGAGAGTGCTGTAACCACGGCAACCACCGACGGCTATGCTTCCCGTCAGACTCAGCAGCAGCTTTTCTGACAGCGTTTCCAAGTGTTGGTTCACTGATAGTTACTCTCTGAAGTCTGACAGGTTGGAAACACTGACAGGGCAGGGGGTTCTCCTGCTTTCTCACCCTTTGCTGGCCCTGGTGGGCCGTGGGTTTTCACAGTCTGTGGCATAACAACCCTGACTTTTTATATGTCTGCAACATGTGAGGTAACGTATGGAGCTGAACTGTCTTGTTCTATAAGCAAAAACAATATATTTGTATTCACCCCAGGGAAATGGTTTAAATGCTATATAACTGGTCAGTATAAACTTAAAGAGAGCAACAAGATTGAGAAGTAATTCACGATCTGATGTCCGAATAATTAGAAAATCATCTCTGATTCCAAAATTACCAGTGAGGAACATCTACAGAGCTACAGCTGCACCCATCAGAGGCATCAGTTACCTGCAGGAGCGCAACAAGACAAGGACAAAACTCTAGAATTAAACCAGGGCCTTATTTTCATGGCAGCATAAAGACCAGAGCGAACAGGGCAGCGAAGGTGAACACCTGGAAGTGTTCTCCGCACATCTGTGTGGTACCTGGTACCCAGTGCAGAGCCCACAGGGCGGCGGTCCATGCAGGTTACATGGAGTAAATCAGTCTCCATGGATCGTTCAACCCCTGCAGCCGCCTGAACGCAGCCGGACACGTGTTGACAGATACAGTGAGAGCAGAGTTGTGATTGGCTGAGAGTGTATTTATTCATCACCCAGCCCTGTTACACTTTGCACTGCTGTGCCCACATCTGCCACTTTACTCTGGTCATTGTGCTTCCAAAGTTAGAATAATGCCCTGAATATAAATGAAATATCTACATAGGAGCCAGCAGAACAGAGAAAATCAATGAAGCCACTTTAAAACCAAACAAAAGGGATTTAATTCTATTTTTCAATATTTGCCATTTTTTAACTTTCTTTTTAAATTTCTTGTAATTATGATTTTTTTTCCCACAAAATCATTTGTCATCCAAAACACATGATTCATCTCATGGTTTTAGTTCGAGGTTTAAAATATGATACAGGGGTTTTTCTGAAACGTCTAAATAAAAGAAATGAGAAACATTTGGTTTCATAACACTGAGTGAAAAAGCGTGCTCAGCTCTGCTAGATGACATTTACACACATTTACACTCATCTGACAGAGGCACACAAACACTATGAAGCTTCTATGGAGCAGGGGTCAAAATAAGGAGATTCCAGTCATGTTTGGACAGTCTGAGAGCAGTGCAGTGTGGGACACAGAGAGTTCTTATGTTCTAATCTGGGCCATATAAACCTGCGTGTGCGCACATGGGTGTGTTTTACTGTACTTGTGGGGTACAACAGCTTTGTGCTGGACCACACAAGTTTAAATGGCTGTGTGAGGACTCAGACCTGGTTCCAGGGTTCAGGTTAGAATCAGGTGTGGGTCAGGGTCAGGGCTGGAGTCAGACATTCAGTTATCATGGTTAAAGTAAGGAGCTAGGGAATGCATTAGGCCCATGACGGGTCCACATGAAAATTATCAGTAATAAAGGAGGAGTGTGTGTCTGTGTGTGTGTGTGTGTGAGACAGAGAGAGAGAGGCCCTTGTCTTTGTTGTGGCAGCTCTGGGGGTATTACCTTACAGTCAGAAATGTTGGCCGACTCCATCACACACTGCACTCTTTCTTCACCGTCCCCCACTGTCCCCCTTTGTCCCCCTCTGTCTCTGCACCTTCTGCTTCAAATTACACCAGAATACTTTTGGTCCCATCGTTAAAACTGAGTCGGTGTCACAATAATATTTACCAAATATCATCAGCTGTATGATGAACAGAAGATGAATGAACGATCATCATCATCAGCTACAGGACATTCTCACCTCATTCATCAGAAATCTAAAATCATTAGAACCTAATACAGATTTTACACACAGCTCCATAGTCTGCTTGAGTTTATCTGACACACTAAATGCTAAAGGTGTTTATGTTGTGTCGTAACCTTTGAGTGGGATATTTAAAGAAGCCACTCATAAAAACCTGCTCCATAGTTCTGAGGTCGAAAGCTTCCACACGGAACCTTTAACAGGCTGAAAGAACAATCTTCTCTCACTGATTTCAGTTTAATCAGCTATTTAAAATGGGCACGTTATCATCCTGCACACCCAGCTTCATAGGACCAACATCTGCTAAATACACTGAAGACAGGTGAAGCAGTTTGTGAGACTGGCCTCCTGTTGCCTGCTGTTCATACAGAAAAGTGAATCTGGTGCAAGATAAACTGTAAAATTCCACAGAGAGACTCTGAATCGTTTCCATATTAAAGGTTGGACATTGTTTCCCAGAGCAGACAGATGCTTTCCAGTGTGAGCCGATCCCAGCACGACTCCGTGCTGCGGTACAAACTGTACTGATGTTACTTTCTCCTGCTGCGTCCAAACTGTGTCCGAATCACAATTTAAATGTAGCTCGAGTTTTCCTGGAGAGCAGAGCTGCCACAGCTCAGTCACAGCTCAGTCACAGCAAGTCCACCGGACCTGAAGATACTCTGTCAAAGATTGATGTCAACACACACAGAAATATATACACACTTTTTTTTTCTTTCATTTGAACGTAGGTTAAAGTGTAAATGTGAGATTATTCGTTACCGGGGAAGAAGTTTTTAAGTAAGAGAACATTTTATAATATGTAAAATATGGAGAAAATATTTTTCTTATTCTTGAACTTTCAGATTTCACCTGAGAGCGAGGAGATGTGGGGGCTGAGTCTACAGTGTGTGTGTGTGTGTGTGTGTGTGTGTGCTGAGCAGAAAATGGTTGTAGCAGTTAAAGGTGGAGCAGGTTACTGAGTCGCCTTCACACTGACGGAGCACAGTCACTCCAGCGTTCATCATCAGTGTGTTTCCACCGTTGTGTGGACCATTTATCTTTGCTGTCATGTGGCTTGACATTTTGTGTCCCTATATTCTTGTATGACTTCACATTGGTCCTCCCTCCACTGTCTTGGGAAGCCAAATGGCGCTCGTGAAAGAAAGCTCCCTGATTGACTGCTGTCAGATATCTGACACCTCCCTCTGAGCTGCACTGCTGGTGTCTGCACAAACTGAATGGTGGTGATCGTGTTTGCTCGACCCATCGGTGTCATGTCGCTGCTGAACTCCGTCTGTAGCCTGTTTCCATCCTGACCGCAGGTCAGCCCGGAGGACGTCCTCCCCTGACTGTGCGAAACAAAGGAAGTGCCTTTTCGGAGTGAGGAGAGCTGTGTTTGGTTGGATGTCACGTCCCCGTGTTGACGGCCGGTGAGCAGCTGAAGCGGCTCCGTGCAGCAGGTTGTGTGTAACCTGCGCTGCACACCGCTGGTTTCTATAGGAGTCTGTAACTAAACTGTGAATGTCATTTGGAGGTAAAATATAATGATTATCAAATGATTATATTAAGGTAATAAAGTATTATTATGAGGCATAAAGAGTCTCATGTCTTTACTACAGCTCTAGCTTCCTGTATTATTTCTTTCCCTCCTTCACTGCTCACTTTTTATTTCGATCCAACTTTCTGACCCTTTCTGCTTCATAGTGCAAAGTGCTATCGTCACCTCTGGGTTTGATCAGGGATCCATCCATCCATCCATTGTCCACACCACTCATCCACTTGTCCATGTTATCCAAGAACTTCCTGGACTGAGGCGTCAGTGCGAACCACTGCTGCACCGTGCCGTCGCCCAGGGACTCCCTCACTGTAAGTATGTTGAAACCAGCAGAGAGCAGCACGGCAGCAGGGACCTTGCTCTCCACCTGGTCCCTGATGGTCTTCCCGGTCCTGCAGTTAATCTCAGAATCTCTCAGCTGATGGAAAAAAGGAAGAAACGTGTAAAGTGATTCCAGCAGCAGAGCGAGGAAAGTCACAACAGAGGTGATATCCATTACAGGATTAGCTAAACCAAGCACTGCTGCTGTTTGTTTAACTGAAGCTAATAGAGACTGTGTGTGGCTGGAGGAAACGTGGCTCTGAGCAGCGGAGGTTGTGAAGAGGACAGAGAGGAGGAGGTCAGCGTGTTCAGATGGAGCTTCTGTGGCTCTGAGTCCTGCTGGACCTGCAGCTCTGGCTGGATCTGGGCCACAGGGTCACGCAGAGGGACCAGGAAGGTCTCCATCAGTCTGCTGTAATAAAACGGAACTGCTTCCTCTTCACTGCTGTTTCAGTGCGTACAAAGACCTTCCATCAGCGTCAAACGCCTCAGAAGCACAAACTACTGAGGTCAGGGTTTGGTTTGTTTTTTCTTTAACCATCTGCTGCTGCACTCTAGTGGACAAAATCAGACACTGCGGCCAAGAAAGACGGAGACAGAAAAGATATGAAGACATTCTTCCATCATATTTATTCAGTGCACTTTGTCTATTTTCTGTTCTGCTTCATATACGAGCTGAAATCTGTACAAAGAGGAAAACACAACGATTCACTGAGGAAATGGAAAAACTGATGGATCCAAATACATTTAGAGAACAACAGCAGCAGCGTTTTGACTGCTGAGCGTCCGGGATGGGCTGTAGCACCGCTTGTGTCTCTGCCTGTCGCACCCCGGCTGTTACGATGTGGGCTGAAGTTTGTGTGTTATTGTTTGGACATGGTCTCAGTGAATTGTTAGTTCAGGTCCGCGGAGACATTTGGACTTCGCGTGTCTCATCTCTCCTGGAGGTAGTAGAGCACTTTCTCTGAGCTCACGATGTGACGGGGTTTACTGAACTCCAGTGCCTGCAGCCGCTGGATGCCTGCGCGCGCGCACACACGCACACACACACACACACACACACACACACACACACACACACACACACACACACACACACACACACACACACACACACGCGCGCACACACACACAGTCATTAGATTCAGTGGTAATATGAAGGAATAAGGGTCAGTCAGTCTGTGAGGAGTAAGTGAAGTGGTCTGTACCTCTGAGTACTGCGTACCAGCTCTGCAGACCCTGCTTCCAAACACTGTTGTTGTCCTCTGGCACGAACCTCCTGCCATCTGAAGACAACAACAACAACAACAACAGAGGAAACAGTGGAGCTGATGTGTTTCTGTGCTGAAACACATATAACCCACACTGACCAGATGAGGGAGCTAATCACTCTGCTTCAGATGAAGACATGTATGACATGTCATACATGTCTTCTGCAAACAGTGCAGGACACATACATGAACACATGAAACACACAGATGAATACATGAAAGCTGCATCACTGACTCATGATGAAGCAAACGACAGTTCCAGCCACAGACTGTTCAAATAAATAAGGACACCGGCAGACTGTGAGACAGTTATAGTCCTCTGTAAGAGGAAATCTGGGGACATTTTAAAGTTTAAAGTAAGAGGTTAAATCCAAGTTAGTCACAGCTCAGTGTGACATTCAGCAGCAGGATTCATATTTGCTTTCTACTATAATTATCCAAATGAACATACATGGCTCAGACTTGGAAACGTGACTGGATGTAACCACGGTCAGTGATGATTTCAGTTTCTCGCTAACTTACGTTTGCCCTTCAGATACATCATGGACTGAGGACCCCAGTGGATGTTCAGCTGAGGGGGACAGAGATGACAGCGGTTTGTTCAGTGACAGGAAACCACAGGTAAACGTGAGCGGCTGCTGAGTTTTACCTTCTGAGCGTGACAGGACGTTGCCAGCAGAGAGACAACCAGCGTCCACACAGCTGTGGCTTTTATCTTCTGGAACAGGAACAAGCAAGAAAACATGGACGTCAATATAAGCAGTCAGTTAAAGCTCCGCAGCTGTGGAATGAACTGAAGTCAGGACGGCAGAGATGCTGACAAGGAGCAAAAGAAATGAATGACTATGACAATAACAGTGTAGTTCACATTATTATAGTTATTACTCAGCCATAATCATTTTATTTTAAACAGATCAAGCTGCAGATTACTACCTGCTTCCTGCTAAGCATATTTTAAAATTAGAGCTGATGTTTAAATTGTCTGGTCTTCCTTTTGTTTTCACAGACACATCAGTAATCACACTGGAAGAGACTGATCAATAAAGTGTTGAGAAGATAGACACTTTATCAAGAATAAATCCCATTGCCACAATCATTTCATGAGAAAAGTTCAAATATATTTTATTCCAGATTTATGGGCTGAACTGTAAATAATTTAACTGTTTGTATTTACACTGGTATTTACTCTTTTTTTAAAATTGTTTCTCTGTTTTAAAGCTGTGGTCATGTATGTTGTATAAAAACAATTTCAAATAATAATGAGTAAAAAATAGCAGATTAATAACTAAATTAAATATTCAACTAAATTTGTCAATGATAATTACTCAAGGAAAACTCATATTAGGAGTATTATCATCAGTATGAATGTTAATTACTATGTTGTACCAAAGGAAAAGAAATTATTCTAACTAATTATGTCATGAGGAGTTAAAATACAATAAATTGAAATATCAGTGACTAATTGAACAAATAAATAATAATAATAAATAACATTCATTTTCAATTTTTTAGTTTAAATAAATTCAAGCAAATACAAATAAATAAATAAAACAGCTTTTAAAGAGCTGATGAATCTGCACTGGCACAGTTTTAAAAGATAAAAACACATTTGACTGAACAGAAAAACTTAAAAACATGCACTTGTTTCCACTCACCATGTCTGCTGCAGCCAGTCCAGTCACAGTGTGTGTGTGTGTCTGTGTGTGTGTGTATGTGTGTGTTTCAGAGCAATGTTCCTGGCCTGCTTATATCCCCCGGCAGCAGCAGAGGCAGCGGTGACGGGTTCGATCCTGCTCCCTGTGAGGCCTGGCAGGACTCCTGTTTACTAGAAGCTAAAAACACAGCACAAAAACAGGCTGACGTCACGAGCGTGACCTGCAGAGAGGAACATCAATAGTGTGGACGTGCTGTGTGATTCCTGGGCTTGGTGTGTGTGTGTGTGTGTGTGTGTGTGTGTGTGTCTCAGTGAGTAACAGACAGAGGTATTTCATGCTGCTGCTGTTTTTATTTCCATCCCAGGTTTCCCAGTATCAGGAAATGAAAGCTCTGACTGAGTCCACAGAACCCGGCTCTGGTTCCTGCTGGGTTACATATAAATACTGTAGATCCGCAGGAGATGAGCTGTCACTGGGCCCTGGACACTTCTGTTTACCTCACACTTTGGACACAAACTTTGACACAGGGTCCACCTGCCTGACAGGAGATCAACATTAGGTAAAAGAGCAGTGAGTGCATAAAACATTGA
Organism: Toxotes chatareus; assembly: GCA_016801885.1. Taxonomy (NCBI): domain Eukaryota; kingdom Metazoa; phylum Chordata; class Actinopteri; family Toxotidae; genus Toxotes; species Toxotes chatareus. Next base: position 25,113,241 of record CM028902.1, on the reverse strand, counting down.
ACATTAATGTTAATAACATTACTGTCATGACCAGCCCCTAAGGCGGCTGTTCTCTGAACTCCTTTGGTTCTGTTTTGAACTCTCTTTTGGACTTTTGGACCATGTTTTGTTCACTGTTGCTGTTTTGTTTGGAAATCATGGCCCTTGTGTTTCTTGTCTTGTTCTACTTCCTGTCTTTGTCTTGTTTCCCTCCATTTGTGATTGTCTGCCCCGCCCTAATTGGTTTCACCTGTTGCCCATTGCCTTGTGTATTTAAGTCTCGTTATTTTCTTGTGTCCTGGTCAATTAGTCTGTGTCCATGCCTGAGTCTGTGTGTTCCCCGTGTTTGTTCCTGTACCTGTGCCCTGTGTTTTCTTTCTTCCACCTCATGGACTTTCCTTGGTTTCCTCTGTTTTCATGTAAGAATGTTTTGTGTTTTCGTTTGGTTTGGTTTCTGAGTATTTTTCTTCTGTGTGGATGGTTTTTGGTGATTTGAGTTTTGTTCCTTGGCCCTGGACACTTCCAGTGATTCTTGGTTTATTAAAAGACTAAGCAGTACAGGAAGATCCCCGATGAAGTCAGGAGGGTGGTGGTGGTGAAGAAGAGATGGAGGTGGAGCAGGATTCTGATGAAACCAGTGGAAAGTCCAAGCACGCTGGATCTGGTAAAAACTGTACAACTGTAGAATTCTTAAATGGAACCACAAACCTGTGAATGGCTCTGAGTGGCCCAGCCCAGAGCTAAAATTCAGTTTCACTGTGGGATATTGAGAGTAATGTAATGTATATGGGTTTGTGTTATGTTTAGGGGACTGTTTCTGTGTGCTTGTGCTTTGGTGTTTGTTCCCTCTGCCTCCTGTGGGAGGTTCCTTCCTGTTAGAGTGGAGAGGTGTGGTTTCCTGCTGGCTGGAGGTTGGCACACCTGCACCTCCTTTTCCTGTCCTCATTCCTTTTAAGCCGGAGCAGCGCTTCACTTCGACGCCTGATTGTCCTGCCTTCAGCGGTAACTCTCTCGCCGCTGTGCAAACAGTGAAACTCTCATGACTTAATCTCGTGTTTGGTCTTGTGACTCTTGTTCTCTGTTGCTTTCTCCTTCAGAAACTCACCTGTTAACCTGAGAACCTCACACAGAACAGTTCCAGTTCAGCAATGGATTCTTCTACTTTTAACTTCAAATGCTAAGACCAACACAGCTCCAGTGGAACCAGCTCCCACAAGGTCTGACGATCCTTTGTCATCTAATGACTTCACATCAGCCTCAGAGGGTCTGACCTGTTGTGCCATTGCACTGATTGAATGTGAACTGTTAACGTTTCATGTGTTCACTCTGGTTTTAAAACAGTTTAACAACCAGACAAAGGCTCTTTAATCCTGACACTGTACTCTAATCCTACTAATACTCTGTATATTATACTATGGTGTAGTATGTTCTGCAAACACCAGTCTGAACTGGTCTGTGGTTTGGACCAGTTTATGACTGGTATGAAAATAAATTTGACAAAACACCAGATCACTACATACTTTTATTTTGAAAATGTCACTATTCTCAAGACTAATCTAAAAATAAATAAATGAATAATATATTTTATACATCCAACTTTATACATTCAACTTCATCAACTTCAACAACAAAAATCAGTGCACAAGAATAAGTTTTTTTTTTGTTTAACATGGATTTACATGTATACATGTCAGATCAGTTCATGTTTTTGTTACTGACTGATCACGTTATTCAGAATCTCCAGTATAAACCACCGTCACTCACACACACAACCTCAGTTTTACACTGAGCAGAAACCAAATATGGAACTTCAGATAAAACCCTGTGAATAAACTGATACAGGTGTGACAGGATTCCACATACTTCAAACCAACAGTCTGCATTAATCTGTAAATCCTTCCAAACCCCACTGTGTGAATTCAAATATCCAGCTGAAATCACAGCTGTGCTTAGATGATAACAGCAGGTGAGACAGAACTGAAGCCTCAGGCTGTACTGTCCCTGAACATCGCCTGAACAATCTGAGCGAGACAGCGACCAAACTCGTCCAGGACCATGCGCTCAGCCAGGGCGGGGCTCTGCTCCTCCGTCTCAGCCTTCTCAGCCTGGGCCAGCAGACAGCCACACACAGCCTCCACCACAGGAAGGGTTACCTCTGACGCAGGCCATCTGAACACACACGCAGACGCACGTTAACGTGACGGCGGACGCTGTCCTCTGAGGCTAACAGTGGTTACTTAAACCCAGCATAATAAACACCTATAAATATATCACAAAAACATCAACCCGAGTAAAAAGAAAAACATCCCATCAGCTTGTTGCTGTTGGACAGAGTTAACATATTTAACACATATGTAAAATAGAGCAGCATCTACAGTAGAACTGAGAGACTCAAACGTTTAGCCAAAGCGGTGTCTTCACAGAGCTGCACAGTGGAAGACACTCCAGCAGGAAAAGACACAGGGATCAGCATGATGGGAAACGTTTCACATTATAATGGGAGAAATGGTACAGGTGATGCTACAGGTTTACTCTCACTGGGATGTGAAGTTTGTATGTTGTTACATGAAAAGCATCTTGTTTTAACAGCATCACACATACCAGACCAACTACACAACACAGCAGCAAGTTCATCGACTGCACTGATAAACTTTACTTTAGTATAACTGTGTTACCACCACAGCAGCTGGGACACAGCAGGACGACCTGTGTCTCAACTGACTCACTTGTCCTTGACAGTCTCCTCTTTGAGGCCCATTTCGGAGTCATTGTCATAGTTTCTACAGCCAACACATTTACAGCTGGAGGTGCACTTGATGTTGGCCTGCACACACACACACACACACACACACAGCAGGTTAACCTGTAAACTGTACAAACGAATGTGAGAACGTGTAAAATGACAGAGAGGAATAACAAACACCTGGTGATGATGAAGGTGAAGAATGAGATGAAGTGGATAAGAATGATGAACAGTCAGTTTGAGAATCAGCCTTTATGCTTCCATTTCAATCTGTATTTCAGATTACACATTAATTCTCTGCCAGGCAGAAAAAAAAGGCCTGAGAGACCTGAAGACAGCTACTGAGACCTCAGCCAATGAGAAATCATTTAGTGTGTGTGTGTGTGAACCTCATAGCACTCGCAGTAGTTCTTGAGGCAGCCGGAGCGTTTGCAGTTGCAGCCTCTGTTGTGCCAACCTTTAACCTCTCCTGACTTCCCACCAGCGATCTTAGGCCTGAAGGCATCTGGGTTACGACCTAAACACAACTACACAATGGGAATACTGGTGAAGATCAGAGTGAGACAGACTGGGAATGACCTGTTGAAACTGGTCATTTTCCTCAACCAGCGATGTACATGAAGAAAATCAAGAAAAACATAAACAGCAGCAGCATGGTCTTCAGTTGTCCTCACTGGGACCTGTCTGGGGCAGGGGTTACCCTCCAGCACTGTGTTTTCTGAAATCCTTTCAATGGACACTGACAAAGAAGACAGTGGACAGTTTTGTTGTGTATGTATCCTATGGCCTGAGAACACCTTGGATACTCAGGTAAAACGCTGGAGGACAACACATCTGAGCTACACTGCTCGCCTGTTGGAAAAAGCATGTTTTGGTTTTTGTGTCTGAGACTTGAAACACGGTGAAATAGAAGAAAAAGTATCTTCTTCTCTCTGTTAACAGTTTTTTTACGTTCCTGTTAAGGTTGGAACAGATTAAGGTTAGAGTGTCGGCTGTTTGTCATGTGGTGGCTTTGGTTTAGTCTCTGTGAAGTTAATATACAGTGAGTCAATAAAGTGTCCTCACAAGTGTGTGTCCGAGACACAGCAGTGTGTGCGAGACAACACGTCCCCCCGTGGAGTGTTTTCCAGTAACGGTGCTGCTGAATCACGGCCGCCCATCAACCCGCCTGAAACACTAATGAGAATGATCGGTGCCGTCAGCCCCGCTCGCCACGCCTCACTGTCGGCTGCAGCTCTGACACCAAGCAGCCACCAGAAGTCGATGGCGTTTCAGCAGTCCACCATCCTGTCCCACCACACAGCTGGGTGGAGTATCCCCAGCATCGCTCGCCAGCAGCACCCTGCTGAACTGTGCACGCTGTTTACTGTGCTTTGGTCTTTATCTTTATATCGGATACCGTTACATCATTCGCTGACTTACTGTGAAGTCATTCTGCCATTCAAATACATCTGTAGAACGTATGATTAGTTTCATCTAAAGCAAAGCAAACCTTGATTGCCTTGTGACGCTTCACGTCATGCTCTGAGTTGTTGTGGCAGTTGGAGCAGTCACAGTTGCTGCACATCACTCCGTTGGCAAAACACTCACAGTAGCTGAAGTGAGAGAGACAGTCACACACACACACACACATGAAAACAGGTTAAACTCTTTGCTAAGGTGAAGTAATGAGCACACAGAGCAGCGTGTAAAGTGCTGCTGAACGGAATCTAATATGAAATATACAAAAAGATCTGGGATTGAATGAGCCATGAAAAAGTCTTTCAGTAAAAAAAGTAATTTTAAAAAAGTAAGTAAAAGTAAAACAAGTTTTTTGACTAGATTCTTTCTGTAAACAGATAAAGTAAGTCAGATAAAACTCTTTTGTCTTGCACTGTGGTCCTGAGCAGAGAGGTCAGGTAAGTTTGTAATGCATCTTTTAATTTGTGTTTCTCTGTAGCTAGTGATCAATAAACAACAGATTGACTGTTCAGTGGCTAGAAATCTGAGCCTTTTAGTAAAGATCCCTGTGTGCAAACAACACCGAGACTAACCATGATGTCTCAGGGACATGCTGCAGAGACAGCTGAGGATGAAAGCCATAATAAGATGGTCTACTCACAGTTTGAGGCACTGGGATCTGGTGCAGTGACAGGGTTTCCTGGACTTTGATTCACACAAAGTTCCAGCAGCTCTACAAGAGTAACAGCACTCCACATTAAATATAACTCAACCTATAAGACTAATAATCTTATACCAACATAGGTACAGGTACAGAACGTCAAAAAGACACGGGGAAACCACAGGGAGCACTCCTGGTGCACTGTTTTATAATGTCAGTTGAGAATTATTATTTCTGCTGTTATTATTGTTTTATTATTATTAGTGAATAAGGTCCTTAATTGCCAGTTCAATTATATTACTGATGACCTTTATGGGAGTAAAGGTAAGATATTACAGATAGAACTACAAACAATTCATAAACCAATTTGATCTTTTTCATTCCACGTCCCTCCCAGATGTTACATTATCCTACAGGAGTGGTCTGTGAAGCTTCCATGGGTCATCGACCGTGACTCTGTGGAATCAGTTTAACATGACTTACTGTGCTGGAGGCGCTTGAGGCTGCATGCTGGCTGTCTGATCTCTGGACTCGTACAGGGAACAAGCTATCTGGTGGTACTGGGGAAGCTGTACATGAATGAATGATTGAAGACATGACTCTATCAATCAGTCGTGGTAAATATGGAGCTGGGGCTGGAGGGCAGAATGGTTTCTGGGCAGAGACAGAACTAACTTAGCTCTCCTACCTGGCTGGAAGCCCCCAGTACACTCACACCTGGTAAACACAAAGGAAAAGAGGATCACTACAGAAACCTGAACACAGTCAACAGATGTAAAATGTAACTTTCACTGTGTTTAAATTGGGGCGACTCATTTATGTACGACAGCTGTGCTATGTATTCTCACAGCACATCAAAATAAATTTTGTCATAGGTTTTAGGACATGAAAGACCTGAGGTGAACCTGAAATGTCAGAGGAGAGGTGAGGCAGCACACGCAGGAGGCCTTTACAAATAAAAACAACAGAATGTAGTTCTCTTCCTGTTGCTAAGGACAACCAGCCTACACTTTGATAAAACACAGTGAAGAGTGCGACGTTTATCTTCTGCAATGAAACACACTGTTTCAGGTGGAGGCATGAGAGAAGCGTGAGAGTATATCTCCACAGTCAGACACAGACATGATGGCTGACTTTACAATCATTCTGATTCCCAGTACCAATGGCACGGAGAGGAACTGGTGAACTGGAAGTATGGCTTCTTGAGAATAAATGTTTGATACTATGCAGAGGGATTGTAATCTTGATTTAACATCAGTTGAAAAGAAGCCAAAAGCACACAAGACTGTGTCACCCACATAACAAGGGTTATTATGTAAGTCTGTGGTACCAGTGATAATACTGCTTATGTTGACATAGCACAGAAACTAACATAGGATAGCAAGATCCCTGATTTGGACCCAGGGAGACTGTTCTGAGACCATCAGACCACATCGCCTGTACTGTTCCTGAGCAAACACATCCAAACGGAGACAGTGTTGTTTCCTACTTACTGACAGCTCTAAAGGAAAAGGTGCTCTTTGTGTACAGCTCCCCCTGCTGGCTCAGGACAGGAGTGTCCTGTTGTTATATCAACCTATCAAATAAGTGCCTCAGTCTTCAGTGGACTTATTAGCAACATAGAAGAAAACTTATGAGGAGCTGTAAGGACCATTTAGTACAGTGCTGACTAAGTCTAATCCAGAAGAGGTGGTGGATAAAGGAAATGAGTGATGAGAATGTGGTGTGGACGCAGCATATATATATATATATCAAACAAAACCCAGCTCTGTTAGCTTCACTCCTTCATGCCGTGGAGTTAATGTAATGACACAGTCATTTTACTGGTGATCAGACAGGACTTCCTCCTGTGATGTTTCTGTGAAGGTGCTCCGCTGGACGGTCATAAAGAGACAAAACTACACTGAACACTAACCTGTTCCTCGAGCTGGGCCGTCATGTCTGTGTCCACCTCCACTCAGGTTACACACCACCTACACTCCACAAGAGGAAGACTTCAATAAGTGCTTGGTTATCGAACGAATTTTGATAATCAATGAATCACTGAAGTCAGTTTTAACACAGAAGTACCAAACATTCAGTGGCTCCAGCTTCTCAGATCAGAGAATCTGCAGTTTGTCTTATGTAAGACACTGACTATGTTTGGACTGTAGTTTGGACAAAACAAGACACATGAAAAGGTCACCTTAAACTGAAACTGTAATTCTGTGGGGAACACTTTATTATGTCCATGTATATATAATATTACTGTTCTCTAATTCTTTCTAATAATGGATTTTTAGCTATCTCTTTTATTAGTGTATTCAGTTTTAGAAAACAGGTGTTAACCCTGTAAAGTAAAGGTAAAGTCAGATTGATTAGACTTATTCATATTTCTTGTTGGATAGACTGAAATGAAAATCTGTTCTGTGATGATGATGAACTTACAGATTGTGTGATGTGGGATGTGACTTCAGTCAGTCCCTCCTGAACCTGCTGATGGTCCATGGCCTGTGGTACACAGGTGCCGGCTACAGGGGCGTGTAAATCCCCCTAAAAATATACAAGACACACTCACAGACATTACAACAAATATGCAATATATTAACTCTGTATTAATACATGTGAATAGTTATATGATTCTAAATGCCTGAACTCACCGACATAAAACTGCAGAGAACGTGTTCATTAGTAAACCAAGGAGCAGAAAACGAGCCATGATGGCTGCTGTCTGATGAACCAGGCACAGGGCTGAGGAAACCAAGGATGCCTGAAGTTACTTTACCAACCCAACTATACCATTTCACTCCCGCATGTCTGCACATACTCAGGCATGAGTCAAAGTCCTGTGTTATTAAATCTTACCTTGTGATCGCCCTGTAGCACTGGTATGATTCCAATACGGGAGTCTGATCATTTTAAGTCTTGATTTTGTGACTATGTGTAAAAACTGTATGTGATAACAGCCTCTTTCAAATTATTCAGATAACATGTGTTTTGTTCCTAAACAATCAACCAATCCCAGTGAAAACTGCTTTATTTCATGGTGCTTTCAGCTCATTCATCTCACTGTCCATGTGTTGTTTTTTAATACCAACACCAGATGGCGCAAAAGTAAAAATAGTTGTATTTCTACAGTTGCTGGCACAAAGATTCTATTATTTGTTGCTGACATTATATTTACTGGTGCCTGGGATTTTGTGTTACTTATTCAGTTAATAGACTCCAACATACATCACCATGCATGTAAAGTGAATGAGAACTTACCCAGTGAGGAGGTGATACTGACTCGGCTGGTGCTCCAGGAGGTAGTCTGGATAAGGCATCTGACACTGAGTGCACGGATATGGACAGTGGAACCTGCAAACAATTCATCCATCTTATCCAGGTCAGGTTTATACCAGCTGTTTAGATTTTAGTTTTCAAACATACGGTGGGGTCAGGAATAGCTCAGTACAATAGCGTAGCCCAAATGAGACAAAAATATAAAGGCCAGTGCGTCATTTGAAAACTCCTTCTCATCATACAAATGCTAAAAGTAAGAAAACAGTGAACGAATGAACATTAGACCTTAAGCTGAGAGGTTCCACCATTCCTGGCTGGATAGTATGCTGGTGAGGATGGGGAAGTATTACAGGCAGAATGGCATCTGAGGGGGGCCCTGCCCAAAAAGGAGCCCCTGCGAGGCCAGTGTGGACCTTAGTGTCCTCCTCAGAGTCTTTTGAGGAATGGTCATCAGTTCCAGTAAATTCCTGTTTGCTTTGTGTTGTGTTCAGCTCTGTAGTAGGACTGTTCATCCCGCCAGCGTGCACCTACTTTAATCCCACATTAGAGAAATATAAAGATCTTAGTCAGGAAATTGGACAGAAACTCACTTTAAATGTCTTTGAAGGTAAGAAAATTAAACTTTGCAGAGGGTTTCTGATTCAGAACAGGAAACTTAACTTACTGTGTGGAGTGACTGATTCTCCTTTTACTGCACCTCTTACAGCTGTGAACGCAGGTAAGACGTTTTAGGTGAAGTGTAGATCATCACAGAGAGGTTGAGGACACTTTACAATACAGGTAACGTTTTGTGAAACCTTTATTTTATTTGTGAAAATGCAAAAAAACAGAAGGAAATTTTCATTCTTATTTTTTTCACACCCAGGTCACATCAGACCAGGTCCAGGACCTGTCTAAATGTTAAAGACTCTTTAGAAAACAGTTTCAGGTTTGTAAAACCTTTTCAGAGAGGAGAAGGAGTAAGGTCTGAAATGATGGCAGATGTTAGTCTGATAAATGTTAGTTTATTCTATCAATATTCATGAAACCTACTCTAAATTATACAGGAACTTCAGACCTCCATCCCTCTGGCAGACAGTCAGACTGATCTCGTCTGTTCACTACAAAAATTTGTACCAACCATTCAAACACTAAGAAGTTAATATAATTATTAGTTTTTTCCTCAAATTGCCTTCTGATGTGCTAGCGCTAGCATACATTGCTAGCAAATAGCTATTAGCCTAGCGCTAGCTAGTTTAACGTTAGATTAGCAAAGTCTACGTTTCCTGAATTCCATCAGCAAATTATCGTATAAACCAGATGTAACAGTTGGATTGTTACTGGATCAGTTCAGATTTACTGACGGTAACTAACGGGCGGTTATCGGTACGATAAAAAGCAATAGATGTAACATTACCCGTCCGTTGAGTCCAACGTTGAAGCCTCTTTAGCACCAGCTCTGAGCCCAGCTGCACACACGCATTCAACTGAACAATTCTAAAAAATGAAAATGGGGGCGGGGGTGCAGAGCATCAATAATACCCCAACAGGTGTCCCTGCACCCTGCAGCAGACTGAACCTGTGTTGTAGGCAGGTGCCAATGCTAACGCTATGCTATACGAATAATACCAGACCAGAGGTGAGCTGGTCTATAACACACAGTTTCCCCAGTCTGATAATGATCTTGGGGTTACCATCTCTTTCCAGTGGGTAGTTAGTTTACTCTTTCATGTGTAACAGACATCTGGGCTACAGCAGTGTAGTTCCATGGTACTGAGGCAGATCGGAGAGCAGTTCTCTGAGGACAGAGGCTACACTCAAAGAACTGCTTTACATGACTTAAACATAATGAAGTAACAGAACCAAGATTAAAACACCTGAGGGATAATATCTCATTACATCAAAACCTTTACCACCAAACTGAAACTCCAAAAGGTGATTAAACAAGTTTATAATTTAGAAATGTCTCTGGACAGTCTGGACTCATAATGCTTACAGTGCCTCCCTCATATGAGGCGGTCCAGTTAGCACTTTTAGGGGGCAGGTGTGGACCAGAGTTTAATCACCTGCACCCTTTCAATTTTTTATTTATTTATTTATTTATTTAGAAGAACAATCTACAATGGTTCCTCTGAAATATTATGCCTCTAAAAATGGAAGGTTAACTCAAAAATGTACAAGAGAACAGTGCTGTGGTTACGTCCCACTGCAGAGGTCTTAGCAAAGCCGGGTTACAGCAAACAATGGCAATATTTCAGCAAAATGGTGAAGGGGAGAGCAACAGTAGGCGTGACAGTGTTAGAGGAGGGATGTGAAGCTTGGAAAGCTTCCAGATGGCTTGTTCTCACTGGGAATCAGTCTGTAAGACAAAATCATAGCCTGTGGAGAAAGTCCACACTATACACAGTATATTCATATTTATTTTAGTTAGTTATTTTAGTTTAGGACACATACTGAGGTGGCAGTGTGAGGATTACATTCTGTAATGCTGCTCTGCATAATGCTCTCGGCAAGAACAGGATCCTGAAATACAAGTGAGGCAAAAGGAGAAAACAGTAGATAAGTTTGGGATTAATGTCGAAGAGCCAAATATAGGTTTATTCAATGAAATCCTTAATGTTGGAGACTGTGTTTGGGAGGATAGTCTAAGCCACTGACATTTTCCTGCTCACAGGAAAGGAAGATTGGACGGACGGGCCAGGTTAGTGAAGAGGGATCTGTCACTAGTGGGGCTGCAACCTCAGCTTAACACTGACAAACCAAAGCACACATAAAACAAATGTCACTTCTGAACCTGTCACTGTGGAGAGGAAACACAACTGTGGCCAAAAAGAATGTGTTCTAAATAAAGCTAATCCAGAACCATTCATGGAGTGGCTATCTAAGTGACAAATGGTGCTACTGCAATGAATCTGAGCTTTGTATTCTGTAATGTAAATGCTGATGAACCATGGGCACTAGCATAACAACATACAAAACTACACAATATGAGACTATAATTGCAATAGCAGCCTTTTTAACCCAGAAGTGGAGGAAACAGAATGAAGCACCTCAGTTACAGTCAGTTTGGAAGCCTGAAGCGTGACTGACGTCTTTCTGCTGCCTCCTTTTCTTATCCAGGCTGAAAAGCTGAGCCTCCAGTACTGTAGCCCACTGCAGCAGCGCCTGACATGGATCAGGTTCTCCCACAGAGGGTCAAATAACAGCTCAAGAAGGGTGTTAGCATAACATAACAAAGACTAAATTATTTTAAAAATATGCAGACTTGGTCTCCAACAAGAGGCTGATGCATGAGGTGGGGGAAAGATTATTGTTCCATGCACACAGCTGAGGTGATGACACTTCTGATTAAATTATTAATATATCATTTCGAGTTCAGTGAAGTATTGATACACACATTAGTTCGTGTGTGTGTGTGTGTGTGTGGTGAATGGGATGTGTAACTCTGGCCCACACTCCAGTGGGTGGCGGTAATGCACCACCCTCCAGAATCTGGTGAAGAGAAGAAGACGCGCTTCCAAACAGCGGAGCGTAGTTGGGTAAGAGTCTGTCCTCGGTGGACAGAGTGCCTGTGTGCGGGGGAAACAGCGGGAACATGAGCGTGAGTGTGTGTAAATCCGTGCTGATCACGGGCTGCAGCAGGGGAATAGGACTACAGCTGGTCAAAGAGCTGGCTAAAAGCAGCGACGGACCCCCGACCATCATAGCTACAGCCCGCAACCCGGCGGGCTCCACGGTACTGAAACATCTGGGTAATGGCGGTAAACAAGCTCACACAAGTCTTTACAGGCAGTGCTCCGAGGAAAAGAGCAGACAGTAGAACTGCTGTAGACTCGAGTTTCACCGAGCCGAACTCTGACAGTCCCGGATCACCTGTTTGACGAAGCTGGCTGTAAACTGGCTCGGTTAACTCCGGGTTTATCCGCCAGGCGGGTTCATGTGAAAGAGTGTGAGTGTTAATTACAGCCTGCAGGTGGATTCAGTTACAGCAGGAATTCTGTCGGATTAAACAAACTTTGTTCCACCTCTGTTTGCTTTAAAACCAGAGCGAACTTACGGAAAACCTCAAACAGCAAAATGGTTCAACTCGTCTATAAAAACACGTGTTGCTCTTATTATTTGGCACTTTATTGTAAACTCCTCTGATGTGAGAACTGCTAGAATAAGATATGAGAACTTGTAGAACAAAACTCTGAACTTTGTTGATGATTACTGCTAAGTTTACCAAGTAAACACCACAGCGGATATGTGCACCGTCAGGGGTTGTTACTAGAAACTGAATAATGAATCGTTTTATTCACGGCTTCCTTCTTTGTGTAGGATCTGCAAGAGCTCTCCAAAAGCTACCCAGGTGTTCATGTTGTGACATTAGGTGAGTCTTATTATTCTCCTGTACATTGTACACTGTCACACTCTGCTGTGCTGTTAGCTGGATTTGAGTTTTCTCATTTAAAATAATAGAATAAAAAGGGAAACTTTCTGTTACTGAATCACAGCTGTTTAATAATTCACTTATCATCACTAATTGATGATCTGTAGCTCAGGTTCATTTGCTGGGCTGTCTGGCCTAAAAGGACACATCTGTCTACTCTCATGCACATGTGATAGCTATCATTTAACATATTTTGTCAACAGAGTGTCAGTCATTGATGCACTAACAGTATTTAAATACAGTGGTTGAACATTATAAAGACTGTCCTGTTTACAAAACAGTCTGTGTCATTTTTCCAGATGTGGAGAACCAGCAGAGCGTCAGCGCAGCCCTGGAGGAGGTCCAGTCGATTGTAGGAGATAATGGACTGAACTGTATTATCAATAACGCTGCCATCGGAATCTCTGTGGACATAAACACAGTCACACCAGAGGTCATGATGAAGACCTTCCAGGCCAATAGTGTGGCACCGCTGTTTGTCACAAAGGTAGGCGGACATTCTTTAAAGGTGGACAGGTACAGACCAGAAGCACTGGTGGCATGTTTTACTGTTGACTGAAGTAATTAGAAGGTTTGCATTCATTTCCTGCACATCATGTGAGCTGCTCCTAATAAACTCATCCTCTGACTGAAAATGATCACTTTGATTGTTGCTAGGATTTTTTTAATTCCAGGAAAAAAAGACATTTGAGTTCAGGATGAAACCTGAAGGACACCACATGTCCACAAGTGCATGAAATATAGAGCTCAGGCTCGTGCAAAGCTTTGGCATCCACAGTTAGATGAAATCCAGTGGGTATCCTCCTCCTGTCAGTCCTGTGTGGGTTTATTGTTGGTGTTGCATCCCAGCAACAAACCTGTAGTACATGTGATTGTCAGGACATATTCCTCTTTCAACAGCTCAGTAAGGAAACAGCATAACACAACCAATAACTTTTTCTTGTACATATGGGAATGTGACTAAAGTATGAAGAAAAATCCATACCACACATGTAATTTAAGTGTAAAAAAACACAAATCTTGTGAGAGTCAAGTGACACATCTGATGACTGCCTGTTTTCACCCATCATCCATAACTGATCACAAGCATGAACTTACAGTTTATGATGCACTGTTCTCAAAGAGATGTTGATTTATTCAGTTTGAGCCTCTTGTTTGTAACAGTGCATCTGAGCAACAAAGAGTTTCAGTTTTATGGAGAGAAATTAGTCTCGATAATGGAGACATATGCGTCAGCGTGGTTGAGACTAATGTCTGTCCATACAGTTTTGTCAGATCCTGAGGGGAAACAATGTGGAATCTCAGGGATGAAACTGACAGTCTGTATGAACTGACACCTCCCTCAGAGGGACACACTTATCTCCACTGCAAATACCCAGTAAAACACACAGGGAATAAGAAATGCAAACAAAAAGTTTTTCATGGGTTTTTCCTTGGTGGGGCAGTTAAAGGATGTGATCTTCAATGTGCCCGAATGCAGTTACTAACAAACATTTCTAAAGAAACATAGAACATGAGACTTCAGGTTGTTTGGACCTGAAGAACAGAGATGGACAGGGACAGAGAGGAGAAAGCAGAATTTTTCATTTATTTTGTGTGTGTTCACCATCTGCTGTCCTGGTTTCAACTTTGCTGTCAGACCATGACAATGTTATATGGATGAATTTCTATTCATTAGTCTATCACCTACATGTAGCCAGCTTTTTACACAGCCCTGAATGGGTCTTTTAAAAAAAATGCCATCCAAAGAGCACAAAATTGTCCGTGCTGGTCTAATGTTCCCTTTCAGAAAAGGGAAACGGAGCTTTTCAAAAATGCTAACGTATGTTTTTTTTTGTCTAATGAAACATTCGAGCCCAGTGGCAACAAAATGGAGTCATTTGGTCTCTGACTCACTCTGTCGTTGGTTTTGTGTGTCATAGATCACTTTGCACTACAGGCGTTGTCACAGGACCAGGCGATAGATGGTAACAATAGGAGGTAGAAGCTTTTCTGAGAGGGCAAAATTTCTTCTTTTCTTTCTTCTTCTTTGGACTTGGTTCCCCACACCACAGCCTCCTTAAATAAATTTAACGAAGAAAATTAACCACTCTTATAATTACATCTTTTCAAACACAAAAAATGGTTACCATCCACTGTCCACAGTTCTGTATTGTCTGTGATCATCCTAACGAACTGGTCATCTCTGCTTGTTGCTCTTGTGCTCAGGCCTTTTTGCCTCTGCTGCGGACTGCTGCAGCCCAGTCCACTGGGATGGGGATCCACAGAGCAGCTGTTATCAACATCTCCTCTATCCTCGGCTCCATCGCACACAACTGGGGTGAAGGTGCCAACTTTAAAAGCTACGCCTACCGCACCTCCAAAGTCAGAACACAGAATTTTGGTTGACAAAATAATCACACAAAACTCACTTATGTGAATAATGTGACATCTGCTTTTCATTTATATGTCTTTGTTTGCAAAACAGAAGGAAGAAGGTAATGTTCTTTTTTTTTGCTGACCAAGACTTTGCTTTTTAATCATCGTAGGCAGCACTGAACATGGTGACAAGGTGTCTAGCTACTGATCTGGGATCAGATGGAATCCTTTGCATGTCTCTGCACCCTGGCTGGGTCAAGACTGACATGGGAGGACCTCATGTAAGTGTCCTGTCATAAACTGTTCTGAAACGCAAGCATTATAGATGTTTTGTAGCATGAGCAGCATGTTAGCAGAGCAGCTGCAGTATTAGCCATTAGTATAGGAGCCGCAGAGTAATGCTAACGAAAGACATGCTGTGGAGTTTGTTAGGCTGATGATTTGTGAGTCTTATCTAGTCAAAATTCTACTTTGTAATTTTGACTCATTATTTACTGTTTACATTTTGTCATTACTAATATTTCATGTTCTTTTTTCTCTTTTCCTGTCAGACAGAGGCTTCACTACATGACACTGACTCTTTAGTGTCCTTAACAGCAGGAATATTTATTTTGTGTAATGCAAATGAACAGTTTCTTCTGTGGCTACAGCAAATTTTTCAATATCAGGACATCTCATCATATCTGCTGTCCTTTGCAAGCTCAGCTTTATGCTAAATTTATTCCAGCATAGCAGGCTAATGAGGCTATGATTTGTTGTGGCTGAGTCTTACTATGAGCATGTGTTTCTGTGTGTTTCAGGCTGACTTGACAGTAGAGGAGAGTGTCTCTGGAATGCTGGCTGTCCTCTCCAGTCTGACAGATAAAGACCATGGAGGATTCAAGGACTACCGTGGAGACAACTTGCCATGGTAAACCGAAACACTGGGTGTCACATAATCAGAAACATGCTCAGTTCATGGTATGATCAAGGCACTGTAAACAATCTGTTACATATGCTAGCATGTCAAATTCAGGATGTTCTCAAATGGTTTGTAGTTATTGATGCTTGCATGTCAGAAAGGTCAAATCTTCAGGGTGTGCTGTCAAAATCTGTTCTTGGCCTGTTACTTTTTCCAGCTGATTTCAGTGACCTGCCTATTTTTATATGTCTGTTCTTATGTTTCCATTCTCATTTGCTGATGATTCAAGTTTTTATAGCTTCACACAAAGCTTTTAGTACACTAATACAAAAAGTGACTGCGGAATGAGTGGTTGTCTTTATGATTGAAAATTGAAAATACCAAGGCATACTTATGAAATCAGAAAAAAGTCAGAAAAAAAGTAAGCTTCAGTTCAGTTCACAGTCATGACAATAGTCAAACTTTAAGAGTTATGATGTGTATCTATTTCTAGTCCCTATCATCTGCTGGAGACCTGGCATAGTATCAGTCTTGGTTGAGGGCCCTCAAAAGGTTTACAGGATTACTACCATCTTGTCCTGTTTTCTGAAATCTGATTTAACATGGGCTTCCACATAGTTTACAGGCTCTGCATTACTATAACAGTACTGGAGAAGCAAAGATAATCTGAAATAGATCTGCTGTGATTGTGACTAATGGAAAGAAATAAATTGAAGCTGTCCAGTGCCATTTGTCTGTTTATTTCACTCCATTCTTTTAAATCAGATGATAGTGTATTTTGATGATAATACAGTGTTGGTTTCTGATCAGAGATCTGATTTCATACTTAGATCTACAGTCAGCAAAAACTCACTGATCCTCAGTAGCGATCCAGTTTTATTTACACGGGAGCAGAAAGATCTGATACTTGTACTGGAGGGGGCATCAGTGTCTGTCACAAGGAGTTAAAGAATCAGATCTTCGGTACCAGGACAAATTCAGAGTTAGGAGTGTGAATGGAGCTACGGTAAGGTGACATTTAGGGCAACAGGAGCATAGAAGGCAGAAACATAGACTTGGATGGAGGGAGGTGAACAGCAGGGAGGTAGACTAGTTAGGGATTGGCCAGTTCGTCTGATGTCACAGAGGAAGGCAGGCTGTCCAAGGCTCCCATGTCTGTAACACACACAGACTCAGATATTAGGCATTGTTACTGTAAAGACAAGAGGTTTGTCAGTTCGATCAGTGTGTGTCAAAAGCCTCAGAGTTACTATGTAAAACTCACAAAACCATGTATATTTGATCAATGTGAAATCATTAAATACTAAATGTTTCATGTTTTTGTGCAAAGATGCAACTACTGGTCAGATTTCCATGGATTCCATCATCACATCCATTGGTAGATTCATGATGACTTTGGTAACATCCTGACCCTTCATCCAGTGCCCACCACGAGGGCAAATCTTCCACAATATATCTTAGAGTTTACTGGACTGGCTCATTCATGCCAAGGCAGTTAGTAGTATGTTGTCTCATCTAATACTCTAATATTGTGGGTTATAATGAACATTTCAGCCTCTGTGGCCTGTTACCGGGCCTTCAGAGGTTTTGTTGTTGATATTTAGGAGTCACCAGCAACAACAGCTTTAGAAAATGTTCAGGAGCCAAACTTGTCCTGAAGTTAAAAGATAAGAAGTTTGATAAGGCATACCTTTAAGTTTGAGGTACGACAGGAAGTCAATGATAGTATGGATGATGTCCTCATCTGCTATTCTTAGGGCACCTGAGGAGGCAAAGTGAAAATTTACAGCCAGTTATCATGTCACCCAATGTTGGCAGGATAGTGCGAGGTTTGATGGGATTCTGGGGTGTTGCTAGGTGGTTGCTTTGGTGTTTGCAGTGGTCGCTGAAATGTTACAGTGTACTGCTTCTATAGTCAAGTTTTAAATCATCAACAGTGAGCTGGAGGGATTTGTTCTGTAAACTGAGCTGTAAATAGAGATCACAAACAGTAGATCAATGGAAGATTGTCCCGTTTCTGTGTGCGAGAAACAGACAGACCTGTTCTGAAGTCCTCTTCCTGACCCATGTCCCTCTTGCCAGCCAGTCCTGGCTTGTCTCCTAGAGTCCTGTGTCCATCTATTCCATCTGGACAACAAGGAGTGATCACAATCGATACAAGTCATACAAACAGCAGGTGGGTCAGCTGAGCATTAGATTCCACTGGTTGCAGCCCTAAGTTAAACTCACGTGAAACGTCATGACGTAAAGTTAAACTGCACTTCAACTTGATAAAGGTATATGTATGATTTTCATGTTTAATGTTCAAGAAAACCATTTGCAGCTGCTCCAGGGCTTCATATTTTAGCTATGCCTGAATTCATTTTATATTTGCTTGAACTGAAAAAAGTTTCTCTTGACAACAGAAAATGATTTAATTCACCAAACCTGAACTGTTTAGATGTTCGTTTAACACAATAACCACAGAAAACAGACATTTCCTAAATATCCCACTGTTACAGAAGCATCATACATAGACATACATACACACAGACACAGTGAACACATGCCACACCTCCTTATCTAAGTCTTTAAAAAAAAAAAAAAGAGCTAAAGGACATTGTTGTGCACTTGGTTATTTCAGCATGGTGTTTGGTTTGTAATTGTTTGGGTTAATTTCCAAACTTGTACAGACCACCTGCAGGGCTTGGCTCGCCGAATTGCAGTAAAACAGAGAGATTTGACCAACAGAAGAAATAAAAAGCACATATAAAATAGGCTGGTAGGCTGTAGTTTTAACACACAAGGAAATGCAATAGAATAATAATAATGATGATAAAAATGAAAATAAAATGAACAAGCAAAATGACTTGCTTAGCTGTGGTAGTACGTGCATCATTAGCTCTCATGGTATTTCTGTGGAGTTTTCATGGGCCTACGGATCATAGGGAAATGTCACGCACAGGCTTCAAGGTCCTCATCCCATCAGCTCACCAGCAATTAAACATTTTCTAACCAAAATTTAAAAGGATTATTATTCATACAAAACAACTTTTCTTCGCAGCATCAGTCTTTTTCAGGTGTGTGTCTTTACCTTTAAAGTTCACACACGCAGTAAACCACTTCACTCTGTGAGTGGTGATGTGTGAGTGAAGAGGAGGGATGCTAAGTGGCCGGAATTGTTTTGACTCATCTCGTTAGCTAAAGTAGTGCTTAAGCTGGCACCCCCCTGAACTGAAGCATTAAAGTACAAATTAAACTACATGACACTGGATGACCCCAGGAAAGAATTATAATGTTTCTTAATGGTTTTGTCTTTCAAGTACAAACTGGTCCTTCTGTCTTAGTGTTTTGGTTTTTTATATTTAAAATGATCCTGCACTGTTAAATGCTTTGTGTTTTTACTTGGCTCTGTTATATGTCTTATTGTAAAAATTGTTTTAAGTTTTATAATATATTTTCTGGAAAACTTTTTTTTCCAGTTTATTTTACTTATTTGATTGAATCCGCATTGTGAGGAGGATGGGTCCACAAAACACAGGAGACTGATGTATGTTTCCAAGTGTACAACAGGAAACAAACGGAGGTCTCCTGTGTGAAACCAATGCCTAAACCTAACCAAACACTGACCTAACCAAACACGGTCCACAGTCTTAACCGTGACATCAAAGATCCAGTGTGCCTGCCGCTGGTTATCTCCTATTGGCTGTATCTGGGGGTTGGGACCTATATTTTTTTATATTTTTTATTTTTAGGTTGGAGGACTTGTTGGCCTTAACCATTCAGCCACCAAAAAACCTTTCCGCACTTGATAATTTCATGGTTCTAACATCAAAAGGGCCCAGAGGAAAACAGAAAATAAATCTACTTTCTAGCCCTGTTCAAGCTAAAACTAAAAGAATGACATAAGGTGTTTTTCTTAAATTACATAATGACAGCAGCATTACGTGTTTCAGTGAGGAGCGCTAAATTAAAAAATACAGTTAAATATGTAACAGCTAATGAAGAATTCTCGCCACTGAATGAAGAAAATTTGTCCCATTTTATGTTGCAGGTCTGTTTCTGTGCAGAGGTGAAGCACTGAAGTAAGATTTCAGTAAAATGGATATTATTCCTCTGTGGTATCCATTTTGAAGCATTAGGTCGTAGCTTAGCACATCCCACATACATGTAAACACAGCTGAACTTTGTGTGGGGTGTGTACTGTAAGAAGCCTTCGTGTAGGTCCAGTGTTTAGCTAGCACTGGACCTAGCTCTTTCTAAAGGACAAAATAGGCCTTACAACGCCTCCTGCGCTGTGTTATCTACATGCTATGTCTCACTTAACATATGGAAAATTTGAAACATAAAACCACAACCTGAAGTTACTACACTACTAGCTAAAAACAAGCTAAGCTATCGGGTTGTGTTAAGCTATTCTAGCCTGGACCTACAGCATTTCTGTTCTGAACTCACAAAGTTGAAAGTAAAATTGCTTCCCTATTCTTTCTACTCTGTATTAAATATTAAGCAACCATATGTCCAAAAGTATGTAAATCTGCTCAGTGTAATTAGTTAAAATAACAGCACAGCTAATGACTCTAAATTAGCTGAACTGGTTTCCTGTTCTTCCCATTCTATTGACAACACGGTGCAATCCCACACCTTTGCTAACCCAACAGATAGTCGAGTGAGATCAACATGAATTCCTTTGCTGAAAGCACAGAGAGAAATGCAACGTCTGGATGCATGTAAGCGCAGACAGCAGCAGGGTGACAGATGTCCTCCCCTGATGAGTGGCAGAAGCAGCTAAAGAGGTGGGATGTTTGGACAGAGCAATTCCTGGCCTGACACCAAGGCCCTGCAGCGGCCGTATGTTTCTATCTTACATTGAGTGACCAGCTCGTCTCTGCCTCTGGCACTGGGAGAATCCTTTATCTGAATTAGGTGATCAATACGACCTGAAACACAGGATGAGGCAGGAGCAACCTTTACCTGGGCTTCACACACACACACACACACACACATTAAGGGACATTTCCACAGTTCCTGAGTTGCGAGTTCTGATTGAGATCTCACACATTGGTAAGAACATACACACACACACAGACACACACACACACATCTGGATACCCAGTGTTCACTTAATGTGTCCTCTAAAGGTAATGAGGCAATCTTTAAATTACACTAAATTAGCCGACAGTGGAGACAGTGGACAGGGACCGTGAAAGAAAACAGCATTTCCAGTGTATCCACAGAGTACGAGCTGGACCGTGTCTTTTGTAAGCTGTGTTACATAAGCAACATTTTCAGGCAATGCAGGTAAAAGCTCAGTGAGCAGTCTAAAGAGATTAGTCACCACTCTGCAACTAAGTAAAATGAGAAAATGATGTTCATGGTGCATGTAAGGTCATTACTTAGTCGATGTCCACTCAGGTGCTGGAATAAAAGCTCTTATCCATTTCTCACTTTTGGTTAAAACTGCACTAATTATTATTTTTATATCAAAACAAAGTTCAACACTTTGGGAAATATGCTCATTCACTTTCTTGCCAAGGGAAGCAGCTTGTCTGACTCTGTCCTCTAATACTCACTAGTTTAGTGTATATATATATGTTTAGAGTTATATCTAATTTGATTTACAGATTTCAGTCTGTAGATGTGTTGTTTTACACTGGATTTTGTATGAACTGGTTTAAAGCCATCTTATGTTTGTTTGTTTTATAGACCCTCTTCATAGCAGACATTTTGCACAGATGGATATAATAACATTCACATAAACAAGTGTCCCAATAAGCATTATCAGAGAGTGAGCCTGCACATTACCCCAGGCCTGAAGCGGCCTCACCTAAATGGAATGCAGCCATCATTAATGTTACTGGTTCCATCTGTGCTTCTCCTGCTGTGAAAAGGGTCCAGAGCTGTGGTGGCTTCCTCCTGTCAGCTGCTCCTGTTTCATCTGCTGTGACTTTGATTGTAAACCTACTACTAAAGGCAATATTGCCAAACTGAATTGCCTCAAATTATTGCCTATGTATCATCACTTTTGTGGAATTTCTGTCTTTTAGCCTAAACACTGGTTTAAACACTGGTTTAAACACTGGTTTAGAGCCATTTTA
This sequence comes from Toxotes chatareus, assembly GCA_016801885.1. NCBI lineage: Eukaryota > Metazoa > Chordata > Actinopteri > Toxotidae > Toxotes > Toxotes chatareus. The sequence goes on along the minus strand of CM028902.1, from coordinate 25,091,407 downwards.
TCTTTAGTTTGTTTTTATTTATATTTATATTTATTACAAAGTGTGAATCAGTCCTGGCTTTCATATGATTTAACACTAAAACCTTTAAAGACTTTTCCATCCACTAACACTTAATAATTTTAGTGACCATGAATGTGTTAAATGAGTGTAGCCTGGATTTTAGTCAGCTGAGGCCTTTGTGTTTGAAGAAATCTGAACACGACCAACCAGATGCAGCCGGAGCCCGCAGAGGCAGAGTGATGCAGAGAGAGAACCATTACGTTCTAACAGAAAAAGGCTCATCAGCAGCAAAAGCATGAAAGTAAGTGTTCAAAGATCAGTAATATGAGCGGGGTGGTCAGTTTTTTTTTTTTTTTTGCTAGAACACATATTTAAACCGTGCACATTTCACCAGTTCTGGAAGTGCAATTTATGACAAACACATGTCTTTTTCAGTCCTATCATTTCCTAATATGAACAAAATAATAGAAATGTGTTAGGAATTAGGCTGCATTGTCCTGAACTACATTTCCAGATGTGTTGAAGTGAACCTTGTATAACAGCTGATTACTGATGTAGTGTGTGTGTCAGTCAGTACTCACGGGGACCTAACAGGTAGCCAGCGCTGTTCAGAGTCCAGCCACGCTTCTCCTTTGCCTGCAGGACACAGAGGGACACGGCAATCAGATCATCACACAGGGTCACAGCTCAGGGCTCAGGACTTATATCAATGAGGGTTTCTGATAACTCTATAAAGTTCATAAATATACAGTGTGGACATTCAGTGTGCATTTGAAGCCTATGGTGGAATTAATAAATAAATGAATTTGTCTGGTCAGTAAATGAACGCTGACCCTTTCCCACTTTTTCTGTATTTATTATTATTATTGTCCAACCCACTACATGACCTGCAACACCATTTTTAAAAAATATATATTTATACCTATAAAACTAAATGTATTTAAGCCCTTTTTATACAGTCACTGTCTTCAAATTGTAGAACTTGTTTTGTTTTAACATTCTGGTAAATCTATCATTTTTTTAATGATCATTTGTCACTTTTCCGTTATTCTATCATGTCTTTGTATTCATTTTTTTACGTGAAGGATCTTGTCATCTGACTGGAAATGAAAGACTAACACTGAAGCAGTGTTGCATGCTGGACTTGAACATCTCACCGCAATGACCAGCCCGATGGTCTCAGAGAGAGCTGCGCAGAAGATGAGCGACACGCAAAAAATCCCAAAGCACTTCTGCATCTGAGAGAGAGACAAAGAAGAAAGTGTTGACACCAACCGAGAAATATAAGGAAACATGAACATGGACCAACTTTTCCCGAGAATAAGAAAAAAGAAAAGTCTCTTTAAAGTCAAATGAGAGCAGTAAGTTACCTTTGATGTGACTCTCCCGCCGTCTGTTCCACTCTGAATTCAGCCGCGGAAAGTTGCTCGGTGGTTGCAGCTCAGTGGTTGGGATGGAGTGAGGGACTCCTTCCACCTTTTATTGCCCATTTCAGCCGGACCCCGCTGCTGTCAGCTGGCGTCAGCAGCACCCCACACCCCCTGGCTCTGCGCTCCCCTCCTCCCCTCCTGCAGACAGGATGGGCAGGTCACGAACAGAACGCATGATGAAATTCAATAATATCTTATAATGCCGTCATCAGATTTTTCTTTGTCGCCCTCGGAGACGTGGGATTGAATTTAAAAAAGGGGGAGAAAAAAAAGCATACGATTTTTCTATCCTAATCTGATCTCTGACTTTAACAGGCTTATTCCAGGAGCTTCTTACGTCTCTGAAGGTGCAGATGGTCAATGAAACATGTTCTTCTCCCTCATCATCACCAGTTTTACGTTTTATTATGATTGCTTCTTCTTTGTATCATTTTTTTACACTGGTTTTATTGCAGATTTTTCTGAGCATTTGATTCAAATTTTGCAGATCACATTTTTAATCGTCATAGCAGTAAGTTGAAAATAATAGTTAAACCCACACGGTGACTGGAACATTACAGTCTGTGGTGGAAATATACTTTCGTCCTGATGAAAAGTGAAATAAAATTCTTTAGACAGTAATTGTCTTTTGATGTTTTATTATAAAATAAGGTTTACAATTTCTGCAGAAAGATCAAAGCTCAAGCAGCACCAAAAGCTACAGAGGGCTGACCCCGCGTTACAAGTTCCCGGAGTACTTATGCCTGTTTCTCACATACCAGGAAGACGAAATAATCTGAAGGTAAAAAAATAGAGATAAAGTGTAAGCTGTGCTCGGAGGCACCAGAGACATAACAGGTGTCTTCAGTAAACAAAGTACATATGGGTAGTACTAGAATTGAATACACAAGTTTATAAGTATATGCAAATGCCTAATGTACAGTGTATATAGTACACCCAAGTCACACCCATGTCTAAGTACTAGCTTTACAAAGAGATGCCGGAGAATTCTGGACCATCACAACTTTGAAATCAGGTTTCATTCATCATTTTTATCATGTCATACACAGGTGAACGCAAACAAGAACAAACATCAAGCACACAGCATGTGATACACGGCCAGTAGTTCAGCACCATGGACAGAGCTGCAGGTGTTTCTCATGTAAGGGGCTCACACAGTGAAACCACTTCCTGGTTCTGTCATTCACTTCCTCAGTTTATTCTATACATTTTAGCTTTGTGGCAGCAGGTTGCTTCGACCACTCAAACATTGTTGAATCTGTGTGTGTAAATTGCATGGAGCTTTCAAACACCGGCCTGTAGTGTTGTAAAATGCCACCATAAACCTCCGTGATGTGGAAAAAGCCTTTTTAAGCTTCCCATCGTGAATATTTGTGTTGTTTCTAACTCACCTACATGGGTTTCAGCCCCTGTAGCTGCTGTTTGATTAGATTATCTTCTAAACAGCTATGAGAAGATTTCTGTTGGGATTTTAATTTGGCGTGATTTAACATACACTTTCCCACAGTGTAAGTGAAAGCATACAGCTTCCTCTTTCTTTGGCTGGACAGAAAAACATCATCAAAGTAAACCTGATTACGGCGTGGCACAGGTTAGAGACAGAAATGAAGCAATGTCTCATCTCAGCGAGAACCAGTGGAACCTGCTGATGAAGCTTCAAGGTTCCCTGTTCACCATGATGGGAACTAATCTGGCCTTTATACTCATAATCAGTTTTAATTACTTTCATTTCAGTTAGTCCTCAGGTTTATCTGCAAAGCTAACTAATAACTCATCTTCACACAAAATTACCAAGCACATAACATGAGGTGAATCAGTCAGTGGTTACTGAAGATGCTGCTGGAATTCTTGGAATCTGCTAGCTCCTAACCGTTAGCACAAATAAGCAGTGCTACAGCAGTAAAAGCCTATATAAACTGTGTAAACACAACAGACGCCTCTTTGCACCTTCAAACATTCACTGCATTCAAGTTTAAAGCCTCTGAAAACTTGGTTTCAAATCATTAAAGTAGTAGTTCACTCAAAATGTGTTTTACTTATTGTGACTTAACTTAAATGTTTGAGCTTCACTGTGCAGAATAATGTTCACAGTGTTTGAAGACATGTTTTAAGACATAAAAACAGCCTGCTTGGGTTAATTATTTGTCAGATACGTTTTTGTTTTTAAGGTTTCTAGAAAATGTTTGAAACCACCTTTCCTCCTTCTCTCACACACTGAAAAGTCCAGAATCTGGGAATATAATATAAATATTGTTCATGTCAAACGTTAAAGGGCATGTACACAGTATTTGATTGATTGATTGAGATTTCTGGCACACATGGTTTTTCCAGCAATATTCACACTGTGAAATTGGCTTTTGTCCTCAAGCAAATGTCTGTCTGCATAGATTCAAAAGCTGGAGCTGGATCAGCAGATCAGCTAACTCACCATAACTCTGCCCTGTTTCTCCTGATTGACAGAAACTATGAAATAAAATGGTGATAGAGAAAAAAAAATGTGCAACAAAAACTGAATCAGGGAAAAGCAACTTTTTAAAAAAGAAAATTGGTTGAATGAGATAAGAATGTGAAAAGTGTCTCATATGAAAAAACAAGGCTTAGACTCTTGCAGAGGTGGGTAGTAACGAGTTACATTTACTCCGTTACATTTACTTGAGTGAGTTTTTGAAAATAAAATACTTCTAGGAGTAGTTTTAAATCAATATACTTTTCACTTTTACTTGAGTAGATTTATAAAGAAGAAACAGTACTCTTACTCCGCTACATTAGGCTATACAGAGCTCGTTACTTTTACCAGTGATACTGGACAAAGCTTTAAGCTATCCAGCATCTCTACTTTTATTTTGTCAGAGAGAGAGACTTCCGCCCAAGGATCTACCGCGTGACTCTGTTTAACCAATGAAACGTAGCCATAGCGCAGCCTCGTCACGTGACCATACTCAATCTCAGCGGCGGGACTTGTTAGCTTTGCGGCTACAGCGGTGGATATGCACTGTGTTTAGCTAGCTAAAAAATGGCAGAATCAACGGTCGGCAATGCAGACGAGGACGAGGAGGAACAGCCCTGGTCTCACACTGAAAGCATGTTTAGTTTACAAACAGTGTGAAACTGCAGTTACATTATGCGGTGTCTTCTGTGTCTCCCACAACAAACGGATATTTCAGCGTTCAAAAACTCAACGTCTAACTCGAGGAAACATGTTGCAGTAAGTTTTACTATATTGTATTATTTTGCTATTTATTTATTTATTAAATTAATTTATTTTATTTTATTATTTTATTGATGAGATAAACTCTCTCTACTAATTTTGTCTGATTGAAAGCTCAATAAATAAATCAGATGTTACTCAATAGTTACTCAGTACTTGAGTAGTTTTTTCACCAAGTACTTTTTTATTCAAGTAATTATTTGAATGACTACTTTTTACTTTTACTTGAGTAATATTATTCTGAAGTAACAGTACTTTTACTTGAGTACAATTTTTGGCTACTCTACCCAGCTCTGGACTCTTTCCTATATAAGATTTCAGTGTGGACCAGTATGCTGGGCCAACACTGCAGCTAGCATGGCTGAAAATCTGAATCTGTAGGACAAGGAGTTGTGTTTGTTTATCCTGCAGCCATCTGGGATCATCAGTCAGGAATCTCCTGCTCACACTGAGAAATTTAAACCCTCACCTGAGTTCTCCTCTGTACCTGTGCAGGTTTGTCTTTCGCTTGTTCCAAATGATTTCACACACGGTCGGTGGATTAAAGCCTGTGAGAGCACATAACAGCCTAGTAACAGTAATATTGATTTGTTTTATTATTATCATAGTTATAGTTAAAGGTTATTAGAGCCCATTCAGAAGCCGAGAGCAAGAGAAACACACTAATGTAATTCATCCAAATTTTTTGTGAGAGGAAAACATACAAAACATATTGGATATATTTTACATCCTCCCTGCGGTGGTCAGAATGAACACTTGGTGACAGTTTAATAGGCAGGTGAAAAGTACACTCCACCTTCACTCTGTAATAACACACATCACACACTGACCTGTGGAAGGGCCTTCCTGGCAATGAGCAGGCAGCTCCCCTGAGGATTTACTGCTTCTGCCCGCAATGATGGTCAGAGTCAGAACACCTGATGATGATGGAGCAGAGACACAGCGAGACATGTTCCAAGGAGAAAGAGAAGAGGGAATATAACAAAAACACAAAGAGATGGGGCTGAGATGATAACAAGGAGGAGAGGGCAGAGCAGGTGAACAAAAGGAAGAGGAGAAAAGAAAAGAGGACAATGAGCTTCATGCAGGCCGGTTCCTGAGGAATTACGTCCATATTGGTCAAATCTGCCCCCCCCCCCTCCCCGCCCACTCTGTGTGGTGGAGTAAACTGAATTCTACATCACTGTTGCTGGAAGCAGGTGTTATGGCCATGGCACATCCATGCAGGTAGAGTGTGCACCTGTTCAGAAACAACGCCAAGGTACACTGTGGCCATTTGACTGATGCTCAGCTGAAGTGGTGTGTGTGTGCCAAGAAGCTACTCTCCACACCATTATACAGCCAGCAGCTCGCTGTGCTGCCAGTCCAATGAATCCCTGCATTCAGACTGTGGCTCACGTGAGAAGTAATCATTTGTTATACCGGACAACGTTGAGACAGTGTCTTCTGTGGTCTGGTTGTGGCGATGATGTGCTGAATTATGTATGAAGAGAGTGTGTAAGTATTTCGACCTGTGAGCCAATGTTTACTGTGTGTGACATGATGTTTTGTTGGCATACATACAACGCCTCCTTATTCTGTGATGGCAGTGAACAACACAGACAGCTCTGTTTAATACAACACACACACACTCAACCCACTCTGGGCCCATCCTCCTGAGACAGCAGTCACAGGTTAATCTCTTGTTCAGACTGTTAGCAGAGACTCTGGGCTGCATTGTGGTTTCATACACTTATTATTACACTGTTTCACAGAGAGTAATCACTAAATAAAAACCTGTCCGTCTGCACCCTCCCTCTCACTTGCGCACATACACATTTGCTTTTTCTCTCTACGTCTTTCTCTTGTGCCCTCTTTTTCCCTCTCTCTTCTTTGTTTGTTTCTTTGTGATGGTAATGCCAGTTAACCAGAGATGGGCAGTGTGCAACTGTGGGTGATGAGAGAATCACAATACCAGTGTGAATGGTACGTGGTATGTTAGTCTTCTAAATGGAACTAAACCTTAAAGAGGGACAGCAGCTTGTGAAATGTCTTGAAGTGGCTGCTGGTTAACATGGATCTTAATGGGCCTCGTTTCAGTGTCTGTTTCATACATGTTTCATCGTCTGACACAGAAACAGAGAAACATGTCAGTGAGAACAGCTTTACTGTGAGTTCAGCTGAATGAAGTGACTGTATATGTGAGCACAGAGAGGAGGAGAGAAGCAAAAATGGTGGTTTTAACCTGGTCTTGGTTTTCTTTTTTTTCTGCAGCTCCATGTTTCCATGTTACAGAGATGGAAGAAAGAGAAGAGGTTAATTTAGAAGACGAAGGAAAAGAACGTCTACAATGAGCAGTCCTGATCTGTCCCCCCTGTCCCTCTGAGAAAGAAGCTGCTGGGTGGGAGATGCTCGTCATCCAACAGAAATAGAATGTTAATCTGAAATTTCTGCTGTTTTCCCTGTTTTCGGCTTTTATGTGGAGACAGCGAGAGTCTTAAGACCTCTAATGGATTTGGAGTGTGTGTGTTGGTGTGGATCCCAGGATGATCCCAGCCTCTCTAAATGCTAATGATCTGTGTTGGTGAGTGATGTGAGAGGTTTTTTTTTTTTCTGAGAGCCTTGCTTAAGACCAGCAGGGAAGCACAAGGGATATAATCAAACTACAGCTGCTGGGGCTTCCTCATTTCCCGGCAAAATGATCACATGAGCCCAGCGAGAGTTTGAATTTTAGCTTCAGATTTCTGAGTTACCTGAGGTGACCTTCCCTGTGTGCTGTCTGTGTTTTTGAAGATAAGAAGTAAAACTTGGGTCAAAGAGAAGACAAAGATTATGACCCATACTGTCTGTTGTAAACATCCAACATCTTACACTCTCACTCCACCACCAGCTTACTGTAGTTCTGCACACACACTTTTCCTGTTCAGTGGATGGGTAGTGACATTTCAGCTGCTCTCCTGTTCAGTCTGACTCGTAGTCAGAGTCAGATTCTTTACTGTAAATGCAATCATGGTCGTGCACTTTAAAATAAAAACTCTTAACGACAGTGGTTAGCAGTGAGAGAAGACGACCATGTTTAACTGTTTAACCAGTCTCGACAACAGAATCAGTACAAAACAGAACTTTCCTCTACCACTGCCTGCCTGTCAGTGCAGTAGTGTTTTCCCTTTAAATAACCTGAGAAATGTAAAGACAGGATGTAATCTCATTTCAGGACTGACATGCTCTGTGTTGTGTGTCTCTGCGTCCTGCTGAGGCTGTCCTATTGTGGCCGTCCCTCCATCTGCTTTTTCCTGGACCCATCAATGATGCTGTAATAGCTCAGTAGTCACATCACATTCTCTTTCTTCTCAGCAAGACTCTCTGCGCCTTCTCAAAGAACACAGGTGTGTTCTGCTCTGCTGCTGCTGGGTCTCCTTTGATGCTGAGGACAGCGGAGACGGATATGAAAGCTGATGAAACCAGAGCCTCAAAGTTATCATGACTTACTACATGCTCTAAATTGATGTCAGTAAAAAGCGTGTTTACAGTGTAAAATTTATTCTACCTCTGTAAATTACAAACAGATGTGACGTGGCTAACTTAGCAGTCATTCATGTTGTCTGTCTCAGTCTGAGGTGTTAGAAGATGGATTGTGAATCAAAATCTTTCCAAAAACTGATAAAAACATAATTTGTCTAAAATTTCAGGTTTGAAGACGTAGCTGAAGCTACAGAAAGTAGTACAGCCCTGGCAGGAGTGTGAGTGGTTAAAGTGCTGGCAGGCCGTCTGACAGCTGGTTGTCAGAAAGCCTTAGCAGACCTCTGCTGATGTTACCAGCAGTGGTGGAATGTAACTTGTACTTCGTTACCTTAAGCAAAAATAATAATGCATACTTTTGATTTGACTACATTACATTTTGCAGCAGTTATCTGTGCTTTCTATTCCACTGCATTTCTATAGTTTATGCCGTTACTCGTTACATGTTACGAACATAATTTCCTCAAAATCTTGCATGAAAAAAATAGACTGATTGCGTTGAGGTGTTGTTTGCCATTGCCAACCAATCAGGTGGCTCTGTTACCTCCAATGATGGCAGAGCGCGTGTCTGGTAGCAGCACGAGCTGGTGGACTGGCCTGATTCCGGCGAGAAGAAACGACATGTAACATCACCATGGACCCAGAGCCAACGCCGGCTGAGCGTGAGCCTGAGCCCTCCAGCTCAGAATCAGGCAGCCATCTTTGGCCGTATTGAAGTTGGTGTTGTATAGCTGATTGTGAACAGTGGCAGAGGCATAAATCAGTATATCTACATTCTTTATCAAAATTTGGGGGTGCAGTACGTTAAGAGTGGCTCCAGAAGTGAGCAATTCTCCATTGACCCCCATGTTAAAATAGCCAACTTTACAGCCTGGTACATTTTTTGTTTTTAGTCTCTATTGATAGTTTCCACTTCCATGAACACAGTTTTAGTGTTATTTAGGCTTAAACTTCTTACATAAACTAGGGCGCGTTTTACGTTGAGTGACAGCTCCATAGACAGGCACTGGTAGTTAGCTTTTTGCTAAAGCATCGGCTGGGCTAGGCGGCTACATCCAGAGGCCTCCGGCTACCTCCAGCGGTTGACAGGGGCTGCAGTGTCTGTGTTTGTTTGCCAATGTTCGGATAGGTTTCTGTGACAGTATGGCTTGTTGTAGTGTGGACTGTACTAACCGACCGTCGAAGGAGTCTGTGCTGCAGTTTTTTCGGTAAGTTAATTTCTCACTATTTTACCTGGGTGTTTGCGCTAATTAGCATGTATTAGCATATTTTGCCGCTGGCTTATGACTTCATTGCCGATTTCTGGTCGCTGCTGATACAGATAGAGGATAATAGGCTAGAAATAAATTTCCCCCCACAACTCCACCAAACCCTGCAGCTCCACCTAAAACCTCTCTATCTGAAACAGTCATGTTTAAAACACAGCAGCAACATTATGATCTCCGTTGTATGCTATGTGTCGCGGTCGTATGGGGTCGAGCTAGTGGGGGACTGTCGTGTGGTGGATGTAGCTGCCGCTTAGCATGCCCATCATCCTGTGGAGGAAACTCATCCTCCTGTGGAAGATAAATTCCTCACATGCTAAGTAACACCAAACCCTATTTAAACACATGGATTCAGACAGGTCAGTAGTTTACAGTGTACAAGATCTATTCATAATTGTCACTCTAACCCAATTCAGAGCTCCACAGTGGTCTGTATTGACAGCGGTTAGACAAGACTGAGGCAAACCAGAGCAGGTTCAGAGCATGAGCGCTACACTCCAGCCGATGTTAACTTAATCCTTCCAGCTCCATGATGATGTGGCATCCTCTTTAACTTTGTCAAATCCACCAAGATCACGTCAGTCTCAACATGAAGCTGGGCTGTGTGAGTTCTCACTGGAAATGAGCAGGAAATGAAAACGTAAACCAAAGATTAGTGTTAAAAATGTCACTTTTTAATGAATTGTGCGTTATGACATTTCCTAATGCACTCAATAATCACTTAACAGGCAGCTCCTCCACACTGTGGATCAAATAGCTGAAGGCTTAGCGTTATAAATCATGCAGCCGGAGTCGAGAGGTTCACTTTAGAGGTTTGTGTTTGGGGAAGCGTGTGAACAGGCCAGACTAACTGTGTAAGCGGTGTTAAATTTGGTGCGAGAGTCGGTGGTGGTTGCAATTTCTCCTGTGATTTTTTTGTACGCTACAGTGTCTCAGAATGGTGAGGTAAATAAAAACCTCACCCAGCCTTACACCTGATGACAAAATACATGACCATCTCAAATGTGACCTTTATTTTGGCGACCTTCTTCATGGTTAAAGGAGATCTATTATGTTTATTTCTAGCTCTCTCTTTTTATTCTGGTCAAAACCTATGTCAGTGTGTGAAATTGAGGACGTAGTTGGAAACGTTTAAGGAACTACTTAATGACGTAATTCATCATTATTTTCCTGATGTCATCGTGTCGTATCTGCATCCTGCCTGGTTTCAGCTGGTTTCAGCTCTTTGTTTGCCTCTCTCCTCCTCTCTGTGCTCCTCCTCTCACTGACATGTTTCTCTGTTTCTGTGTCAAACGATGGAACATGTATGAAACAGAGGCTGAAACGTGGCCCATTAAGATCCATGTTAACCAGCAGCCACTTCAAGACATTTCCAAGCTGCTGCTAAAATCCTGACTTTCTAAGCACGACGCCGTCTGACAGAATCACCACACACACACACAAGTTAAAGACAACGGCTGAGCTGTGATCTCAGACATATTTACCTGTAAAATGATCAGTCAGATAGAAAGTTAGAAGATCCTTCCTGTCTGTGTCAGCTGTGGTGACTCGTTTCTATGGAAAGTAGCTGAGGTTTGTCCCAAAAGGTTTGTCCAGTGTGCGTTTTGTTTTGTTTCTTTGGGGTAAAGAAAAGTTGCTTACGGGTCTGAAGAGTCAGTAAATCTCACATCAAAGGCTCCACTTTATTTTGAAAGATCATGAATGTAGTTTTAACTGTTTCAACAGCTCTTTCCTTATATTGTCTTCCATTGCTCTTAGTGTAAAGTGCCTCGAGCTGCATTTGAAAGGTGCCATATACAGAAAAGTGCATTAAGCTTATTTTGTTTTAATTGTTAAAATATCAGCATCTCTGTCGGTGACAGTGACATATCACATTATCAAGTATCAAAATTTTCGAGAGCAGGAAGCACTCCAGAGTTTGATCATTGAGCTCTCTTTCAGCTAATGGTTACTGCAATCAAACAAAACTAAACATCCAGTCATTTTACTTGGTTTATATATTTGATCACAGAGCTAATCGGCTGTCCTCTCCACTAAACCCGGCGGATGATTAGCACCACTCTGTCACCCCCTGCTATTAATAATATGTGCAAATTACACTTAATCACTCGTCATTCAGGTCATCTTCAAATGGAGCCGCACGCCAGCCATCTGAACACATTACATTGTGACACGGCAATTATGTGTTATTTGGGAAGAGAAGGTATAATGGCTGCCTCTCTTTGTGGGAACATCTCTCTTTGCTTCTTATGATCTTTACTGTCTGTGTTCTTCCTTTAAACTGAACTGTGATTTCCAAGACATTTGTTTGAGAGACAAATTCAAACTTTGTTTCCAACCTTACATGATAATACTTTCAGGATTACATTTTATAAAAAACAAAACAAAACACGGGTCTGGGAAATTTTGGGAGAAAGAACAAAAATGTCGGTTGGCTGTGGAAAAAGCAGCTTGTCACCCTCAGAGTCTCTGGAGTAGCTCTGATACGTATTCAGAGGATTATGAAACCATGAGTGGTATTCCCCTTTTAACCCCTTCTCTATTTCCCCCATTGATGCTAATATTTTGCCCTGGACCTCTCAGCATGTGTCACGATCAGTAATTTAGCCCTGTATGACAACCAACAACATTCATTAGGTGACTCATATGCACACACACATTCAAATAAGGGTGCTTAATGTACGAGGTCCATCTTCAGAAGACCTATCTGTCTTTCATTCAAGTCACGTGTCTAACCTTTGCATGTATCTCCACATCAACATCTTTTGAAAGACACTTTTTTTCTGCCAGTCCAGTGTTTAAAGGACAGTGTCTGCTGTGATAGCTTTATGGACCAGTTGTTGAACCAGCCCTGCTCTGCGTGCATGCTGTGTCCGGCTGAGTTGTGAGTGGCTCGCTGTGATCGGAACGTGTTCTCTGCTTGGTGCTAAACTGATGTTTGAGCATTTTTTTCTGTCCCAGTGTGTGTGTACACAGTCACGCCCATTCCCACTGGACCTGTGATGAGATGGTGAGAGCGGCTGTATGGCACAATACTGTGAGTCTGATTGTTGCCTTGAGCTGGCAAAAAAATAGATTCAAGGCCGAATTCACTGAATCCACTGAGCTTCATTGTTGTCCAGTCAGTGATCAACACAGAACATTCAGTAGCAGCCAGTCGACTTGGCGTTGACGGGGCTTTCTCATAGGTTTGAGAGCGGCCGTGCTCAGGCAGCAGTGAGCCCTTGCGGTGAGCACTGTGCTCATTTACGAGGTTTTGACCTCGTCTTGTTTGAATCCAAACGGTGGACTCAAAAGCGGACAGGGAAAAGTACACCCTACTGTTCCTGCAGGTGAGGTGAGTTTTAATGGAAGCAGGCTTTCAGAATCAACACACACACACACACACACAGTCTGACACGTTTTTATACTCTGGTGAGGTGATGAGCTGCAGCTGAGAGAATGAAGCTCCCCCGTTTTCTTTGAGTCCACGTTCTGACTGTGAACTCTGTACATTGCCTTCAAAGCTACATCAATGTAGTGAATAAAATAGTGCTCTTGGCACGTACACCACTGTCTGCTCACATCATGCAAAATCCTCTGACGCACCCTGGTGGACAGGTGAGGAAGGGCTGCACTCCAGAAAACAAAGACACTGCTGAATGATGACGTGGTTGAATGAATAACACCATAGCGACATGATCAGTTGATCAGCTGAAAATTAATCAGCAACATTCTTACTTCAGTAACTTCTGAGGTAAAACATCTTTTGATAATGTTCTGATTCACTGTTAAATTCATTTTTAAATAAAAAGCATTCAACTCAAAGCTTTAACGTTCTTCTTCTGAAATGTGAATCTGCTCTTCTCGTTTGTATGAACATTATGGTAAATTGACAGTTTGGGGTTTTTAGACTCTTTGCAGATGCAGTGTGTTTGAGATAATATCCATATCCTGCTCTTTGAAGTGAACGATGGGAGCCGACTCCTGCCTGGGAGCCAGAGCTGCTTTGGTTGTTTTTTTTCTGATCATGTGATTGGTCAGCTACCTGATTGGTTTGTGCAATGCTCCGAGTACTTTTCAGAGGCTGATGGAGAGGATATGGATGAGCATATTCAACATTAAGGGACAGTCCTGGAGACCTTGAAGGTGCAAAACCTGAAAGCTAAATCGGAGAAATGCTGCTTCCTGAAAAACGAGGTGAAATACCTTGGGCATGTAATTTCACAGGGGATGTGGCAGCTGATCCAGACAAAATTGCAGTTGTCTCTAATTGGCAGACACCAAAGTCAGTTACAAAGCTGAGGTCATTTCTTGGATTTGCCAGCTACTATCGCTGTTTTGTCCGGGGTTTTGCAACCCTGGCTGCCCCTCTCCACTGCTTTGTAGCTGAACTGGCAGGTACAAAGACTAAAAAGCCGTCCAAATGCCGTCTACAGGAAACCTGGACAGAGCAATGTGAAAAAAGCTTTCACGACCTGAAAGCCTGGTTGGTGGCCTCTCCTGTTCTGGCTTATGCTGACTTCTCACTCCCCTTTACAGTAGAGATTGATGCCAGCCACTGGGCATTGGGTGCTGTGTTGTCACAGCAACAGGATGGAAAGGTACGCTCCACTGCATATGCCAGCAAAAGTTTAAGACCTACTGAACACAATATGTCAAACTACAATTCTATGAAGCTTGAGTTTCTAGCTTTGAGGTGGGCTACGGCTGAAAAGTTTAAAATGTGTTGTCTGCACAGATAACAACCCTGTAAGTCATCTGTCCACAGCAAAACTTGGTGCTCAACTCACTTCGTTTGGTTTCTCCATCAAGTACTGCCCAGGCTGCAGTAATGGTAATGTGATGACCATCACAGTCAGTAGCATCAGTTCAGGGCCTGCTGCCTGGCACTCCACTTCCTTACACTCTCCTACAGGCCCCAGCAGTGTCTCACCAGCAGGTAATTCAATCTGTAATCTCGGCCTTGCCATCCCACTCTTATGCTGACCTTGCTGCAGTACAGAGAGATGACCCCACCATTAGTGCATTTTTGAGATTCTCTGCTCCTTTGCCTTGATAAAACTTCACCCACGTCTGCAGATGCTGGACTTATTCATCTCTAACTTTTTGAAATACCTTATTTTCCTTGTCGTGTCTTTTTAAATGCAGATTAAATGAACGTTTCCTCGGGGACAGGCCTGCACTGACATCCAATCCGTTTGTCCATTTGCCATTAATGGCCAGAGACGTAAAAGCGAAGGAAACGACACTCCGGGTTTTTATCCGTCACACACTATCGATCAGCTGCTGATTGATCAAAATCTTCTCAACAAACTCTCATTTACGCGAGTGCTCATTTCTGTTTTAAGAAGAAATCTTCACCATGAACAATCTGAACAAACACTATGAGGAGAGGGTGCGTCCCTGCATTGACCTCATAGACTCTCTCCGCTCTCTGGGGGTAGAGAAGGACTTGGCGCTGCCTGCTATCGCCGTGATAGGAGACCAAAGCTCGGGCAAGAGCTCTGTGTTGGAGGCGCTGTCAGGAGTGTCTCTGCCGAGAGGAAATGGTAAGATATACTCACCGAACCGCAACGCAGGTATTTGCTTTTGTGTCACAGAGTTAATTGCATTTGTTTAAAGACTGGGGTTGTTTTTTGTTTGTTTTGTTTTTCTTTTTACTGTTCACCAGTTGACAGTCAGTTTTGTGGGTATATTATGTTGTTACATTCCATAAAAAATGATATTGCATAAGTTGCTTTTTCTGCTCACATTTAACAAATCTCCATCTGCCCCTTCACAATGGTGAGGCAACATCAGACGACTGGGGTGGGGTCTGCTGCTTACTGTAAGTCTGTGATCATTATCAGCTGAGAAACCTGCAAAGTGCAATGCCAACATGTAGAACATATTCAACAACACTTTCCCAGTAACAAGAATGTTACAAGGCATCAATAATTATACACCTTATACATTATATATTCTACAGAGTTCATTGTAGTGCTGTATTTCAGACTATCTCCCCTTGTAGGTTCATTTGTGGTGTTGCTCTTTGCCCAGAAGTTAAAAGTAAATTGGGCATGATTGTGGGTTTTGTAAAGTTAAAGACCCCTCCCTCCAGTTTCCTGTACACACCCTGTGTACATGACAGAAAATATATTTCAAATCTCTAGAGGAACCTGCAGTTTGGACTTTCGCTTAAAATAACAATTCAAGAATCCACAGCCATGCTAATGACTCGGAGTCTTAATTGAACTCAGTTTCATCAAGACAATGTCTGTGTAATAGCCCGATGCTACTTTTCATAATGTCACCAAGCAGTTTCACTTTCACTTTGAATTCTTGCCCTGTGACTTCATTCTCTCATCATTAATTCAGGCATTGTGACAAGATGTCCTCTAGAACTAAGGATGAAGAAGAGGGGAGAAGGAGAGGAGTGGTATGGAAAGATAACCTACCAGAACCATGAGGAAGAGATAGAAGATCCTGCCGATGTGGATGAAAAGATTCGAGAAGGTACCCTGTACAGCATTGTTAAATGTCACTAATAAAAGCCAAGCATTGAAGGAGATACTGAATTTAAAATATATCAGTGATTGTCGATTGTTTATTAACATAAAGCACATCCTTTCTATCCAGCTCAGAATGAAATAGCCGGGGGTGGTGTGGGGATCAGCAGTAAGCTGATCAGTCTGGAGATCGCCTCTCCTGATGTCCCAGACCTGACGCTCATTGACCTGCCTGGCATCACCAGGGTGGCTGTAAAGGGACAACCAGAGGACATTGGTGATCAGGTGCACTAGTTTGGTGTCCCCAAAACTGCTGTCTCTCACTTTCAGAGGCACAATTTCTGTGTTGACTGTGAAGTCTCTGGATTATAAAAAGCCAATATGACTGCCATGAAAAATCTCTAAACACTTTCATGCATTTAAAGCCTGATGGGGCTGCTAGCAAGGCTATAGACTCATCCTGTAGTATTTATTCATGATGTGATAAGAACAGACTTAAGTATGATCATTTGAACACGTGAACTGATATTTTCAGATAAAGAAACTGATCAAGATGTTCATCACAAAACAAGAAACCATCAGCCTGGTGGTTGTTCCATGCAGTGTGGACATAGCAACCACAGAGGCTTTGAAGATGGCACAGGAGGTGGATCCTGATGGAGAGAGGACTTTGGGTAAACATTTGATTTTAGAAACTGTCCAACCGGCTCTTTGGTAATTTACTCAACTCTTACATAATTCACACTCCCTCTCTCAGGTATCTTGACCAAGCCTGATCTGGTGGACAAAGGCACAGAGGAGACGGTGATTGACATTGTCCATAATGAGGTCATCCACCTGGAGAAAGGCTACATGATTGTCAAGTGCAGAGGTCAGAAGGAGATCACAGAGAAGGTGTCTCTTACTGAAGCAATAGAAAGAGAGAGAGCCTTCTTTACAAATCATGCACATTTCCAGTAAGTTCATTCTTTTGTGTAATTATACAAAATATGTATATGGGGAAGTGTTTGATAGGTGGTGTAACATGTACTCAGCTTTTTATTCTTGCCATAGCGCTCTCTATGACGACGGCCATGCCACTGTTCCTAAACTGGCTGAGAAACTCACGCTCGAGCTGGTGCACCACATTAAAGTGAGCTCTTATTGTTTCTTCACCTCAACAATTTACTGTATAAATTATGATTAGTCACCGTAAGTATCAGGTTTCACCCCTGCTGTGTGATTTTTCAGAAATCTCTGCCTCGACTGGAAGAGCAGATAGATGAGAAACTAGCACAGACGCAGGCAGAACTGGAAAGATATGGCAGGGGACCCCCGTCTGAAGGAGCTGAAAGACTCGCCTACCTCATTGATGTGAGCTCACTCATGCCACATAAAATTTACATGGCAACAAAGACTAATGCTCCCTACCAATATGAATTTGTTTGTCTTTAAATATTTGTTAAATGAACAACAAAGCACTTGTAAACATCTGTTTCTGCTGTCACCTTTGTGTTACAGAAAGTGACAGCATTCACTCAGGATGCTATCAGTCTGGCTACAGGAGAAGAACTGAAGTGTGGAGAAAAACTCAATGTCTTTTCTATGCTGAGAAGAGAGTTTAAGGACTGGGACACACAACTGATCCGCTTGCCAGAAAACTGTGAGTGTTCATCTTGGTCTGGTGTACATCTGTCCATCAGCAGGACTCTGAAATGTATGTTTGTGTTTCGCAGTTAATAAAATTGAGGCGGAGGCGGAATTTTATGAGGAGACATATCGTGGGAGAGAACTGCCAGGCTTCATCAACTACAAAACCTTTGAGTCCATGGTCAAGCGGCAGATCCAAAAGCTGGAAGAACCAGCTGTCAGGAAACTCAGGAATGTTTCAGGTACATGATCAAATATATAACAGATTTACTGTGTTTTTTTGTATTGGTCAAGAGGAAATCAGGATGCCTGCATTTCCAGTTCATTTGCATTTCCATGTCCTTTTCCTCCAGATGCTGTTAGACAAGACTTCTTTAAGCTGGCCCACTGTAGCTTCCCTGCACTTCCTAACCTCATGAAAAGAGCCAAGGTCTTCTATATGTTTGATGCTAACCTTCTTAGAATTTCATGGTCACCTTTTCTTCTGCCAAAATTTTATATAATTACATAATTTTTGACAATGTTATCAAAATCTTATTTTCCAGGAAAAGATTGAAGCCATAAACCAAGAAAAAGAGGCCATCGCCGAGTCCATGCTAAGAACACAGTTCAAGATGGAAATGATTGTTTACACCCAGGACAGTCTCTACAGAAACAACGTGGCAGATTTAAAAAGAGAGGAAGGTGTGGAGCAAGATGAGGAGGAAGATGAGGAGCAAGATGAGGAGCAAGATCAGGAGGAATACAAACGAAAAAGCACAAAATTTAATAGAAAATGGAGTATGATGTACTGCAAGGACAATCATGCAGCACTCCGTGCGTTGATGTTTCACCTTAGGGCATATTACAAAGTAAGTTTTAATTTAGAGCAAAGATTCATGAAGAAGACAGTGTCTGTTTTTTTTAAACTATAATAGCTCTTTCTTTTTTCTTTTCCCTCCTTCAGAGTGCCAGCCAGCGTCTGGCTGACCAGATCCCACTGGTGATTCGCTACCAGATGTTGCAGGAGTCTGCAGCCGAGTTGCAGAAGGAGATGCTCAAGATGATCCAGAGTCAGGAGAATTTGGAGTTCATGCTGAGGGAGGACTTTGACGTTGGCAGTAAGAGGGCCGCTTTGCTGAGTCGCCTCAGGCGCTTCAAGAAGGCCCGTTCATACTTGGTCGGGTTCTAGAGGAGATCAAGGCCTAAGCATGAGTCTACTGTACCACTTTGACCATGTCCTTTGTCCTTTCACTGCATGACTAAAAATATCTTAAAATGTTCCTTAATGTAGCCTATACTTAAAATGTATTCAAATACGGCAAGTTTATATCTGTTAAAACATAACAAATCATCAAACTTTCTCATGATTACACCCAGTTAGCCAAAATAGTAAAACTATGTACTTTAGCTCCGCCTTGTGGTTTAACAGAGGAAATTCTGAGAACAAAATCCCAACCTCAGAAAAACTCAGTAGTTTTGCAAATCAGTCCTTAATAATTATAACATATTACAGATATTCTAACCATGTACATGTTGTATGTTGAACCAGTGATGTCAATACATATCAGCTTGATGTACTGTATCTCTCTTACATACCTAATGCATGAAATAAGTAAGCCTGGAAACCTTGGTGAATTATTCTAAATAAAAATGTGAGGTGAACACTTTCAGTTATATGTTACAGACATACATCTAAATATTCAGCATTTGGATAAATAACCTGAACAAAACAAAGACAAGTCAGCTATTTTCAATAATACATACTAAAGTCATTTAAACAACAAAAACAACAACAAAATCATTTAAGAGCAGTTCACTTCTTACTCTAGTCAGGCTCTCTATGTGTTCAT
Organism: Toxotes chatareus; assembly: GCA_016801885.1. Classification (NCBI taxonomy): domain Eukaryota; kingdom Metazoa; phylum Chordata; class Actinopteri; family Toxotidae; genus Toxotes; species Toxotes chatareus. The sequence goes on along the minus strand of CM028902.1, from coordinate 25,072,075 downwards.
TCACCATCCTCTGCAGGACTCTCCTGACTGTTGTCGTCATTGTCTGATTTTTCATCATCTACGAGAGAAAGAAATGATTAGGAAGGCATGGGGTCCTCTGCAATGGCATGTTTGACAGAGCAAAAACTATTCAGAATAAAGAACATGACACAGTGACATCAAAACGCACACATGGCGCCCAAAAATCTCATAATCACATATAACTGCTATTACTGTCAAGAAAAGGGATGCACCCATACCACATTTTTTCAATCCAATTACAAGTACTTACATTTGAGTACTTCCCGTAGAGGAGGGGGGCGTTTTACGTTGAGTGACAGCTCCACAGACAGACACTGGCAGTTAGCTCTTTAGGCGGCTACATCCAGAGGCCTCCGGCTACCTCCAGCAGTTGACAGGTGCTGCAGTGCTGTGTTTGTTTGCCAATGTTCGGATAGGTTTTTGTGACAGTATGGCTTGTTGTAGTGTAGACTGTACTAACCGACCGTCGAAGGAGTCTGTGCTGCAGTTTTTTCGGTAAGTACATTTCTCACTATTTTACCTGGATGTTTGCGCTAATTAGCATATTTTGCCGCTAGCTTATGATTTCATTGCCGATTTCTGGTCGCTGCTGATACAGATAGAGGACCGGAGCAGCTAATGTTAGGAACGCTGCTGCGGTGTGTTCCGCGCTCTCAGAGTCCGTTTATTGCGGGAATACTAGAATACTGGTGGATGTAGCTGCGTGTAGCTGCCGCTTAGCTTGTTAGCCTAGCTGATTAACTGTTTGGCCTTAGGCTAGCTCGGTTGCTCCGAGCGAAGTGGCCGGGTTCTCGGCCGGCTGACTCCGGCTGACCCGTAGAGTAACCGCCTCTTCGCCAAATATGGAAAGTACACTCCCACTAAAATCCAAGATGGCGCAGCTCCAATGCCCATGGTTTGGTCACAAAGCCGACTCCCCGAAACCAATGGGTGACGTCACGGGTGCTACGTCCATTTCTTATACAGTCTACGCTCAGTAACAGCCAGCTGGAGGGTGTGTGCGACACACGGCAGGCTCGGGAGTCCAGCATCACTCATGGCTTTGATAGGCTCCACCAAGGTCTCAGAGTTAAATAAACAGCATCCTCTGCTGGTAATTTATTGAAAGGGTTTATAGGTCTATAAAATGTATGTGTCAGGACTGAGATTTGTGTGTGTGGTACCTGTGGATCATACTTACGGTGAGATGATTACCGTCCATGGATTTTGTATCTAAAATGAGGGGGGATCAGGTCCTCTCCATTCTAACATGTTTATGTGTTGCAGCGTGGCAGGCCTGTTCATGGAAGTGGCCACAGTCGCAGTAACTGAGCTGGCTAAGATCTATTTACAGTTAAGGATATAGCCCTTAGCAGGGCTGGCTCAGGCAACTGAATCATCCCCTAGTTATGCTGCTATAGGCCTAGGCTGCTGGGGGACATCCCATGATCTACTGCGCACTTCTTCTTCTCTCTCTTTCTCTCCTCAGACCCACTCTCAAATTTATTAGCCTTTATTACATGTCATTAACTCTGTGTCCTCTCTGTCCCGTAGTCCTGTGTTTGTTTCTCTCTGGTCTCTCTTTCTCTGTACCTTTCTGCAGGTACCTCTGGCTCCGGAGCTGCATGTTCTGTGGTCCTGGCTCCACCCACCTGCTGCTGTTTATTGTTCACAATGATCCATTTCTTACACGTTTAATGTTCCATTCTGCTACAGATAAATATTGGATTAATATTCTTTGCAAACTGTAATGTAAATAATTACCAGTCATGACAGCTTTTTGCCTGTTTCCTATCATAACTGTAATCTGCTGAGCATACATTATCCAATACCTGTTCACTAACTGTAATGTAAATGCCGACCCACTAACATTGTCCATTGTCCATTGTCTGTATTATGCTGCATGTCCTTCTCCCCTCTCCTCCATTCCTAGCTGTCCTATCTTCCTCCTTTTCCTCCTTTCACCCAGCCCGGCCATCGGCAGGAGGGTCCCCCATCTGAGCCAGGTTCTGCTCAAGGTTTCTTCCTGTTCAAAGGGAGTTTTTCTTGCCACTGTCGCCTTAAGTGCTGATCTGGGGTCAGGCTCTGGGTCTCTGTAAAGCGCTTTGAGACAATTTTGATTGTGGAAGGCGCTATATAAATAAAATTGAATTGAATTGAAATTGAAATTGAATATTTTAAATAAATTCAAAAAGGTATGATATGGTGCCTTTGTAGGATTTTTGTGCAGCATATTGTGAAATTTTATTACAAACATTTCTGTGCTTTGTCAGCAGCCATTTACATTGCAAACACTGTAGCTATGTTATTTTAGCAACATGAACTGTCAGGTATGACAAACATATCTCAGTTATATCTGACTTTTCATTTTGATGACTACATTTCATAGACTGTTTAAAGGGCACACAGCCTATGTTTCATCATATCTACAAAGGAGATCAAACAATGCTTGAACTTGATTATTTTTTCTTTAAATGACAATAATAAAATTTTGTATTTTGTTTATAATCTTTACATGAAATGCAACTCCAGCCTCGCCTAAAATCCTTAGTGTTATTTCTGTTTTCTGTTAAGTTCACCAGTTTTATTATTTCAGTAAAACTGGAAAACAAGATCATGTTGAATGATGGTTTACATTTGAAATTTTACTTTTCATTTTTATTTATTTAAAGAATTACACCCGCTGACTCTGAGTGAGGCTGTCGGGTCACCGCTCAGCCTTTAGGATTATTGCTGTAAACCTATGTGCACCGATACCTACACTCCAGTCCTGCAGGTGGCAGTAATGCGTTTTTACATTGTCTAGTCGCAAAGCAAGAAATACCAGCGCGGTGAGGATTTTGGACCTTCGTACTTGCCGTCCCCAAAGCAAGTAACATTGTATTGCTCATTTCTACAGGAACTACAACATAAGAGCCTTTTTTTAAAATACATTTCGTATTTCTGTTAGAAAGGAGGCGTTTGTAGTCAGTTAGAGTTACGGTCGTAACGGTGTGAAAGCAGTAAATCAGCTCGTAGGAAACACACTGGCGCATTGTTTCATTTACTTCGTTATTAGTCTGAAGCTTTTCCTCCAGAACGATGAACTATTCCGATTACGACTCCGACGGATATTCGTCTAATGAAGACGCAGACTACGTCCCCTCAGGTGAGGACTGGACATACCTGGCGCTCTGTGAAATGTTGCAAGTAGTGAATTCTAGTTACTGCAGAAAATATCCCCCCAAAGACTCTACTAACGCAGCTGGTTAGATCGTTTGTTGTAGCCAACGTCCATAAACTAGCTATAGCCGAAGCTGTTCTTTATCTGTACACGTTGGGACACTGTGCGAAATTCCGTTAAGAAAACGATCGTTTTATTGGTGTATTGCTTCTTAGTAAACTTACACACACATTTAGAATTTCTCTGACGGGTTCCCTTTGTTGTACGGTGGTTAACGTTATGTAGGCGCGTTGTTTGATAAACGGCAGCTGGTGACCGTTATTAGACACGTGCACGCGGTATATTACAGTTTATAAACTGTCCTCGCGGCCGTTCTCAGGTTAACGCCTCCGTGACCAGTTCACTCACCTGTCAGCTGTGGGACGTGGGATCTGATCAGATTCATTCAGCGTGTGGGGCTAAAGTGGAGTAAAGGTTCATCACTGACCATAGTATATTTGGCCTGTAATAAATTATTAGATGTAGATACTGATGGCAAATAATCGTTTGGTCATGTAGGCCACTTTATTAGGCACATATGTAGAAGTAGTTGCATTGTGGGGCTGTAACCTCAGGTGTCAGTGAGCAGGCTGAGGATTTCATCAGTCACTGCCTGGCTAAATACCAGGACCCGCCATGGACACTGACATCCACAGCCCAGGAGCAGTAATGTATATCCACAACATCTCGTGTTCGTGTGGTGCATGCATCATGGCATGTTTCCCATCAATAGCACCTGGGTAGCTGAGGAAGTTCCATCTTTTCCTGGACCCCTCAGCAATGACCCCCACAGTCCTCCGTTGTTGGAGCTGGCACTGCAACAAGGGCGTCCCAAATTTGCCTTGAGACATCTGCCACAATGCCAGCCACAGCAAACACCCCGACCGGGTACCTGTATGCTACAATATGGCAGGAATCACCAGTGGCCACACAAACATTAATTTGGACAACAGAAATATGTAGAAGGATAACATGATTAAATTACACAACTGCAAAACAATCCTGCCCAAATTCAGTAACATTGATAATCATTCAGTTTAGTATGTTCCAATAATTCACGCCCAACTTCTTCCTGTTCTCTTTCTCCTCAGATGATAACCTCAGTGAGGATGACATTAACGAGTGTGAAAAGGAGGACCCTCTGCACGAGGATGACGATGTGCCACACCCTGACGTTGTCAGCAAGAAGAAGAGGAAGAAAAAGGACCTCAGTGTGAGGTGAGAGGGTCAAAGAGAGGACAGCGTGCTGCAGGACAAAGAAAACAGAGCAAAATCTAAATCTTTCAGTGTTTCACTATAATTTTTATTGTCTAGTTTTTTTTTTGTTGGGGGGGTGTTTGGAAGAATTTGAACACAGAATCAGATTTTCTCAAACTTGGCATTGGAAACCACATAAAATGTTTATCAGTTTATCTAATGTTGATACTGTTTTGATATTAAATATTTACAAAGCCAGTCTTAAATTCCCATTACAACTTTAAAACGGTGCAGATCCCAGGGACGTAACAGTTCTGATGAAATTTTAATGAAAGATGCATAAAGGAAGTCTCAAGCTTTTCTTTATAAAAGCAGATGATGCCAGATGACCTTTTATTCCCTGGCATCCACAGAAAGAGGAAGAAAGGAGTACTGAAAGTGGAGAAGGAAGAGGCGGATGGAAGTGGGGCAGAACAGACACAGCCGCCACAGGTAGAGGCGGTAAAGCCCGCCAAGGTAGAGGATGGTGATGATGATGAAGCGAGGCAGAAGAAAAAATCTGATGACCTGTGGGCGAGTTTCCTGTCTGATGTTGGATCCCGACCTAAAGAATCCACACCTGCCGCACAGTCAGGTAGCACACAGAAGGTAAATATGTTCTCAACCCACACGTATGACTGAGACAGTGCCATGTTTTAGAAACACATAGGTCCCAAATTCTCAGTCAGAGTCAGATTATAACAGAGACATATGGAGGGTCAAACCCAAACATATGAAGTAGTTGTCTGGTTCATCTGGCCTCTGAGTTGGGATACACTTATACTGTACATCAGGTGGGTGAACAGTGGTCGCTCAGATGGTCAGATCAGAGCATTAATCATCAAACCCACAGTGATATATATATTTTTGTGTGTGTCTGTCATCCTTTTCCTCTCAGTCAGATGGATTCTTTTGTCTCTGTCCTCAGGCTGATTCTTCAGTATCGAAGTCGGCTCCTTTGAGTAATGAAACAAAAGCATCAGATCCCACTAAAATCACCATCACCAAAGTTTTTGACTTCGCTGGAGAAGAAGTAAGGTATGTCTCTGAACCGTCCTCACATTGTGAGACAGACCTTTTGTTATCCAGGCTGTGCAGTCCCTCTGCCCCACAACATAAATGAGTAACTTCAAATTGTGTTCAGTGATGATCTCACATGAACTGGCAAACCATTTTCCACATTGACCAGTAGGTGGTGCTACACACACACACACACACACAGAGAAATTGAGATTTGATGAGTGAACACTGTGAAACACAGATGAGTGCAGAGCTCTGTGTCTGGGCTGTAGTCAGTTGTATTAGTGGTACATGTAACTCTGTACAACAACACTAATAATAATAATGTTTGCTCTTCTTAAAATAATCAGTTCAGACAGCTCTTAGTTTGGTGAGATTTGAAACCAAAACTCGTATTAAATAATTTATGACTGAAACGTGTAATGAGTGGAATTTGCCTCCGGTTCAGTGGTGAACAGATTCTGCTGTATGTTGTGTAGATCCTCCTTGTTGTTGTCGTTCTGTTGAGCTTCATGTTGGACGTAATGAACGTGATGAACCCTCAGCAGGGTGTTTGAACCTGCAGGTCGTATCTTTACCACTGATGCTACGTTGTAAGCAGTAACCCTGCGTGTGTGTAAAGCTGGTGTGATGAGCCCCTGACACAGTTTGCAGTCATATCATAACAGAACCCCAGTAATTATCACAGCTCATAACATTTCTTCAGTAAGAGCCACACAGACAGCTGAGAGCTTCCCATAAAAGCAGTGTAATTATCACTATGTAAGATGAACATACTGTATATCACACAGACAGCCACACCCCTGCAGCCAGAGAGGATGCTGGTTATGGCCCCTCCTAAATGTTTACATGTGAGTGGGCTTGATTCAGAAACTAAATATGATCCTGGGTATAATTCATCTGCTTCATTATGCATGAAGCTGTGTGCTCTGTAATTACAGCAGCATAAGATTAGTACGTGGATGATGGTTGCAGCCAATCCCCAGAGCCGTGAAATATACTGCTGTCTCTAACGTGTGATGTCTGAACGTTTATATTTCGATGAAGTTGGTTAGCGGCTCAGAACACTGCAGTATTTCAGACTGCAGGATCCAGACGTCCACCACCTGAGCGCTGCTGCTTTGTCTTTGTCAGGTTTTTTTTTTTGGAATTCTGTCTTTTTGGAAAGATTTCTGTCTCTCGCTGAGACAAGATTCGCCCTCTCTGAACACTCTTCCTCATCATCTATGGAGCTGTGCGCTCTGTGTAATTATGGCTGCATATAATTAGCATACATAAGAGGGAAAGCCTTTCAGCCCTCATGATGGATGCAAGTGGTTGTGGAGGCTGTGCAGTGCTGATGTTCCCAGAGGATGCAGCGGTTTTTCCTCATTTAGTCCTCCTATCGAACCCCACAGTGAGATTATGGACAGATGAGTGTCTCTTACTCTGTGTGTGTGTGTGTACATGTCTTTCTGTGGTTGTTTGGACAAATTTTGTTTCAAATCCATCATTGTGAGGACATTTTGGCTGGTCCACACAACTTTGAGGGTAAAGACTTGGTTTTAGGGTTAGGGATAGAATCAGGTTTAGGTTAGAGTTAGGGTAAGAGTTGTTGTTAGGCATTTAGTTCTGATGGTTAAGGTTAGGGTAAGGAGCTAGGGAATGGATTATCTGAAAGTGTGTCCTCACAGGTAGTAAGACAACAATATGTGTGGATGTGTGTCCTGTTTTATTGTTTACTTTAACACAGAGGTTTAGATGCAGAGTGGGCTCCTCGGCTGTGTGTTGATAGATTGATTGATGTAGGTTTTCTATCACGGCTTCTGGATAGAAAGGGTCAGAGGTCAGACTGGTGGGAGCTGACAGAAAGGCTCCTCTAACTCAGATAACCACTCTGTACAACTGTGGTGAAGAGAAAAGCTCAGAGCGAACAACACGTCCAACCCTGAGGAGGATGGACTACAACAGCAGAGACCACGTCAGGATCCAGTCCTGTCAGACAAGAACAGAGACCTGAGGCTGCAGAGGACACTGACTCGCCAACACTGGAAAATACCTGTGCTGACTTAGTACAGTAGTCCTGAACTGAAGATGTGAGATTCTGTGTATTTACGGCTGTTGTAATAAGCTGCACCTTTCAGCCGAGCGATCAGAGTATAACAGTATAGCAATCACACAGGACAACGATCACAACATCAACCGTGCCAACCATGAAAACATGAAAATGTGCTAATGAAGTTGACCTTTTTCCAAACAAGAGGTATCACCACTATATACTATCTGTTTCAAACTGCAATGACTCTAATCCATCTGTGTTTCCATACAGACTCAGCAAACTGTGTGTGTGTGTGTGTTTCCCTCTGTCAGGGTGAATAAAGAAGTGTCAGCAGACTCCAGAGAAGCTAAGAGTTTTCTGAAGAGCCAAAACACCGAACAGGAGGAGAGTGGAGACGAGAAGAGCTCATCACCTAGTCAACTTCCTGGACCCAGGTACACACACACCTTTATATATATATATGTGTGTGTGTGTGTGTGTGTGTGTGTGTGTGAGCAGTTTACAAGAGAATTAATGTTGTACATGAGCTTCCACTTAGACATCAAAGTGATGGAATTTCCCTTCCAATGCACCGTGTGTTTGTGTGGACGCTTTTTTCCCTACCTCTTTTAATACCTTTTGTTACCATGGCAACAAATCGTTTGGGATGTGCACATCTTCCCTCCGAAACCCCAGACAGGAAACAGGAAATCATCTTCCAACAGACAGGAAGTACAGTGTGTCCACAAGCTATTTCCTATTTATCTCAGTCCAGTGTGTGGGTATGCACGTACAGGTGTGTGTGTGTGTGTGTGTGTGTGTGTGTGTGTGTGTGTGTGTGTGTGTGTGAAGGGACACCCAACACGACAGGAAAGAGCCATCAGCACCACTCCCTCATTAACCTTGTATACACACACACACACACACACAGATAGAGCTTGTGAAGTTAGTGCTTGTTTGTTTGTTTGTTGCAGATTAAGGTAGTGTAGCTGTTCTGTAACGTCACAGCAGCAGTGGTGTGTTTACTACAGTACAGAGGGGGCTGTGATTGGCGGTGGGAGGGGTCTAATAGCAGGTTTTGCTTCAGTGTTTTACTGTGATTAGCACTCCTTCCTTTCACTGTTTTAAAACCTGGTTCTTAATGTGAAATATCGAGTGTAAAATGATCGTCTGCCTCAGATCGTCGGATTTATGGGTCACACGGTGTAACTACATCAGCAGGGGGCTGACTGCGTGCAGCTTCCTGAAGTCTTGTTACCAGAGTGAAGTTGGCAGGTTTACATAGACATGGACTGGTTTTAATGTTGTGGCTGAACTCTGTATATTCATAGTGCAGATGAGAAGACTCAGCTGATGCTGGAATGGAAGCATGCGCTTCAGTCATTGGTCTGTTCGTGGACAGGAAGGAAATCTCAGCCTGCACAATGACATGGGTTACAACACACACACTTACACACTTGACGCAGGGCTCCTCAGCAGCTGGCTTGGCTGCGGTGAGGCACTCAGGAAGGATAGATAGATCAGAGAACAGGACAGAGTTAGGTGAAACGAAGCAGAACTGAGATGCAGAGTGATAAAGAGTTTTCAGTTTTCCTCTAAATCTGTCAGTCACAGGAATTAGCCGGAGCCTATTTGAACTGTCCCTCTTCAAAGCGGTATTAAAATACTCTGAATTTCAGGCTTTGGTCGAGCTTCACTGCATGAGCAAACCAAACATCAACACGCTCCAATTTAAGTGCATTAATGTGAGGTTCTCATAGCTGTGTGTAATTGTGGAATACCAAAATGACTGGCGTTTAAACGGTTCACAGTAATTAACAACGTCTGTGTCCAGTCATGCAGCAGTAAATGAAAAGCTCGGTCTGCTGTGGTCTCCAGTGGAACGTCATTATGCTTTCACACAATGATTTACAACTTTGTCTTTAAAAGAAACTGTCCTCGCCGTATGAATCCCTTCACTGAAGAACTCACACACTCGTTTATTCTACAGAATTTATACCATGAAAAGAATAAGAGTGTGATGACGGGCAAGCTGAAGAACAAGCTAAGGTAGATAAGTGGAAAAAATTGGTCTTCAGATCTTTTTAATTCAATAGAAAATGACCCTGAAGTGTTAAAGAGACTCATTCCTTATTATTGTGACATTTAAACACCATCTCATTAATCAATCCAACATGTGGAAGGGCAGTGAGTCATTTAAATCTTTTAATTAGTGTGTGTGTGTGTGTGAGCGTGTGTGCGTGTGAGCGTGTGAGCGTGTGAGTGTGTGTGTGTGTGTGTGTGTGTGTGTGTGTGTGTGTGTGTGAGTGTGTGAGTGTGTGAGTGTGTGTGTGTGTGTGTGTGTGTGTGTGTGTGAGAGCGTGTGTGCGTGTGAGCGTGTGTGTGAGAGACATTACATTAGCAGCTTGTCATACCAGTCTCTCTACAGAGTGGAACACCATATAAACACAACCATTAATCACATGTTTTGTATGCAGCTGAGGTGTTTGGCTGAGTGCTTGTCTCTGCATGCGTGTGTGTGTGTTAACTAGCAGGACTATGATTTTTTTGTGGTTACATTTCAAAATGTCCTGCTGTTTCTGCCCATCGGTCATAACACACAGTAACTGTGTGTATGTACAGTTGGCACTGTCAGGTTCATGTCCATGTGTTAAAGCTTAAAGTGAATGTGCCGTGGCAGCTAAAGGGTTAATACACAGGCACAGAAGGTTTAACACAGATTTGAAAATATTAGACCAAGTCTAATATCATTTAGAAGTTACAGTAACTACGTTCTGCTGTTTAGTTTTCACTTTAGTCTGAGTTTTTCACTTTTCATGCTCTAACACGTGTTTTGGGGGGAGACCTGTGGAAAAGACCATCACAGTGACCTGACTGGCTGGAGCTGAGAGCGTGGATTAGTTTCATTGAGTCCTGCCGGGACATGAGTCTGTTTTAAAAATGCTAGACTGCAGACTTTTCTCGAGGTTACAGTAAGATTTGTGACCCGGTCAGGATGAGTGCTAACTCCAAGCCTTCCTTCTTTTGCACCGAAGAAAATGATCTCAGTTTTGTCTGAAAGTTCAGACACATCCAGTCATCGATTTGTTCACTTCCCTGGCTCAGAGGATCTACGGGGCTGCAGTCGCTTGGCGACAGATTTGTTTGTCCCCATGTGTGAGAGTTGACTCAGTGCTGTGACTGGTCTGCAGTATAAGGATAGAATGTACTTCAGTGCTGGTAGCTTTTTCAGTTGTTACCTGATGACAGAGAGCGCATCCTTCACTCTCTCTGGTTGTTGTTAGCCGTGCTAACGCTCCTGAAGCCACCGGAGAACGGAGCCACCAGACCAGTGGACTCAGCTGGGAGCCAGGCCCCTGTTAGCTCAAGCCCTGGCCTGAAGGAGCCGTGGCCTGGTGTCTGAGACAGTAAACGTGGGGGGGAGATTTCCCTCAGCCCCGGTGATCCCATAATCAGTGACATTAAACCAAAAACAGCTGCAGGGGATCGCTTCCAGCGTGTCCTACCAGTCAGTGTAAATAAGAACCATAGTCTAATCTGGAGTCCAGGTCGTCTTATAACATGAGCCCAGTCCTTAACATTTGCATATGACAGAACTTACTGCCACAGCACCTGTGGTGTAGTGTGGTATGTGTCCTAACACTTCCCTCCCGTGTCTCACAGTGCGAAGCGGCCAGCAGGCATGTCGGGCATCCTGAGTCGTATCGGGGGAAAGAAACAGAAGATGAGCACGTTGGAAAAGTCCAAGATGGACTGGGATGCTTTTAAATCAGAGGAGGGCATCACAGAGGAGCTGGCCATCCACAACAGAGGCAAAGAGGGGTAAGAGAGTCAGAGTGTGTGAAGCTGGAAATTTCACCACTTTAGTTTTCACTCACTGACTTACTGTTAGGATACACATTCTGCTACAACATCAGGACTTTTTCTGAATCCTAAAACACTTGAGATTTTACAGCTTAATGTCAGCCCGGCCTGCTCGCAGCAGCTCCATCCATAGTGCAGCAGACCTGATGGAGTTTTTAATTATGAAGCAGCAGCTGGGAAGTAGTGAGTGAAAATGGAGGGAAACATATGAGCCAGAGTCATGCTTCGGTCAGGATGGATGGAGAGAGGGAGCTGATGGAAGGCCGATGGAAGGCCGGCGACCCCCTAAACCTAAACCTGATTCTAACCTGAACCTCAAAACCAAGTCTTAACCTTCAGACGGAGTGTCCAGCCAAAATGTCCTCACACACATAAGATCTACACTCGGACTTGTGCTCACAAAGCTACAAGTACAAGTACACACACTTATTTTCCCACCACAAAACCACATCTCTCTCAACTTTCCTGCCTCAGCACAGGAAGAAGTTAGAGAGCTTTTCCTGCGGTGTGTGTGTGTTAGGGAGAGATGATCACACTGCCTCTGTACTCTTTGTCCTTAGTTGTGTTTTCAGTGTGTGTGTTTGTGGCTCTCATGCTCTCTCTCTGTGTGGATGTGTGTTTAGGTATGTGGAGCGGAAGAACTTCTTGGAGCGAGTCGACCACCGCCAGTTTGAGTTAGAGAAAGCAGTGCGACTGAGCAACATGAAATGAAAACACAGGCTGACAGCACACACACACACACACACACACACACACACACACACACACACACACACACACACACACAGCAGACAAGCTGTTTAGACTGCCTGTGTCTTGCTTTCTCTCTCTCTCTAATGACAGAGCTGCTGTTCCCCCAGTAAAGGCAGCTCAGACTGGTGTCGTGGCTTGAGTCTATTTCAGGACGGGGATATTAATAGGCTGAGTTTGTGTAATGGCTGGGTGTTGAGTGTTCTGTCCTTCCACCGCTGTGAGAACCAATTAGAGTTTCAAACCTTCACACCGAGGGCATTTGTTTTGGGGGGGAGGGGGAAGTTAGGTCATTCTTGCCTGTCCTACTTCCTCAAGGGGCTGATTTAGGACCAGGACTCAGCTTTAGTTTGAGTGAATCATTTGATTTCGTTACAACTTTTGGTCTTATTTCTGTAATTTCCTCCTTGTTATAACACCGTACTCAGCAGCTTAATTGAAAAGAAATGCGACGGGTCAGGAAACACAAGATTCCAGGATCTGTGTTAGAGCTACTGCTTATAGGTGACTGACATTCTTACTTTGAGACATCATGTCCTCCATCTCGGTTCTGTGTGTGGACTGAATACGGTGAAGAAAACTGTGCTTAGAGCTGTTAAACCAGAGTTTTCTCAGTTCGACTGCAGAATTGATCCAAAATTTGAAAGTGAATCGAATCAATGCTACATTTATCGAGCGAGTTCTACAAAGGTCAGCCTCTGAATCCACCCCACAGCTGGCTGCAAGGCAGCGGACATCAAGGCTCGCTGACTGCATGCTCCTTACCTCAGTGCACCCTGGTACTCTTAGCTAGAGCTGTTCCTGTTCCTTGTCATGCTGAAAGAAACAGATACTGTTGGAAACATCCCAGCACACGGCTGACGCTGGCCTGTCCCTCAGGTGTCACTTTGTCCTGGTTATGAACAAACACGAGGACAAAGAGGAGGAGTGGGCACAGGAGGAGGAGAGGTGAAACGGGATATTCGATTTCTTGTTCATTTTACTGTGGAGTCTTGATAAGTTCTCTGTTTATTCATGTAAATATTAAACCTCCAATAAACACAAACGGATCACTTTTTAAATCTGCTGGTTGATTTCATTCTGTTTGCTGAGATGTCAAACTGTCCTCAGCACAGATCACCTTTCGTCCACGACCCCTGTTGTGATTCTACTGCACCGATCAGCCGCTGTGTTTTTGTTGTTAGTGATGCTCGACGCCGCTTCGTTCTGATGCAGGCACAGGAGCTTTTAAGCTCTTCATTCCCAGGACAGGTGCCTCTCACTGATGATTGGTCAAGGAGGCACTGGGCAGAGCTACAGAGCAGACAGGAGAGAACAAGGGACAAACAGAGACACTGGAATGGTCAGGTCTGAACTTCTACACTCAGGTTTCATTCTTTCTCACATTAGTGAGGTCAAACATGGAGCCCGGTGCTCTGCTCACTTTACACTACATAACGGTCGCATGTTCATACACACACTCTCACACTGATGGGGCAACCATCAGGGGCAAACTCAGGGTTCTGTATCTTCGACACGCCGACTGGAGGAGCTGCAGATCAAACCATCGACCCTCTGATCGGTGGACGGCCTGCTCTACGTCCTCATGAAACGCAAAGACATTTTAAAAATACATTTTGAATGAATTATTTACAAGAACAGTCATCACTGTGTATGTTCACCTGCTTACACAAGATACTAAAAACAGGGCTCAGCTCATCATGACGTGTTTCCATCGTTCTACATGTAAACAGGACACTTTTAACTGGGCATCAGAACTATTTACCCACATCACATATACAGCAGTTTGCTTTGGTGTGTGGAGAAGATGTTAAAACACTCGGAAAGCACATGTGAAAGGACTAAAAACAGCTTGCTTCATACACACACACACAGGCAGATAGTGGGATTTTTATGGAATGGGGGTTGACAGGAGATTATCCTCACTCATGTTCCTGTGCAGCTTATCATGGGTGAAGGTGTCTGTGTGTGCGTGCATGGAGGAGACAGGAACAGCATTTACATCATCATCATCATGAGACGCTAAAACTCCACTTCAATCAAAACGTCTCTGCACTGGAACGACTTCCTGTAGGCAGCCGGCGCCGTGTGAGGTGATCTCTAATGATGATGGAATCGATCGAGCAGCTGCATTATGTCAGAGGTCAACCAGACTGGAATCAACTGGAAGGATCTCAGTCATCACCAAACGGCGTGCACGCACCCTCTGTCTGTGCTCTCATGTTTTATTTTATTTACATGACAGCCAGAGGGCTGATCATTTTAACATGAAGCTGCTTCTGTAATTATTTATAGACACGTGATCTCTTAACCATCTCATACGTGTGCTCTGCTGCAGTGCAGGAGGATCTGAGGCTCATTAAAACTGCCAATCATGATGGATCTTCTTCACTCTGCATACATTTGACATTTTCATTTCCTTCATAAGAGCAAAAGAAATGCAATATTTAAAAAGAAAGAAATGCAGCTCATTATTTATAACATCATCTTGTAGGTTTTGAAAGGGACGTAGTCTGGATTCAGTCTCCACCATCTACAGTGTGTCTTTTCTTGTCTGTTGTACTAGACTAACTAGACAGTGAGAATGTATCTTCTTACTGTGGACACATTTGAAATGCTATTATTTTAATCCTCATTCAAACCATCACAGGATGATTCCGTTTGTTTGCGAGTTACACAGATTGCTGTGTTACTGGCCGGGCCCAGCAGGATGTGGGCATGCATGTGTGGCATGTAAGTGTGTGTGAGGTGTGTGGGTGAAAATAGCTGCTGTTATTCAAACCCCAGCAGGGAGTCTGATTGTGTTCGTACACACACAAAGAAAGAAAGACACTGAAAAAGTTTTTCCTCAGCGGGTCAGTCAGGGCTCATTTATACCACACATCACTTTAACAGTCCTCCAGTCCCATCTGTTCCCATCAGTGTAATAACAACTGTCATCTGAGGTGTGTTCATGAATAACAAAACTTTGTTGTTGTTGTTGATTCTGTCAGTGAGATGACAAAACTGTGTGGAAATGATCAAACCTGGGCCACACTGTTAAAATGAGCAGACACATGAGGAACTTCTGAATGAAATGACAGAACATTCACCCAGTGCTCGTGCAGGTAAATGAACATTACATCTATTTCATGTTAATATAATAATATTTTTATCATTTGCATTTAATATGAATTTTCATAATTGTTTGTGTTCTTTCATTAGAAAGTAGAATGTACAATAAAGCCTAGTAATGTAGTTGTCTAATGTTGAAATAATGGGTGAATGTGATTTGTAATAAATGGGCCAAACCACGCAGAAGCACAGGTGTGGTCCTTTACAGCAGATAGGTGTTTGTAGTGAGTCGGTCCCTTTAAGGCTGGACTGGCTCGTTCCTGTAGGAGGACTGCAGCACACAGCGGCAGAGGCGGTGCTGTCCCCCCGTTCACTGACGGCACAGACCTGTTACCACAGCCGTGGAAGTCTCTTCACCTTCCGAACAACCCCCCGCTTCGATTACCGGCATTTTACAGAGGCGTTTCGAGAGGGCAGAGAGAAAGAATCCGCGGCAGGCGTCAGGAGCGGCGGAGGCGGCGGGAAAGGCGGGGGACGGAGGAAGACACAGCCCGGTGTGCTGGACATTCAGGCGGCCGCACCGCTGCCGTCGCTGCCGCTGCTGCTGCCGTGAAAAACCCGGCCACCACCGTCCACAGCTGGATGTTTGCCTGCCCCGTGAAGTTCGCCGCGGTGTGGGTGATGGAGGGCTGACACCGGAGGAGCAGTGAAGGAAACCTGACCGAACCTCGCTCCGCCTGCTGGGAAAGTAGCATCTGGAGACAAGTCCACACGGTGCGGCGTGAAAGCCAGGAGACGGGGAGAGAAGTGACAGCGCCAGCAAAATGTCTGTCCCTGTAAGTATGCTAGTCCCGCGGCTCGGGAAAGGCTTCCACAGCCCCTCTGCTTCGCCTGGCCCTCGGTGTTTCGTGGTTTTTAATTCGTCTGCATGCTACAGCAGGACCTGACAGCTCATACAGCACACACCCAGCTACACCAAGCAACACTTCCATTAGTAAAATGCCAACTTTCAGAACTGCTGTTAGCCTGTCTGTCGGTAAAACAGCTGACCTCTGGTTTATTAGTAGAAACCTATACATATATAATAGTGGAATAAAGTTCTAGTCACTGTTTGAGGTAAATAAGTCGGATTTTCTGTAGGAACCAGTGAACTGAATGGTAACGTGAAATACCAGTGAGCTACCGTTCAGCTTTGCTCATTAGTGAGTGATTCATTCATTAATGTGGCAGTTTTGTGAGTGAGCTTTGGTTTAAGGCCACATCACGTACCTGCTCTGTAGCTCCGGAGCTATTCTGGGCAGGCCTGGCCTGTCAACACACTCAGACAGCTGATGCTACAGCGTGTGTGTGTGTGTGTGTTCCAGGGTTGGATGGATGTCTGTGTTGCTTGGCTGCTGCTCCTGTTGGAGATGGTCTTGATGGAGCTTGTTGTGTTGCTCTTTATCACATTCCTGAGGATCTGATGGGGGTGTGTGTGTGTGTGTGTGTGTCAGCTGTGCCAGTCTGTGTACTCAGCTACACCACATACATTTATTGTGTTATTAGGAATACACACTGTTGACACTGTTAGTCACATCTGATAGCTGATGATTTCTGCGGTCCTTGTGACTGATGATGATGATAACATACGTCATTTCATTGCCAGAGCACCATATGTCTAGTTTCACAGTTTACCTGTTTTGCTGTAACTATCATGTTTTCTGTGCACTCTCCATGAAACATGATTCATTGTTAAAACTGCAGTTTTTCCAGTGGGATTTCACAGAAGAATGTGTGCATTTTTTTTTCACTCCTTCCTGAAATATCCTGACAGTATTTGTGAAATTAAAAGGAAAAATTTTTCCTTTCATTCATTTCAAGTTTGTGGGAAGTGCACTTAAATCCACGTATGACCTGAAGCCATTCAGTGCTGGCGTGAAGTTTCTGGATTAGAACAGAGAAACCTTTTATAGCTGCGGTGGTGTATGTACCCAGCCTTCAGACCGAACACACTTCAGCCAGTTTAGTGATAAACTAACCATAACAGTGTTAACAGCTGTGTTAATGATGACACCATTCATGTGTTCATTGTTCGAGTTGTTATTCCATGTAGTAGAAATGAAACGGGGCTGAAGCTGTCATGTTTTTGAGGGTGTTGATTGACAGCTGCCTCAGCCTATCACGGCCAGTTGTGATGGTTGCAGCTCTCGTGTCTCTGGCAGTGAGAGTGCCTTTCAGAAACCTATGGGGGATGCTCCTGTTCCCAAACGTTTCCCACAGGCCTTTGAGCAGCAGCTCCCACACCGCAGCAGAGTCGATCGGACCTGTACGCGCGGCTCCCCTGCACGGACACGGCTCAATGTTAGTCACAGTGTGAGAAGGCGTTTCCTCTTACTGAGGTGCAGAGGTGGCGGCTGCTGTTCACCTTCCCAGAGTGGCAGGATGTGCTCTGATCTGCCAAACCTGGCATCCACACACAGACCTGCTGCCTCCTGCTATTTGACGAGACACGCTGGAGATTCAGATCTGTGTGTGTGTGCGTGTCAAGCATGTGCTATCCTGCCACGGGGGGTGGGGCTGTGCAACACACAAAAGAACGGAGAAACCGTGATGATGAAAGTGATGCACTCAAAGTGTATTGGGTGCATGTTGTGTGTGTGTGTGTGTGTGTGTGTGTATGGATATTTTCACTAAAAAAGAGACAGGCAGTGGATTCTGCTTCAAGTCAGCTCCCATCTTCTCTGACAGCAGAGGACAACAGACAGACAGACAGACAGACAGGCAGACAGAGACAGACTGATGGCAGGCTGTACCATCTCCTCAGCAGGGAGGACACAAGTAGGTCTGCATTCTCCAAAGTAGTTTCAAAGTACACATGGAACCAAATGTTCAATTGGCTGCTTGTCAAACTGTTTTTGCAAAATCCCAGTAGAAAGGTTCTCTCTGTTCAGGAGAACCTGAGTCTGGTTGTCTTCAGTGTTTAGTTTCAGTGCAGCATCAGCTGAATGGTGGGAGGGTAGGTAGGTAGGAAGCTGATTGGTCTTTAACTGAGGAAGCTCTCCTCAGGCCTTTTTAGATTTCTGACTTCTAGAATTCTGACTTTAAACTCAGAATTCCCCTTTTTTCATATTCTACTTACTTTTCTTTTCCTACATGTGGCCCTAATCCACTTCTTCTCTGATAATAAATGTGATGATTTTAATAAATCTGTATGTGATGCGAGGTATTTCCCAGCTGCACTTGTGGACAGGACTGCCTGCCGATTGGTCCTGTGCAGCGAAATGTTATGGGCAGTTTAAACGGTGATTGTAGGAGAAAATGTGGTGCTGTTAAAGATCCGTGTCTGCAAATGTTGGACCCACACACTGGATTTCTCGGTAGTGATAGTGTTGGCTCAGCAGCATGTTGCCATGGTTACGGAGAAATAACACATAGTGCTTACCTGCCTGAGTGGCAGTGGGGTCACTGCTGGTGTGTGTACGTGTGCTCTGTGTGTTTGCTGCAGTCTGTTTCCTGCACATGTTCTCGTGCGCTGCTCAGTTATTAATGTTATTGACATCATTAGTGACATCATCATACCTGCGGTATCAGCCAGCGACTTCCTAGTTTCCACAGCAACAGTTCCCATGGTCCGTCCCACCTGGTCGTTGTTGCTTTCTCTCCCCACCTACACACACACACACACACACACACGCACGCACGCACGCACGCACGCACACACACACACACACAGCGTCTTTCTCATAGCCATGCTTTCCATGACATACATGAGCATGGCTGGTCTGTTCCTAGAAACAACATGTGTTTGAGTGTGTGAAGCCTGTTAAACAGAGCGAGGCTTGATGTGCTGATCACACAAGAGACAAACAGGATGGAGATGATTCTCTGTCTGATTGCTCTGCTTCTGTGTGGAGCAAAACCTACCAGACTGTGGCTGGAGGCTCTTCCACTGTGTATTATCCTTCACACAGACACACACAGACACACACACACGTATCTACTGTAGCAGCAGAGAGCAGGAATGGGTCAGATATATATAGAATTTGCAGAGAGTAGCCTGGTTTTCACACGCTGAGTGTGCGTCACAAGGTGTTTGGTGTACAAGGTGTACAAGTACACACACACACATACATGCATACATTAATTACACTGTTCACATTAAACTTTGGAAGGTTTGACACGAAGGTTCAATTAACTGATAAATTCTTTTATAAAATTTCAGAAAATAGCTTAAAATGGCCAATCACAGTGTCCTTAAGCTCAGGTGTGCTCCTGTCTTGTTCTGTCCAAAACCCAGAGATACTCACACACATATGATGTTTCATCAGTATTAACCAGTTAATTTTCTGTTAATCAACAAATTGATTGATCAGTTCTTAATTATAGTTCAAAAATAGTGTACATTTATCGATGGGTGTAAATATGTGTGCGACGCTTTGACCTTATCTTTCTTAGGGTTCAAACACTGATTGAGCACGATGGAGACGATCAGCTCAGATCACTGACCTGAGACTCCAGCTGCTGAGACCGACGTGTCTGTAACTTACTTTCATTCTCTGCTTTAATCACGTGCAGTTACAGCTGGTGCTGGATGAAAACGAGCCCTGTGACATAACCTGAAGGCTTCCTATAAAAGATTAAATCAGAGATCCCTTTGCTGTCAGAGCCAGTCAGATCTCGGTCGTTTGCCAGAAGGGACCTGAGTCCAGAACAGAGCTCCACCCTGAGGCCTACACGTCATCATTATGGGTTAATGGTAAACGCTAAAACACAGTATAACTGTACCACATGTAATGCAGAGTAATAAAGACTGTGGACTGGTTCAGTAACGTTCAGCTATACTCTAATACATTATGCTAACATTAGCAACCATCAGCTAATGGACAGAGGAAACAGCTAGCAGCTAAACCTGAGCCGAGCGAGGCTCAGTGTGTTTTATTGCTGTGAACAGAATCAGTGTGTGTTACACGATCTGACTGGAGCTGGAGCAATGAATAAATCTTATATTAGGGGTGTGTGTTACCTCATACTCATACTCCACCGTAGTGTGTGTGTGTGAGATGACAGAGAGGAGGGGTAGGGGTCAAGTGCTTGTCATGCTGAGTGTGTTTTCTCCTTTTTACCTCCCCCGTGTGTGTGTGATCTCTAAATGGACACATGAATTCATAATGAAGGCAGACGTATTCTTATATTCATGCATGCATACATGTTACAGGTGTGTGTGTGTTTCTGTGCACAGGCCTTCATGCATACCGTTCTATAAACGCATGCATGTCATATACATATAAACATATATACATGAATACGTAAGAGTGTGTGTGTGTCTGTGTTAGTGTTTACAGTGCTGTGTCAGTGTGGTGCTGTCCATACATGTTTGTTGTGTGTTATTTGTGCCTTTTTCAGCCCCCCCCACACTCACACACACACTCACACACACTCACACGCACACACACACACATATACAAACACACACACACGCCACCCTGTAGTAGGATAGGTGGGGTTTCCTGAGGCTGTGTACAGGGACTGCTTGGTCAGTGCAGTACTAGCGCTGTTTGTGCTTGTGCGTGCGTGTGTGTGTATGTGTGTGTGTGTGTGTG
The DNA here is from genome assembly GCA_016801885.1 of Toxotes chatareus. Taxonomy (NCBI): domain Eukaryota; kingdom Metazoa; phylum Chordata; class Actinopteri; family Toxotidae; genus Toxotes; species Toxotes chatareus. The sequence goes on along the minus strand of CM028902.1, from coordinate 25,051,353 downwards.
TGTGTGTGTGTGTGTGTGTGTGTGTGGGCACAGTAGTAAAGCTTTCCAGTTCCATATTCATCATCGCTGCTGAGATAGAAGCCCTTCCTCCCATCCCAGTACACACACACACACACACACACACACACACACATACACACACACACACACACACACACACACACACATACATACGTACACACCTTGCATCTCAATTTCCCCCAGCTCTCCATGTTCTCGGCAGGGAGTTGCTAGGGGCAACAGGATGGTCTGCTGAGTGTGACAGTAACATATAGGGAGCTGTGTGTGTGTTTTTGTGTGTGTTGTGTTGTGTGTGTGATATATGAACACGTAGACAAAAATCATTATGCTATCATAGCAGCATTAGAGTTCTGTTACTGGAGGCTGCAGTGAGATGCTGTTATTAGGATTCCATCAGTCTGTGTGGTTCATTAGCTGATGCAGACACACTGACATCATGGCTGCTCAGTCGGTGCCTGTGTCTTGGCTGACGTCCCCTTCACAGCGTGGACTGGTTCAGCAGAAGCAGCAGAGAAAACCGGAGCAGCCGTTGTGGTTATTTCCATTTCGTATTTTTGTCACTTTTGTTGCTGTGGATAATTCTGATTGATTACAGCTGGGGTTTTATTTTGAAATCTCCCCCCTCAGCCCTATCAGTTATATTAACTTCAAATTCCCAGCCGAGAGTTGGAAACAGGGCGGCACGGTGGCGCAGTGTTTAGCGCTGTTGCCTCACAGCAGTAAGGTTCTGGGTTCGAACCCAGCAGCTGGGCTTTTCTGTGTGGAGTTTGCATGGTCTCCTCATGCTTGTCTGTGTTCTGACCGAGTCCACAACACTGATTACAGAGATGTCCCTGACAGACCCATTCAGCTGTCCCACTCACTGCGTATCTAGGTCACGATTCTTTAAGAAATCAGTTCAGAGGAATCTTTATCAAAATGTTTGTCATACTTTTAGGTAAAACAAATATCAGCTGATCCTGGATTTTTTTCAAAATCTCAGATGTCTGGTCTTTACAGTCGCTCATCCATCAGACTCTAATCTGAATCATAGCAGAGAAACCATGTTTTATACACAGTGTCTGTGCTGTGTATCATACACCGTGCTCGCTGTCATCTGTGTCTCCATTAGCAATAAACAGTTTAGTATTGATTAGCCAGTATGATGGTAGTGGTACATAACCTCATTGATTGATGGATGCGTAGGCTGTGTATGTACAGAGCAGGAATCAAATCTGCTGAACCAAACTGCAGTCTGTGCTCTCTGAAGTGTGTGTGTGTGTGTGCGTGTGTGTTCCTGTCTGTTATTAGTGTCGTGTTATTGACAGTATGAATCACTTTGCCCTTTAGCTGTGTAGCTATCTGTCTCAATATTATTCTCATTGCCATTCAGTGGCACTGCTGCACTTGAATATGAAGGTATCTGTGTGTCCATTACAGCAACGTCTTTAGCCTAGCTTAGCACAAAGACTGGAAACGGTGGGAAAGTGCTAGCCTGGCTCAGTCGTAGTGAACTGGCATTGATCAACAACACTCGCAAAACCCTGCTGGCAAATAACGGTCGTTTTGTGCAATGAGGCAGTTTATAATATTGAGTGTTCCATTAAATGCAGCTTTAGTGTGTGTGTGTGTGTGTGTGTTAGTGTGAGTGTACTCTTTGTGCTCTTTCCCTTGTTGACATTCATTTAAATGAGTTTCATGAATATTAACATTTAAATAGCGTGTCCTGATCATTGGAGAGAATCTGTGTAATTCTTTTTTTATGTAAATTGAAAATCTACATGAATCATATATTTCACAGTTTAATAATTTCTTAAAGCAAATACTTCTGATGTTCTAAATTAGACTTTGGTGTTATCTCATCCTCCTTCCTCTGCTCCCTCTATCTCTCCCTGCTCTGTCCTCCTCCTGTGCAGTCCATCATCACACACATCGTATCTACCTATATACAGAAAAAAAATCAAATGGCTCGTATAAGGTGGGGCAGGATATTGGTACTGATCTCCTGATTTGATTCAGTTTGATTCAGTTCATTGTGAGTCAGATGCGTCTGCTAAATGCTAATGTTGCATAAAACCCTCACTGGTTTTAAATCTAAGATAAAATCATGGCTTAAATCAACCCAATCATGCACTCATCAACCATAAATCCTATTGGCTCATAATCCACTGATTTGTAATTTTAACATTGTGATTTTATGGCTGTCTGGCACGTTGTTGTTGTTGCTGTCTGATTGTTATTGTTTGTTGTCCTGTTGTTGTTTCAGTGACAGTATTCTTATATTTGTTGTATTCTTATGTATGTATTTACTTATCTTGGACTGTAGTGTTTTGTCTTAATACTCAGTGTGTATTGTTCCTGCTCAGGGACTACAGATGAAAATTAGCTGGTAGCTAACTCTGGCATGGCTGAGAGCTATGCACTGTCCCTGTTAAATAAACAAACAAATAAATAAATAAACCCTTCTCAGAATTTATCCTGGAAACTGTGAGACGACAGCTGTTAGCTGGGACGGACTGAATGAAGCAGAGTCCACACACTGTCCACTCACTGTCTCTGCTTCACAGTCCACAGGCAGAGATAACATCTCTCCAACAGACATAGAGCTCAGATCAGTCTGCAGAACCTTTTTCAGTCTGTCCCTCTCACAGACACAGCGTCCTGAGACACCACAGTCCTGTAAGCTGCAGCACGTCCCCAAAGACTCTGATTATTCACGTCACAGTTTACAGGACTGTTGTGGTTCACACAGCAGCTGTCACCTACACTGCTTCTGAACCTAACATGACCTTTTGGTGCACTTTGGAAAAACTGGATTTCCACAGAGCAGCAGACTTTTCTACATCACTCAGCTCCAACTGAAGCGACACATGACACACACACACTCTGAATGTTCAGCTCTCACATGTATGTTCAGTGTCAGGAGTTTAAGAACAGATGTTAGATCTTTCAAATAAAAAATGTAGTTATATCATTTGTAAGACCAGTGAGTGTGGATTCTGGATTTTTATTTTTGAAGCCAGTTTTTTTTTTTTTTTGACAAACACAAACAAGAAAATCTGTGGCATTTTCCTTTAAACAGTTAGTCGTATTTTATGTTTTCAATCCCGTCTCCTACAAGAATCTGTGATGCTGATTATGTGGCAGTGACCTGGACCATGAAACACAAAGTAACCACCAACATTTAACCCAAACTTTTCCTGAGCTGAACCAAACGTTTTGTTGCCTGAGCCACAGATGGAGACTCAGGAAAGCGAACCTCGGTCTCTGGGAGTCCTGCACTTTGCACGCTCACCATCCAGCCTGAAAAGCTCCATGCTGAAGCTTTAGTGCTTCATTCACAAACAATGAATTACTGATGTTTGAATAGTAGATTATTGATTAGTCAGTGAACAGATGGAAAAAACGTTTCAAACTCGAGCATCGTGTGTTTTTCTCTTTCATGTCTTTTGGTTTTGCACCTCGGCTTCAGGGAGCCTGATGTCTGTTTTCTGACATTTTGACAGAATCAACAATTATTCAAGTAATCACTAAAAAATAATCAAAAGACTAATCAATAATGAAAATAAGTGCTAGTCACGGCCCCAAGCTCATCTTTCACGCCACCAAACCCTGTCTCATTTTCTTCTTCTCTCCACTTCATCCATCTGTTTTCCCTCCCTCACTCCATCCTCCCAGTCATCTCAGTTTGTCTGCGCTTGGCCTCTGGCCTCTGTCGCGATGGGGTCCACATCAGGCCTGATTGGATGATTTACACACTGGAGAGGCAGCGGAGGAAGGAGGAGGAGAGAGGGGAGGGGCAGGGGAAAGAAATGGAAGGAGGGAATGAGAGGGGAGGATAATGAAATGGTAAATGGATCGAGGAGAAAGGCAAAGACGGAGAGAGATTAATGATGTGAAGAGGTAGATATTACTGCGCCCAGACTGCAGGATGGAGGGCTTGATGTAATTTCCCCTGCAGATACTTTTTCACTCACCTTTCACTACTTCCCTTTCACCTCACTCCCTCTTTATGCATTTCCATCTTTCTATTCAATCATTTTTCACTTTCCATCTCCGCTCTTCCTTCTTCCTCGTCTGTCACGTCTCAGCAGTGGCCATCACGACGAGCTCTGCGACAGAGCGGGGTTTTCCTGCGGTCTGTGAACATGGCATGAGCGTTGTTGTCCGCTTTTGTCTTCCTCAGTGTGAACAGTTCAGAGTCCATACACCAATGAACATATGTCTTTGGACTGGAGGGAAGAAATACTGCTGGGAGGTAGAGTTTAAGTAATAAGTTACTCCACAGTAATCCACAGCCCGCTCAGTGTAACAGTGACAGATTAAATAAAGTTTGACCCACCTTTTATTTACGTTTTTGTTCGAGGTGCTGCCTTTGCATTAAACTCCTCTTTTTTTTTTTTAACGTTTTCTGATTTTGTCCTGTTCTAATTTCTGTGTCTGCTTCGCGTTTGAAATAAAATAATATTAAAGGTTTTAGAAGCTGACTGCGTCTTCCACTATTTTCACGGTGAGACACTCTCTGCTTTTAGGGAGCCTTGAGGCAGCAGAGTGGAGAGTGACTGTTTAAAAGTGCAAACACGCAGCTATTAAAAGCAATTAAAGAACCTCAGGCGAGGAATGTGCACTTTGATATTCCTGTAAAAGCTAAATTATTTTAGCCAACAAAAAAAAAGCACAGTTGCCTGTGTTGATGAAATGAACACATTTCTGTTGTTGCTCCTCTTTGCTCTGCATTATGAAGCACACTGTGAGAGAGCGGTTAAAAGCTAGCAGGGTCGCGCATCCTGTCCAGACCCCGGTGTTAACATGGTTGTCAGGTGGTCCGGTCACCGGTGGACAGGTCTAAGTGCATTAGTTCACTCCTTGCATTAAGATGCATCTTCAGGTGCGTCTCCACTGACCACCTGTGATCAGATCTCACTGCCCTGGTCTACATGCAAATACACCAAATGCTTTGTTGTTATTCAGCAGCGGGAGGCTCTACACAGCTCACGCTCTGAATATGACCGTTTACATCCATTTACACAGAGGACAACGGTCGCTCCTTCACCCAGACCCCAACCTCCTCTGAATCTGGTCTGAGTGAACTGTGCCTCAGTCAGTTTGAAGTGAATGGTGCCGTTTGATGAGGACTTCAACCAGGCGTGATCCGACGTGTAGATCCAGGACAGCACAGGTCCAGCCTTTGTCATGGAGACAGAAGTTGTACCATGTTGAGCCCCGTGACTCGACAGTGAAATCTGAATGTCTGAGCACATTCTGTTCATTTGTATCTGGAGGATCTGCCGTTTGAATGTAGAATGTAGACGTTGAACAGAGGCATTTACAGAAGTGTCAGGGTCTGTTGGACGCAGCCGTACAGGACCACACTTTGCAGCTCAGCTGTTTAAGATGTGGCGAGCGTGCTGACGGAGCAGTGCAGCTCTGGGAGTTTGAATTGGAGGACTTTGATGAGGCTGATTCCAGGCTGGTGTGGGAGGTGAACGCAGGCATGCAAATGAGAGGCACTGAGTTTGAAGCCAGAAGGCTGTGTGACTCATCAGAGGCCGTGCGTGTCTATACAGGAAAAGGTTGAGGCAGATGTTCCCTCCACACTCTCAGAGGAGGAGGAGGCTGAACTGCTCTGCAGCAGAGGTGCTGAACACCGTCACTGATGCTGCAGCAGGGGGGACATATGTGAAGACACTGTCTAAGTGTCATTCAGAGTGAAAGTTTGTCTTTGACCATTGGAAACAGCAGTTGACAGAAGTCTTAAGAGTAGTACTATGTGTTTAGTGCAGCACGTCTCAGCGGAGGACAGACAGCTCCTGTACCTCACTGCTTCGTCTGAAGTCAGTGAAGCAGCTGGCAAACTAAAGCTGCTCCTACGGGACCAAGCCGTGCTGAGACCTCTGTTCCACAGCTCTGAGCTCCCAGCTAACTGTGTGTGAGGCAGACCGGGCACACCTGAACCCTGCTGTCTGTCCCGCACACACAGAGTGTGTCTCCAGTTCTCGGTCAGTTTGTCTGTGTCAGCCCAGTGTGTGTGGCAGATCATGTCACTGCAAGAAAACCTCCGGGAATTAGCAAAGATGAGGTTTCAAGTGAAGTAAAGGGTTAATGTCTCTCTGTGTTCAGCTTTCTAATGAAGGATGCAGCTTGATTACATTTCTGTTGTGGGCTGATCAGTGCCACAGTCTGTGAGGGACTGTCTGTGTGTCAGCTGTTCAGTTTACGCTCTCTCTGTCAGTCACTCCCTCCCTGACTGCCTGTGGTGTCAGTGCTCCATCAACTGAAAGAAAGAAAATGATCATTTTGAATTATCGTGTAAAAGGTAAAATTGTTGTGTAATACTTACCTTACACAGGCTTCCGTTCCCGGCACAGAGAACTTTGTTGCATGTCACACTCCTCACATTTCCTGTCTGTATCTCTGCTAACACATCGTGTGCTCATGTCACACACTTACACATCTTTGTGCTTCGTCTTGCACCTGGAAAATGATGGAGTGTGTTGTGTATTTCTGTGCATACACAACATTCCTTTCAGAAATACCACAGGAATTTCCCATATTTTACACATGATCACGTGTGTGATTAGTGGCGACCTGCTCTACCTCCTGAGACACAGCCGCTGTAACATTACTCCAGTCTTCCACCTTCCACAAGCTTTCAGAGCGAGACTTCTCCTTGAGACAGACTTCTGTCCATGTTGGACACACGTCTGTCTCTGTAGGGATCCCTTCAGTGTTGTCAGTCACTTATAATGACAGTCTGAGCTTGTCACGTGGACAGGAGCCCCGCAGGATTACATTGCAGCCGTTTCACAGTTACCAGGTTTACCTCAACATAATTTCATCCACATCAATCGTTTCCCACTTCTACCTAAATGATGGAGAAGGAGTTAATCAGCTGTCACTCACGATGTCACAGCCCGGTCAGAGTTAAATTAACTCAGGATGCAGGGAGATTTATAAAACTCTCATCTAGAAATCTGGAAATATAACTGAGTAAAACAATCTGAGAAGAAAGGCTGAACTCACTGTGCATCAACGTGAAGGCCGCGCCCTGTGATGGAAGGTCAGTGATGAGAGGCGTGGCTGTTTCCAATCAGAAGGCCCAGGCTGATCTAAGGACAGCTTTGATGTCAGAAATTGATCAGTGGTTTTGAAGCAGCGTTGACAGGAGTCGCTCACAGAGCTTATTTATCTGACTGTGTGTGTGCTCCTCTCAGAGAGGAGCTAAACACCTCCCCATCCCCTCCACCTTTATCTCTCTGTCAAAAGCAATCTGTCCATCTCTTGTCAGCTCCCTGTAAATGGTGCCTTCACTTCCTTCCTCTCATTTCCCCTCCCTCAGTTCTCCCACCCTGTCTCAATTCAATCATACACACACACACACACACACACACACACACACACTGCTCGGTGATGTGGAATGGCCTTTGTGAGGAGTAAATTGCTTGGCCTCTCGGTTCACAACCAATTCACAGGATGGCAGCTGGGCAGATTAAACTCACAGCTCCCATAGAGAGAGAGAGAGTTTGTGTGTGTGTGTGTGTGTGTGTGTGTACATGTGTGTACGTGTGTGTAGATGACTGACCACCCAAGCTGCAGTCACCTTAATGTCTGTGTGTGTGTGTGTGTACAGGTGTTTCAGCTCAGAAGATGCTTCCATCAGATGGAAATGGGAGTCGCTCTAATTCATTAAAACCAAGGCAGCACAGAAACTCATTTTCACCCACGCTGTTCCATTGATTTTTTTTTTTCCATCCAATTTGTCCATAATTTCTATCATTAATAGCGCTCACACAAAGCTGCTGTTATTCTACATTTTTCTCAAACCAACGAATGTTTCTACTAACCAGCACTGTGTGATGGATCTTACTCCTCTGAGTCTTAGAGCTCCAGTGTCTGAAAACTACGAAAAACACACTAGTGAGACACACTGTGCACTGGGAGACATGTTCCTTCATCTTCATGGACACACACACACACTCTATTTTGACTAAATCCCGTACACACCATCCTGCTGCTGGAAGCGCTCACTGTGGCACCATCTGTAGATTAATCCACTGCTGAAAATAGTCCCTCGACAAATTTACTGCTGCTTGAGTTCACGTTCAGTAGGCACCAATGGGCTCTGAGCTGAGAGACACGCACAGCGTAGAGACGTCAGAAAGTCTTCAGAGACAGACTAACACACTGGTGCTTTTGGTCTTTTCGTGTGACTGGTGGAAACCCCCAGGTTAGATAAAACCTGTTGGAGTTCAGGGTTTAAATAAACTGGTTCTAATAATCTGGACAAACCTTTGGCAACTTGTCTTATTGTCTGACGGCTTGTGTTTCTCGAGTTGCCACCATGGTTCCAGATCTCAGCAGCTAGCTATAATGACAAGGCAGTGAAAAATAAGACCATAGTTGTAATGAAGAGAAACGATGCTTTGATATTCCAGCATCTGTTAAGCTAAATCATCCTGTAGCCTTAACCTGGTTATCTTGGTTTTTCAGTTTTTCACTGTTTTAGCTTGTAACTTTTACAGGTACGTCAGACGTACTGTCTCACATTACCTGTTAGTAGCTAGAATGAGATGAGATCTGCTGGTGCAAGTTTAGGAAATAGTCACTCTGAGAATTCACTGACTGATTTCCCCACACCGAAACCACTGAAACCAGTCTGGCCTTTGTAGTTCAGTCCAGTTAAGGCGAGATTTACCCGAGCTGTAGATGTCATGCATCGTATTAACAGTGTGGGGAGAAGGGACGCTGTCTTCTGAATGATTTTCTGCATAAATACAGCTCATCTGTGCTGCTCATGTTGGCAAGCCCCGGCTGAACATTTGGCAGACATGTTCATGTGCCTAATTAATTCATACCATCTGCAAGAGAACATGAAATATGTTTCTGAGGCTCAGCCCATCCGTGGCTCTGAAAGGAGAAGCTGATATTTCCAGTTTCAGATGCAAATCTTGCAGTTATTGAAATAATTACACAGAATGCACAGAACATTAACTTTCCGTTCATATGTACTTTTTTTTTTTTTTTTACCAAAAGGTTCAGTAAGCACACACTGTTCTCAGGCTGGTCAGACCTCTGCTCAGGCTCAGGGTGTGTGGAGCCTCGTCCTCGTTGAGGTCACATCAATCCATCATGAAGCTGTAGGTCGTCCCGCTGAACAGGCGCAGCTAAAGCAACAGGAGGAAAATGGAAAGGAAAGGAGAATGGTAGAGCGAGTCGTTCGCTGGTTGGACGGTCCGCGGTTCGATCCCGGACTCCTCCAGCCTGTGTGTCAAAGTGACCTTGGGCAAGATACAGAAACCCAGATTTGCCCCTGATGGTTGCACCATCAGTGTGTGACAGTGAGTGGGTGTGTGTGTGTGTGTGTGTGAATTGGTGAATGGAGTGTAGTTTACAGCACATTATTCTGTACAGTATTAGACTGTACTGTAGACTAGAAGATATGCAGTCTAAGGGGTTTTGGACTTTTGTGTCTGTCTTAGTTCATAACTCTTTGTCTTTGTCTTTGGGCTGCGTTGGATTGACTCCTGATCAGCACTCCTACAAACACCATACAAACCAGCTGTAAAGAGCGGAATGTTCCTTTAAAGTCTCTCACATTATGCTGTAAAATATACTGTGAGGGTGAGACCCCTCCCTGAGCCCTGTCACAGGACCTGTGTAACCAAAAGCTTCTTCCTGAGCCTCTGAGAGCAGTGGAGACCACATCGGTCCAGTTTCTGCTGACTGCTCCAGTATGAGCGCTGCACCCCAGCTTCAGATGGTCCATTCATTAGGACGCGTGCGTGCGTGCGTGCATGTGTGTGTGTGTGTGTGTGTGCGTGTGTGTGTGTGCATAACAATGGACGGCGAGAGAGAGAAAGACATAAAAAGAGGGTGTGTATGTGTCTGCACTGAGAGAATGATGACTTAGAGAAAATACCCTGAGTCAGCATGCCGGCAACATCACGTCCCACACACACAGCTGATATTTTGATGTTTACAGTTTCTCATGTAGTTATATGATGTTTTTTAACGTGATGTTTCAGGACTTAAAGCATCATGTGTGTCACAGCTCTGTTACTGCAGTGTACAGCAAATCTGAGCTGAACTCAACTAGACTCTTAACAGAAACTTATACTGGATTTCAGCCAGTAATGATAATACAACCATGACTTAGATTTACAGCATCAGGACCAGTGTTTCATTCATTTCCACTGTTTTTACCCATTTTAAAGCAAATGATACAAAAAAACCTGTAGAATACGTCCTAAGTCTTTTGGAAACATTATATTGTCCTTTGTATTGTCCATGTCCATGTGCAACAGCCTGGTAATGTAATTGAGTATTGTCATGTGAAGCTACTGTCAGAGACAAACCCGTCTCATATCAGCGTGTAGGTGTGTAACCAGCTGACTCGATTTCCACGTGTTCATATTCATGAACTGAGCTGGGATGTTAATGTTAATTCACTTTGTTGACTTATGTAAATTATGTATACACTCACATTATTACACCGTGAATTCATTCTGGTTCCAACCTATAGTTTTCACTGCAACATCTTCTTTCAGTTCTTTGCTTTTTTTTTCCAGAGAAACAGCAGGTGGTCTGTGAGAGAGGCCAAACTCTGAAAAATAAAAATAAAAATAAAAATGGAGAAGGAGAGCATACACTCCACACTGAATGTCTGAAGGAGCACTGCTCCAAATAAAACATGGGGTTTAGTAGTTCCTCAAGCTCCTGGCTTAAAAATGATACTGATCTCTTTTGATATTCAGTAGCATATTACTGTAAGTGCTTTCATAGAGCCTGTTCTGTTAAACTCTTAGCATAGCAACACAGAGTTTAAGTCCTGCCCCACTTCTGTGCTGTGCTTTGCTGTGTGTTTCTGCTCTGAGGCTGGGTTTCGTCGAACATGCCTGCTACTGTACTTGCTAATAAAATCTGACCCCTCGCTATTTTTACAGACAACACAATTGTTCTATTTTTAACTACGACTGCAGCTCCCATGAGACCTGCTGCCGGTGATGTGGAAGAGCTTTTGGTTGGTACTGGAATAAAGAAAATAACAGTCTGAGTGACTTCCTCACTGTCAAATTCACTGCAGGTTTCTTTACATCAGCTGAAAGAGTAATGCACGATGAGGCCAGTGATCTAATGGCTGTGAGTTATTACTGCTCCACCTTTATGTAGCTGTACAACATTGTGTCATAACATGCATCTAAACTGTACGTCAACAAAGCTCCCATTTACCAGAGTCCTGGGAAAAGCACGGCTGAAAAATGTTCACAGCAAAGCAGGATTACGTGAAAATGGCTCAAAATTTGAATGCAGTTTTGAATGGGAAGCAGTGTAATGGTTTCAGTAGCTCGTGCATCTACTACCAGCAAAGACTATTTTCTTATCAAGCTGCTTGGATCTGTTTAGAGGGCCCACTGGGAAGCAGGCAGTGTGCGCTGATCACAACACACAGGAAACGGAGCATTCCTTTGGCCAGACAGAGGGGAAGTGGGACACAAGCCAGACTGCACCGTGTGTGTGTGTGTTTAGTTCTGTCTATTTGTACATCTCTCAAACACATTCTTGACCTCGCTGGAGGAGAGTAGCAGTGAAATTAGGTCAGGATTATTCCAGCTCACATTACAGTAGTCTCCCATCAGGCCTTATGTAAGAAGAGGCCGGCTTCCTCACACTGCTGTAACTTGAAATTAGGTCCTTTTGCCCCATTTCTACTGTAATTTAAGATCCTACTTACTCACATTCTGCAGATGGGGGTCGCTCTCTCTGGTCCACGTCCCAATTCTGTATCTCATCAACTGCTGGCCAGATGTCATGACATTTAGTGCAGATATTCATGTTCCCCAGAGGATGAATCCTAATGACTTTCATGACCCTGACCTTTCTCAGGTCAAAATGTCATCTTTGCACACAGGCTGGATTTGTCATTATAAATGCAGTGGGTGTTCATGGCCCCCAGAGGATGAAGACTATTGACTCTGATGATCGTGTGTCCTTTACTGTAGCACATCTCAGACACAAAACGCCTTTTAATCCAACAGATTGCTGAATTCTGCTTGTCTCGTTAACATCTTCAGGGGATGACTGTTCCCTGAACGATGCAACAAGGCAGGGTGTTGTGATTTTGGATTGGATTGTTGGAACATGCAGCATTAAAACGATATGTTTGTGTCTACCTGATGACTGTCTCCCTTTAGCTCTTGTTTGGTCTCCACTAGCTTCTGAGGGACAAATCTGTCTCTTTAGCTGCTGAGTGCTCAGCTATGTTCACCAGCTGCTGTCTGACTGCGTCTGTCTGCTGTTTGCTGCTGAGCAGGTTGCAGACAGTGGCTTCGTTAGACCCGGCAGAGCTGAGAGACACTAAAACGCTCTGTAGAGTTGGTGATTATTTATCTGTAAGAGCAGCACCTTTCACGTTCTGCCACTGCCCTGTCAGAGTAATGTGACAGTTCATTTTATGAAAGTCAGACGTTTAAAAGAACGTCTCTCCTCACCTCTTCTGAACTCCCTCTCTTTCCCTTTGGATACAGTTCACTTCCAGTCGACTGAACAGACGTGAGAGGACAGAGACCTGCCAGAGACATCCAGTGTTAGATGTGGTGATATAACAGGCATTAGGATATTACTCGTTGCGAAAAAATTTAATTAAGAAGAAACAAGTAATTATTAAATGTCATCAGCAGTAACTGTGCCGAGGAGCATTTAGCTTGTAGCTTAAATTAACTGTAGTGTTCTGATTAGAATGAATATATTGATATAAGTGAATATATACACTATGCACGATGGTGATAAAACATTCTTCTCTGCCTCTGGTCCATTGGAATAATGTAGGTCAGTCATGTTACTGTGAGCCTCATGCAGGCTGACATCCTCCCTTTCACCCTTCCTCCTTCCCTCACTTCACTAAGTCTAAATATTAACTGTTGGTTTCATCTCATCTGTGTGTGTGTGTGTGTGTGTGTGTGTGTGTGTGTGTGTGTGTGTGTGTGTGTGTGTGTGTGTGTGTGAGAGAGCGAGGGAGAAAGAGAGCATTATACACACAGGAAAAGGAACAAATAACATTTAGATAAAAAGGGTTAACAAAAATAAAAACTACAATTTCAGTGTTCAGAATTGTAATGTGATGCAGTGATGTCTGTTTCCATGGTTACGGTGTAAAACAAGAGGTGATGGATGCAGATTTACTTAACTGTAAAAAGGCATATATTGAAAAAACACCAGGAAGTTAGGTATTTTTGTGTCAGTTTGAGAATGTCCCATCAGCACGGTCCTTATATCCTCTGACCTCTGACCTTCCCCTCCATGCATTCATGTACAGGTGTTTGTGCTGTGCTGATGTACAAATGGTTTTAACTTAAAATTAATATATAAAATAAATATATAAAAAACAGAATAAAACCAGGTCCAGGATATCAGTAGCACCACTGAAATAGACCAGTGACATAAATCCAAAATGTTCAAAGGTCATAATCATAAAGCACTGGAGCTTGAATGTGTTGAATTTGAATTTTTTTGTGTGTGTGTGGCATCAACTGATGTCAGCGCTGGAGGAAGTTCAGACAGGGTCATTAGAAATGATCCCTTTTAGGACCATGAATATCCAAAGCAAATTTCATCACAGCCTGCCCTTTAGTTTTCAAAATGTCCTGGTGAATGATGGAACCATTATTATGATTAGTAGTATGTCACAGCCCAAACAGCTCAGGCAGGTTGTGTCGGAGCCCCTGATGGTGAAAATCCATCTGTAATCCAAGTAAATCTCTTCTAATCTACATATTATGTGGATTAAAGAGCAGCCAGTGGGAGCTGCTGGTCACAGATGCAGCCTGATGCTTTAAAACTTATCCGTCAGTTCTTAATATCAGCTCTGCAGCCAACAGGCGCCAAGGGTGACGACCCCACACCGAGGCTGATATGATCTCTTCTGTTGTGCTGTGTGAAATTTCTGGTGTTCCCGCAGCATAGATAGATAGATGCAGCAGAAAGCGCAGAGTGGCCCAGTGTTGTGCTGGTCTATATTAAGGCTGAATGCTAATTAGCCTACTCTACTTCTGATGGCCTATAAAAAGACAGTACAGCCTCTGGAGCACTTTGAGGGACTCATCTGTCCGCCTGCTTCCCTCCGTAATGTGATGACGTCAGTGGATCTGTGTATTTACTGGAGGTGGACTTCCAGCACGGTATATAGGCTTTGTGGAATGGGATGAAAATGGAATTAGCTGTCAGGCTGTCAGGCTGTGGCATTCAGACCATGATTGATTGGTATTAAAGGGCCCAAATGAACCAAGAAAACATTCCCCACACCATCACACCACCACCACCAGCCTGGACTGTTGACACGAGGCAGGTTGGGTCCATGGATTCATGATGTTGATGCCAAACTCTGACCCTACCATCTGCAGCCTCAGCAGAAACCCAGATCCATCAGACCAGGCTACATGATTCCAGTCTTCATCTGTCCAGTTTGTGTCTGACAGGACTGGAACGTGACACGGTCTCTGCTGTTGTTGTCCGTCCACTTCGAGGTTGGACCTGTTGTTCATTCTGAGATGCGTCTCTGCTCCCTGCGTATTAGACCGTTTTCATAGCTGTATGTAATCTTCAGGTCGAGCTGTTCATCATCTCCCCTGACCCTGCGCTCTGCTCAGGGTGGAAGGTTGCTGAAAGTATTTATTGCTCTGTATTATGCATTCCTGTGTTCAGCCTAATGAATCCTAATACAGGTCATGGTCTGCTCACAGTCACTGTAACGTTCACATCACGTCAGGTGAATATATTTCAGCTGAAGCAGCGTTTCAGTGTGTTGGAAATACAGCGTGTGTGTGCACGCTATACTGTACCATCTGTGTGTGTTTGCCTGGACAGGCAGGTACATTATAAATGTTAATCAGCCAATCTAGATCAGGCCGGACCCATTCAGCGGTCCTTCGAGCTGGGTTGCCATAGTAACCCTGCTGCGTGAGCGTGCGAGGTAAGACCAGATTTCAGATGATATATGATGTGCAGGTGAGGCTCACTTATACGTACTGTGTGTACCGCTGTCCCTGTCACCATGAAGGAACACGCTGTAGAACGGGTGAACAACAGGCTGCCACACACACACCGTGTTCCATGTGTGTTTTCTCCGCTCATGTGTGTGTTCTGTGTTCTGTGGTCCCTCCCTGTCCTCCAGGTGTTCTGTAGAATGTTTGACTGCCTGCAGGGGGCACCACAGGTAGAGGTAGGTCTCACAGCATGGAGTGGAGTTGCAGCACCTGAGCTCTGCGTCAGCTGATGTGTTGAGCTGGAACAGAGTGTGACAGAGTGGTGTGATATTGGAGAGTGCAGTGACTAACAGGGCCTCTGTTTTACACAGGTGTCATGAGATTTAACGCTGAGCTAATGTGCTGCATTTGATCACAGAGTCGCTTGATGTGAATTAAAATAGTCCATCCCTGATTTAAGCTTCAGATACATTAGAAATTAGAGTCAGTGTTTTACACATCTGAAGCCACGATTGATAGATTGATCTGTTTAATGACAATATCTGCAAAATCCCAGGAGCAGCTCCCAGCTGGCATAAAGGAAAACGTTTTTGTAGCCAGAGCCAGAAGGTGCATGTCAGTTTAATGTGTGTGTGTGCTGCATGTGTGTGAAGCTGCATGGAGTGAAACCTGTGACCCTAACACTTAAAAATATTTTTTTTTTTTAAATGTGGGTGATGCCATAACGTGTGTGTATTTAGGGAACACCAGCTGATCAGGAAATATAGACAAATATGATCTAAATAAACATTTTCCATTCAGCGCAATAAGCACATCAGTCTTACAGCAAACACTCATTTGACCTCCATCACCACCTACCAACACCACCACCATCACCACCCACCAGCACCACCACCACCACCATCACCACCACCCACCACCACCACCAGCACCACCACCACCACCACCACCACCACCACCACACCACACACCACCACCCACCATACACCACCACCACCACCCACCACCCACCACCCACCACCACCCACCACCACCCACCACCACCCACCACACCACACCACCACCACCACCACCCACCACCACCCACCACCCACCACCACCACCACCACCACCCACACCACCCACCATCACCACCCACCATCACCACCTACCATCACCACCTACCAACACCACCCACCATCACCACCCACCAACACCACCTACCAACACCACCTACCATCACCACCTACCAACACCACCTACCACCACCACCACCACCACCACCACCACCACCACCACCACCACCACCACCACCACCACCACCACCACCACCACCATAGACCACCACCATCCCCGTACACCACCACCACCACCACCACCACCACCACCACCACCCACCACCACCACCACCACCACCACCACCACCACCACCACCCACCACCACCACCACCACCACCACCACCACCCACCACCACCACCACCACCACCACCCACCACCACCACCACCACCACCACCACCACCACCCACCACACCACCACCACCCCACCACCACCACCACCACCACCACCACACCACCACCACCACCACCACCACCACCACCACCACCACCACCACCACCACCACCACCACCACCACCACCACCACCACCACCACCACCACCACCCACCATACACCACCACCACCACACCACCACCACCACCATACACCACCACCACCACCGTACACCACCACCACCACCACCACCACCACCCACCACCACCACCACCACCACCACACCACCACCACCCCACCCACCACCACCACCACCACCACCACCACCACCACCACACCACCACCACCACCACCACCACCACCACCACCACCACACACACCACCACCACCACACACCACCACCACCACCACCACCACCACCACCACCACCACCACCACCACCACCACCACCACCACCACCACCACCACCACCACCACCCACACACCACCACCACCACCACCACCCCCTCCTCCTCCTCCTCTCCCTCCTCCTCCTCTCCCTCCCCTCCCCTCCCTCTCTCCTCCCCTCCTCCTCCCCTCCTCCCCTCTCCTCCTCCTCTCCTCCCCTCCCTCCTCCCTCTCCCTCCTCCCTCCCTCTCCCTCCCCTCCTCCTCCCTCCCCCCTCCCCCCCTCCTCTCCTCCTCTCCTCCCTCCCCCTCCCTCCCCCCTCCCCTCCCCTCCCTCCCTCCTCCTCCCCTCCTCTCCCCTCCCTCCTCTCCTCTCCTCCTCCCCCTCTCCCTCCCTCCTCCCTCCCCTCTCCTCTCCTCTCCTCCTCCTCCTCCTCCTCCTCCCCCTCTCCCCTCCCCCTCCTCCTCCCCTCCCCTCCCCCCTCCCTCTCCCCTCCCTCCTCCTCTCCTCCCCTCCCCTCCCTCTCCCTCTCCTCCTCCTCCCTCCTCCTCTCCTCCTCTCCTCTCCCCCTCCTCCCCTCCTCTCCCCTCCTCCTCCTCCCCCCTCTCCTCTCCCTCCCCTCCTCCTCCTCCTCCTCCTCCTCCTCTCTCCTCCTCCTCTCCTCCTCCTCTCCCCTCCTCCTCTCTCCTCCTCCTCCTCCTCCTCCCCTCCTCTCCTCCTCCTCCTCTCCTCCCCTCCCCTCTCCTCTCCTCTCCTCCCCTCTCTCCTCTCCCTCCCCTCCCTCCTCCTCCCCTCTCTCCTCCTCCTCCTCCTCCTCCTCCCCTCCTCCTCTCCTCTCCCCTCCTCCCCTCTCCTCTCCTCCTCCCCCTCCCCTCCCTCCTCCCTCCTCCTCCCCTCCTCCTCCCCTCCTCCCCTCTCCTCTCCTCTCCTCCCTCCTCCCTCCTCCTCTCCCCTCTCCTCTCCTCCCCTCTCCTCTCCTCTCCTCTCCTCTCCTCCTCCTCTCCTCCTCCTCCCCTCCCCTCTCCTCCTCCTCCTCCTCCCTCCTCCTCCTCCCCTCCTCCCTCCTCCCTCCTCTCCCTCTCCCCTCCTCCTCCTCCTCCTCCCCTCCCCTCCTCCTCCCCTCTCCTCTCCCTCCCCTCCCTCTCCTCCCCTCCCCTCTCTCCTCCTCCTCTCCTCTCCCTCCCCTCCTCTCCTCCCCTCCTCCTCCTCCTCCTCCTCCCCCTCCTCCCTCTCCCTCCCCTCTCCTCTCCTCCTCCTCTCCTCTCTCCCTCCTCCCTCCTCTCCTCCCCTCTCCTCCCCTCCTCCTCTCTCCTCCTCCCCTCCTCTCCCTCCCTCCCCTCCTCCTCCTCTCTCCTCTCCCCTCTCCTCTCCTCCTCCTCCTCCCCTCCCCTCCCCTCTCCTCTCCTCTCTCCTCTCCTCTCTCCTCTCCTCCCTCCCCTCTCTCCTCTCCTCCTCCTCCTCCTCCCCTCTCCTCCCCTCCCTCTCCTCCTCTCCTCCCCTCTCTCCTCCTCTCTCCCTCCTCCCTCCCTCCTCCCCTCCTCCCCTCCTCCTCCCCCCCTCCCTCCTCTCTCCTCCCCCTCCTCCCCTCCTCCCTCCCTCCCCTCCTCCTCTCTCTCCTCTCTCCTCTCTCCTCCCCTCCTCCTCTCTCCTCCTCCTCCTCCTCCTCCTCCTCCTCTCCCTCCTCTCTCTCCTCTCTCCTCCCTCCTCTCCTCCTCCTCCTCCTCCTCCTCTCCCTCCCTCCTCCTCCTCCTCTCCTCCTCTCCTCTCCTCCTCCTCTCCTCCTCTCCTCCCCTCCTCCTCTCCTCCCCTGCTCCTCCTCCTCCTCCCTCCTCCTCCCCTCCCTCTCCTCCTCCTCCCTCCTCCCTCCTCTCCCCTCCCCTCTCCTCCCCTCCCTCCTCCCTCCTCCCCTCTCTCCTCTCCTCCCTCTCCCTCCTCCTCCTCCTCCCCCTCCTCCCCTCTCCTCTCCTCTCTCCTCCCTCCTCCTCCTCCTCCCCCCCCCTCCCCTCTCCCTCCTCTCCTCCTCCTCCTCCTCCCTCCTCCTCTCCTCCTCCCTCCCCTCCCTCCTCCCCCCCTCCTCCTCCCTCTCCTCCCCTCCTCCTCCTCCCCCTCTCTCCCCTCCCTCCCCTCTCCTCCCCTCCCTCTCTCCTCCTCCTCCCCTCCTCTCCTCCTCTCCCTCCCCTCCCTCCTCCTCCCTCCTCCTCCTCCTCCTCCCCTCTCCTCCTCCTCCCCTCCTCCCCTCCTCCCTCCCCCTCCTCCCTCCTCCTCCCTCTCTCCCCTCTCTCCTCCTCCCCTCCCTCCCTCCTCCCCTCCTCCTCCTCCTCCTCCTCCCTCTCCTCCTCCTCTCCTCCCCTCCCCCTCCCTCTCCTCCCTCCTCTCCCTCCCCTCTCCTCCTCCCCTCCCCTCCTCTCCTCCCCTCTCCTCTCCCCTCCCCTCCTCCCTCCTCCTCCCTCCTCCTCTCCTCCTCCTCCCCTCCTCCTCTCCTCCTCCTCCTCCTCCTCCCTCTCCTCCCTCCTCCTCCCCTCCCCTCCCTCCCTCCCTCCTCCTCTCCCCCTCTCCCTCCCCTCCCTCCCCTCCTCCTCCTCTCCTCTCCTCCCCCTCCCCTCCTCCCCTCCCTCTCCCTCTCCCTCCCTCTCCCTCTCCTCCTCCTCCCTCCTCTCCTCCTCCTCCCTCCCTCCTCCTCCTCCTCCCCTCCTCCTCCCTCCTCCCTCTCCCTCCCTCCCTCCTCCCCTCCCCTCCTCCTCCCTCCTCCCTCCTCTCCCTCCTCTCCTCCCTCCTCCTCTCCCTCCCTCCTCCTCCCTCTCCCTCCTCCTCTCCTCTCTCTCTCCCTCCCCTCCTCCTCCTCCTCTCTCCTCCTCCTCCTCCCTCCCCCTCTCTCCCTCCCCTCCTCCTCCTCCTCCTCCCTCCCCCTCCCTCCCCTCCTCTCCTCCCCTCCCTCCCCTCCCTCCTCCCTCCCTCTCCTCCTCCTCCTCCTCTCCTCCTCCTCCCCCCTCCCCTCCTCCTCCTCTCCCTCCTCCTCCCTCCTCCCCTCCCCTCCCCTCCTCTCTCCTCTCCTCCCCTCCTCTCCTCCTCCTCCCCTCCTCCTCCTCCCTCTCCCTCCTCCTCTCCCTCCCCTCCCCTCCTCCCCCTCCTCCCCTCCCTCTCCTCCCTCCTCCCTCCTCCTCCTCCTCCCTCCTCCCCTCTCCTCCCCTCCCCCCCTCCCTCCTCCTCCTCTCCTCCCTCCCTCCTCCCTCCCTCCCTCCCTCCCCCTCCCTCCTCCTCCCTCCTCCCCCCTCCTCCCCTCTCCCCCCTCTCCTCTCCTCCCTCCTCCTCTCCTCCTCCCCCCCCCTCCCTCCTCTCCTCTCCTCTCCCTCCCCTCCTCCTCCCTCCTCCCCTCCCCCCTCTCCTCCCTCCTCCTCTCCCTCCTCCCTCCCTCCCCTCCTCCTCCCCTCCTCCTCTCCTCCCTCCCCCCCTCTCTCTCCCTCCTCCCTCCCCTCCCTCTCTCTCTCCTCCTCCTCCCTCCCTCCTCTCCTCCTCCTCCTCCTCCTCCCCTCCTCCTCCCCCCTCCTCCTCCCCTCCTCTCCTCTCCCTCTCCCTCCTCTCTCCCCTCCCTCTCCTCCTCCTCCTCCTCTCCTCCTCCCTCCTCTCCTCTCCTCCTCCTCCTCTCCTCCCTCCCCTCCCTCCTCCCCTCCTCCTCCCCTCCTCCCCCCTCCTCTCCTCCCCTCCTCCTCCTCTCCTCCCTCCCTCCCCCTCCTCCTCCTCTCCTCCCTCCTCTCCTCTCCTCCCCCCTCCTCCCCCTCCTCCCTCCTCCTCCTCTCCTCCTCCCTCCCCTCCCCCTCCTCCTCCCTCCCCCTCCTCTCCTCCTCCCCTCCTCCTCTCCTCCTCCCCTCCTCTCCCCTCCTCCTCCTCCCCCTCCTCTCCTCCTCCCTCCCTCCCTCCCCTCTCCCTCCCTCCCTCCCTCCCCCCTCCCCTCCCTCCTCCTCCTCCCTCCTCCTCCCTCCCTCCTCCTCCCTCCTCTCCCTCCTCCCTCCCTCCTCCTCCCTCCCTCCTCCTCCCTCCCTCTCCTCCTCCTCCCCTCCCCTCCCCCCCTCCTCCTCCTCCTCCTCCCCTCCTCCTCCTCCTCCTCTCCTCCTCCCTCCTCCCTCCCTCCTCCTCCCCCTCTCCTCTCCCTCCTCCCCTCCCTCTCCCCTCCTCCCTCCTCCCCTCCCTCCTCCTCCTCCCTCCTCCCCCCTCTCCCTCCCCTCCCTCCCCCTCCTCCCTCCCTCTCCCTCCCTCCCTCCCCTCCTCCTCCCTCCCTCCCTCCTCCTCCTCCTCCCTCTCCTCCTCCCTCCTCCTCCCCTCCCTCCCCTCCCTCCTCCCTCCTCCTCCTCCCTCCCCTCCCTCCTCCCCTCCCTCTCCTCCTCTCTCCCCTCCCTCCTCCTCCTCCTCCCTCCCTCCCTCCCTCCCCTCCCTCCCTCCTCCTCCTCTCCTCCCTCCCCTCCTCTCCTCCTCCCTCCCTCCCTCCTCTCCTCCTCCTCTCTCCTCCCTCCTCCTCCTCCCTCCTCCTCCTCCTCCTCTCCCTCCCTCCCTCCCCTCCCCCTCCCTCTCCTCTCCTCCCCCCTCTCCCCCTCCTCCCCTCTCCTCCCCCCTCCTCCCCTCCCTCCTCCTCCCTCCTCCTCCTCCTCCCTCTCCTCTCCTCCTCCCTCTCCTCTCCTCCTCCCTCCCCTCCTCCCTCCCTCCCCTCCCCTCCCCTCCTCCTCCTCCCTCCCCTCTCCTCCCTCCCTCCTCTCCTCTCCTCCTCCTCCCTCCCTCTCCTCCTCCCTCCTCCCCTCCCTCCCCCCCCTCCTCCCCTCCTCCTCTCCTCCTCCCCCCTCCCCCTCCCCCTCCCCTCCCTCCCTCCCTCCCCTCCCTCCCCTCCCCCTCCCTCCCCTCTCCCCCCTCCTCCCTCCCCCTCCTCCTCCTTCCCTTGTGCAATAGCCACACTGGTAGGTGTACCTGCCACGGTGCACATGCTGTGTCCATTCTCTGGGACTCCCTGGCCAATCAAACCCACGTGTCAGCCCTCACACTGAGCTAATGTTAGCTTGAATCTGACCTCAGCATGGGGCAGTTGTTGACATGTTGCCAAACCTGCATGGATCAGGGATGATGCTTCCCACACAGGTTTACCCTGCAGTCTGATTATGTAACTGCTCGGCTGTTTTCTCTGGTTGTTGTTAAACTGACGATGGTGATTTCACACCCAGTTTAATTAATGGTAGCAGAACTAAACGTTGCAGTGCTAGAATCATTATAAGGGAATTACTCTTATGCAAAGGCTCACTTAAATGAGGCGGGTGTTGTGGGTAACTGCAGGTCACAGGAGGGTACGAGGATCCAGGTTCCTGTGGGGAGCTTGGTGGAGGAATGAAACCCTGGACACATCATACACACGGTAAACAGAAGGAAGAAGAGAAGAAAAGCACCATGACCACATGTCTGAACCACACCCAACATGTTCCAGCCTTTAGAAGCAGCAGCCTCGATGGTTCTAGCAGAAATGGAACAATTATCAGTAGAAGTGTTGTAAGTGGTGCATTAGAAATATGTATCCCGGTATAACAGCAGTGCTTTACTGTAGCGTATCCCCTGCTGATTCAAATGCACTGGCTGCAGGAAGAGAGGCGGCTCACAGGAGGTGTGTGTGTGTGTGTGTGCGTGCGTGTGTGTGTGCGTGTGTGTGTGTGTGTGTGCGTGTGCGTGCGTGTGTGTGTGCGTGCGTGTGTGCGTGCGTGTGTGTGTGTGTGTGTGTGTGCGTGTGTGTGTGTGATGTTCCTTACAGTGGCTGTCATTTTGCTTCACTGTCAAAGAGCTGATTGTCTGACGCAGTAGAGCAAAGTGTTGTGCCGCCGGCGTGACTGATTCTCCACTGTGTCAGTCTGTGAGAATGTGGAATGTGCGTTCTGAAGCCTTCAGACGTGGGGTCAGTGTAATCAGGGCTGAATACGATTTGAATTTTTTATTTAAACAATACTTTTTTGCAAACTTTTTGATGCTTAACAGTTTCAGTACAAAGGTTCTGAGCTTTGATACCCAGTCCTAAAAACTACCAAGTGATCGAGCTCCAGGTCGACGCCTGAATCACAAATAAGTCATACTGTGTCAGTCAAACTGCATCCAGTCAGTCGGACAAACAACCAACTCAGATGTCACTGTAAATCAGACGTCATTGTGAAGACAGTGTGAATTTAGTGTGTGTCTCCCTGCACGAGGTGAGTTTTGTCTCTGTTATATTGCACTGACAGGACGGCATTCAGGCCACAGCTTCTATGATAATGGCCCTGCAGCTCTGAATGGCTGTTACTGTTGAGTGAATGGGACACATTCACACTGTGCGGTCCCATATTGCAGCTGCAGATTATAGCTGATAAAAAGTCTGTTGACCTCCAGGACGGAGACACCAGAGACAATCAGAGGCCGTCTTTTATGATTTGACTTGCATGTTCCAGTCAGTGTAGCAGTCTAGTTATTTTATTATAATAATAACTTATTTTATTTCAGTTTATATGATTTGATTTTGAGTAACTGTTTGCTGTGGTCCTGACTGACTGAAAGATGAAGTTACACCATTGGTCGGCTGGCCGAGTGTAGGAGTTTCCTCATTGGCTGTTGCTCTTCCAGTTTCTGTTACATCATTAGGGGCCGTTTGGAGCCTTTGTCACTGGATTCACTGACTGTTCAGAGCCTTTAGCATCTTTTTCCAAAAAGCATCTAGTGACAAATGTTTTTGGACAAACCTCAGCTACTTTCTGTTGTTGGAGAGTCTCCAGTGTTGCCCTGTGAGACAGAGGTCAGAATCAGATAAACCAGCTGAAATGTGTGTGAGTGTGTGTTAGATGTGTGTGAGTGTACTGTCTATGGGGTCATTTAATCAACCAGTCAAGCTGTGACATCACACTCAGAGAGGGCGTGTCCCTTTGTCTCTCTCTCTCTCTCTCACACACACACACACACATTTAAATTATCTAATGCTTATTATTTTCAGTTTTACAGATTTTCAGAGGAAGGCACCAGGCAGAAAGCACCTCCTGCATCAGCTCTGCTCAGAAAATACGTTTCAGACTGTGAAGAGAAAAATGGAGAGAAAATTCAAATGAGCTGCTGATTTGCAAACTACAGCAGGAGCTGCCCCACCCCTCTGCCCGCCCCCCATCATGTCCAGTCTCCTGAGTGCATTGGCTGGATTCCTAAACAGGACTCAGTCATAGAGTCCCAGTGTTAAACATCACTGATAACACACACACACAATCACAGGAAATGAATTTCATATCTGGACACACACCAATCCTATTATGCTTCTGAGCTGTGTGTGTGTGTGTGTATGTGTCTTTCCATTTTATATCAATACCTCTGATCTCTTTGTCCTGTCACGCCTGCGTGTGGCAAATTAAAAATCACTGTCTGCATTTATTAGCTTAACGTCAGCTTTACAAGAAGAGAAGCCTTATTTCGTTTCATTGCTTGGAACTGGACTTTAGGTGTTAGCCACAGGGTTGTTTGAGCCTCGATGGTTTGGAAGTGGCCATCAGTCTGCGGCCATCAGTCTGCGGAGACGTCAGCACATCTGAGATCTGAGAGCATGAACATTTCACCCAGAGAGCAGCCGTTTGTACGGTGTGCTCAGGGCTGAGAGAGATCAGTTGCTGTTATAATAAGCAGCCCTAAATGATGAACACACAGTCCCATGAGTGCACACACACACACACATGCACACACTCTCTCCAAGCTCATCAATTAGTGTGTGTCAGCCGCTGGACAAGAGCAGTGAGCTGACAGGGGTTAATGAAGTTATTAACCACGTGAATGGAGAGAGAGTGAAGTGACTGAGGATGCAGGAGGGGAAAGCAGAGGAGATGCTCACACACACACACACATCTGATTCTGCTTTTATTAAACATGAGATTTTCATCTACGCTGCAACAAAGAGCTGCAGAAGAAAAAGAAGAATTCATTTATTTCAGTCAGGCCAGTGTGTGTTTCTGAGGAACTCGCAGTGATCGACAAGAAAGACGCAGCACACACACACACACACACCTTCAGCAACACATCCGCAATAAATGAATAAATAAACTGAATGGTAGGGAAAAACAAATATGATGTCATACTCGTACTAAATCCAAATTATGAGGCAACATTGCAGAAACAGCTCTGTAAGTCGTTACTGAGATGCAGGAAATTTTAACAATTGATTCAAAATTACAAAATTACTTCATTTTTATTAAATCTTGATTTACAGTTTTAAGAGTTTGCAACCGTGTTGGGATGAACTTTCCAAACTGTTTCATGTCCAGTGTAGAAAGAACGTTTCAGATCTCATTATACACCTAAGACCCCGTTTTTCTCCAGGAGAAATGTCGCTGGACAAACCTGAAACCAGAGTCCTCGTTTACACGATGACTGAGGGACGGCCCAGCTCTTAAATGAGCATCTTATCATAATCATTGTTATTCCTTAACTTTTGCATTGATTATGAAGACGCTGCTGTCCTGCCACCATTCAGGTGAGCAGTCTGTCAGGCTTAAAGGTTTCACAATGTGCTTCTTCACTGCTGAACTAGTCTCCGGACTTATCTCTGAAAAATACTTCTCTGTAGAATCTTGGGGATTCTGAGCCTGAGCTGAGAGTGTTAATGAAAACGCTTCCCCCAGCAGAGACCATTATCATATTCAGATTCACACTGACCTACATCTCTCCATTCTCAATGACTGCTTTCTGCTCTTGTGCGTGTGTGTGTGTGTGTGTGTGTGTGTGTGTGGGGCATTCACTTGCCATTTGTAGGTCAGTGTGACAGAGGCTGTTGTTCTGCAGCTCGGCGGTCAAAGAGGGCAGTGCCCAGGTCATGGAGGGTGAAGTGTGTGTGTGTGTGTGTGTGTAGGTGTGTGGAATGCTCTTGTTGGATGGTTGGCACAAGATGCTGCTCAGCATCAGACACAGTGTAGTGACTGTTCTCTGAATCCTAGCAGAGAGACAGGGAGGACCAGAGGGTGCGTGGCCATATTTGGACATCCTACATTTGATACAGACAGAGCTACTGATAAATAAAACCAGGCTTGATTTTAGAAGTGTATCGATCATTGTACTGATGAATTTGTTTCAAACCGTGAGGAATAGTGGTATGATGTAGGTCAGGAACACAGTACACAGAGAAGGGTTCCTTTCCTCTTATCTGGGGACACTTTTGATGTTGCACCAGTCTGTGTGCGCTCACATTAATAAGCTCTGTTGCACAGGGTGACATTTTCCTTCATCACCATAAACACACACACACACTGTAGTTTATTTTGAATAAATCCCATATGCACCGTCCTACAGCTGGAAGTCTTCACTACGAACTGTGGATTAATCCACTGCTGAAAATAGTCCCCCCACGAATGCGCTGTTTACTGTTTGAGTTCATGTTTGATTAAAAACCACGTATTTGTGAGCTGTTGTTAAAAGATTTACTCCATCGGTGGGAACAAATGGGCTCGAAGCCGAGAGGCACGTTGCTGTTTCGGGTCTTTTGATGTGACGGTAAGAAAATACAGAATAAGACCAAACTCCTTTTAAGGGATTTTAGCCAGTGCATTTTCACAGCTGAAATCAGGATCAGGTTTCAGTGAACGCTGCCTCAAAATCCAGTTCATCCAGGTTTTGCTATAGATGCTCACGTCCAGGTCCCTCGTTCAGTTTTTGCCTTTTCTCATATTGGCTCACTTTTTCTGTTTAAATATGATATAATGGACTAATTGGTTATTGATGGTTCATTGTGTCCTTATGGGGTTTGACTTCCAGTGTGTTATTCTTTGTATTTGACCAATCATTCAGAATGGGGTTTGCATGTTGCTGGAAATCAGTCATTTAATCTGTCCCCACATCGTCTGTAGAGGAAAGATAGGCCCCATCATCATCTCTTCTCTGTCATCTCATGCTGAGGGCCACAGGAGAAACGCTGAGTCAGCGTAGATGGAAGACCAAAGCAGGGAGGAAAACTTGTTTTGAGATGAATCTGTATCAGTGCTGAGGCTTCAGAGGCCAGTCAGTGGGTCACAAGGTCAGAAATTTCCCCCAACAAGACAAACAAAGACATAAACAAGCCTCACATACAGAGGACGACCTCGGCTTCCTGTTACAAAACTCCTCCACTGTCCTGCAGACGACCCCTCAGAAGGTGGAGTTACCTTCTGTGTGTGTGTGTGTGTGGGGGGGGCAGGACTTGTTGTTTGTCCTGTGTCTCTTGTCAACAGCTTCTTCACATGAAGTGAGCTCTTACTTAACATCAGTCAGTTCAGGAGCACTGTACTTTACTGGCTGCATTGTACAGTATCTGGCACCTGTTGCTAGGCAGAGATCGATACATGCAGCTGGGTTTCACTTTTAATTTTTGGTTGGACCAAAAAAAAAAAGGCTATAAAAGCCCTAAAAATGCTGATGCCTGTAACTGACTGGCTGAGTGCCAGCAGTTTATATTCCATCATCAGGAGGCGTTTACTGACACTGTTGTGAACTCAGAGCCTTTGTTGCTGGATTTGGACTTTTCAGACTCTTGAGCAACTTTTTTTCAAAAAAAGCATCTAGTGACAAATCCAGCAACTTTATTGACAAACCTCAGCTGGTTTCTGTAGAAGAGAGTCAACAATATTGTTGGCTGGTGATATTTGAGAAGGATATGAAATTGCAACTTTAACTTCTTAAATTCTTCATTTTCCCCCTTAAACTTCTTTTCATTTTTCTTTAAAGTTTTTTTGGGGGGTCTTTGTTTTCTGAACATGAGATAAACAGACTTTACTGATAAAGATCCTTTAAATTGTGACTGAGCTAAAAACTGCTTGTGACAGAACATATGAACTTCAGTAAACACGTTCAGAAATGACCTCAAACATATCTTTAACATTTCTATGCTACAAAATCTTTTATATTAAAAGTTAACATAAATGCTGACAGGCAGATATATT
Organism: Toxotes chatareus; assembly: GCA_016801885.1. Taxonomy (NCBI): domain Eukaryota; kingdom Metazoa; phylum Chordata; class Actinopteri; family Toxotidae; genus Toxotes; species Toxotes chatareus. The sequence goes on along the minus strand of CM028902.1, from coordinate 25,023,589 downwards.
GGATGGGTTCTTTTCCCAAAGCTTCATTACATTACATTACAAATAAATTTATTACAATGGATTCCAGCAGTTTTTTTTAAATAACGTGATGAACTGTGTGAATACAGTCTGAATTTTTGGATAAATCTTTGGATAAGAACTTCTTTAATTCTAACATCAGAAACATGGAGGTCAGTTAGCAGCTCTTTAAGGCAGGGTGAGACAGCGAGATGAGGTAATGTTGCTTATTGCTCATGTGCAGTTCACTGTGTGAGTGTGTCTCAGCAGCATTCCACAGCACTGACAGTTTCTCACAGCCAGGGGGACACAGAGAGACATGGGGAGGGCTGGGGGACGGTGTGGGGGGCGGGGGTTGACAGTGGAAGGGCAAAGCTTATTTGCATGAACAGAGCTCCTCGGGCCAATGGCCAGACTGGATAGAGGGAATATCAGGATCCAGCAGGAAGTGACGTGTCAGGTTACACACTCCTCCCTCTTTTCCTCGGGCGAGAGAGGGAGAGAGGGAGAGGGAGGGAGAGGGAGATCAAGTGAGAAAGAAGGGGTGAGCAGGGTGGAAGTAAATGGGCCAAGCAGCAGTCTCATTCTTGCTGTGTGAGATCACGGAGCGGCAGAATGTGTCGGGATCTGCTTGACTACTGAAAACAAGACTGAACAAGACAGAAGGAGAGACACAGAGAAGGAAAAAGGAGGGAGGACAGAAGGACATAGGAAGGAAGGAGGGTGGAAGAGGAGACTTGGGAGAGTTTTGGGATCTTTTGGGATCTACTCCTCTGTACAGGATCTAGCTGGGGAAGTGTCTCACAGGGGCTGAGCTACAGCCCTGCCCCGGAGTTACCACAGCCGCCTCGCTGCAGCAGGGACAAAATGAACTATCTGGTGAGTGTGTGTGTGTGAGATTTCAGCGTATGCATGTGAAATCACTGCCTCTGTGGCACTTTGGCTTTTCTTAAAATTCTGTGCCTCGTTTGGTGTTTGTCTATTCCTTCATCGCCTGTGGTTCAGAGTGTGTGTGTCTGTGTGTGTGTTTGTGTGAGTGCTTTAGCAGGACCTGCTATATCCCAGCTGTGCACGGACTGAGTAGGGAGGGGGGAGAAGGAGTGAGGGAGGCTTGAGTTTGAAGAAAAGGAAAATGTGAAGGGGGAGGAGAGGGAAGCTGGAGTTAACATTTTCTCTGTGGATTCCTACCTTTTGTTGGATCCCAGTGGGGACTGTGTGTGTGTGTGTGTGTGTGTGTGTGTGTGTGTGTGTGTGTGCGTGTCAGTACACACTGTTTGAGCAGACCTCACTGCCCTGTAAAGGAATGTGCAGCGACAAAAAGGACAAAGTGGCTAAAAAAAAAACCTCCTCCAACTCTTTTTGTTCGAGTTTTCAAAATAAAACACTGGTCATCTGCTGTTTGTATGGAAAGAGTTTTTAAGTTAAAGACACTGAAAGACTTGACTTTCTTTTTGGGAAATATGTGCTGAAAGAAATGGGAAAAACATCTGAAGAAGCAAAACACAGCAGACACGTAACTTTCCTTGGCTGCATTCCTGAATATGTTGATAAGAATCCAGTAAGCGTTTGTCACTTGATGCCTGGAATCGTCTTGAGAGCTTTCCTTACTCCGTCCTGTGGATACACAGCATGTTTTCTTCCAAACTTTCTTCCATCGCTGCAATGCAGAGTGGGAACACACGGCAGATTTAGCTGCTTGGATTCTCTCTGCTTTCTGCTTGTTGCTCTCCAGCATTCAAACATTTGCCTCAGTGGACTTTAGAGCAAGAATTAGAAAGGTTTATGGGCATGGAAAAGAAAGAAAGAAAGAAAGGAGGCAAGAGAGAGAGGGAGGGAGAGAGAGAGCGAGGGAGCCATGGTCTGTCTTTCTGCTGACTCAGAGGAAAGTGAGGAGAAATGAAGGTTTTATGGCCAGAGGACGGAGGGAGGCGATCGGTCGGCCGAACGAGAAAAATGCTTCAGTAAAACAGGAGCAGAGAGAGACGGAGGGCAGAAAGAGAGGCAGGGCAAGATGATATGTGCAAGTACTGAATGTGACAGTGATTTAGTAAAAGAGGGACAGAGACAGAGGGGGACTGGTCGACTCGGGGAAGGGAACAGATGGTTTTGTGAGGAGGGAGAGAAAAAGAAGTGAGACAGGATGGAAGGAGGAGAGGAGGAAAGATAGAAAGACAAAGAAGCTGGCAGCAACAGTCCTTCCCTGCTATTGTTTGAAAGGCTTCTGCGTCAGTGTTGGCTCACTGCTCATGTCATACCACCCTGTGTGTGTGTGTGTGTGTGTGTGTGTGTGTGTTTGGGGTAACTACACAGTCAGGAATGTAGCAGACTGAAATACTGTGGAGCAGATCGCTGTGTGCGTGACGAGTAATTACACGCCAGTGATTAGTGTGTAATTAATATAAAATAACATTCTTCTGTCGTGGAGCTCAGATGGTGAACTCAGAGACAGCCATGTCAAAGCTTCCCACTGACTGTGCACAAACTGCCATGTTGTGTTTATTCAGATTTAATGTCAATTTTTCACTTTCAGCGGAAAAGTAAAATAAGTCGCTCAAATGTGGAACTAAGGCGGGTAATTTTCACAGTTACAGCGTGTTTGTTGCCTCAGAAGCTCCAGCCTTCAATACAGAAGGAGAAGATATGATTTTTTATATATATCTATATATACAGATATACAGATATATATAGATATAGATATAGATATAGCTAGCTAGATAGATAGATAGATAGATAGATTTCAGTGGATCAGCACGGGATGTGTCCTTGTCATGTTAGACTGGTTTCCAGAATCTTTCATTTGGTCCATAACATCTTTCCCTCTCTGTTTATTACATTGAACAACTCCTGTTACAGCTATTACAGCACAGTCAGATTTCAAGGCTGCGCTTTACAGACAGAGACACATGATCTACCTCAGAAGTGAGCAGGAGGTAACGAGGGCCAGGAAACAGTGCTGGCTTTAAATAGATGAAGAGGACCATGCAGGAGGTGTGTGTGTGTATGGTAATGAAGGACAATGTCGCCCAGTGCACAGTGTGGCTCACTGATGTGTTTTTAATAGTTTTTGGGAACAATGGAGCTCTATGGCTCACAGGAATAAGATATATATGCGGTTTGTTTTTTAATCAGAGGAAGGGTTTCCTGTATGTACCATGGCCAGTGTATGTTACACCCTCATCACACAACCCCCTGCACCCAGCTGTCTTTGTCCCCTTCTTGTTTCATATTGAGACATTATTTACATCCAGGTCCTTGTCATGCGCTGCAGGATAAATGTAAAGATGTGGATGACGGTCTCAGAGCTGGAGCCATGATCCTCGGTGGTCCTCATTGTGTCAGTGCACATTTCTTTGCCCATGCATTTCTCCTGACTCACTGACTGAGTCATGGAGCCTTAGCTTACAGCAGGAATTCCCCTCTATCTCCTGCATGACACACACACACACACACACACACACACACCCATCTCCAGCTCCCCCAGGGTGTTCTGGCTCCGGTGCTAAGCCGCCCACCCCCATCTACCAAACCACACACAGACACGACCACTGAACACAGTCGTCTTCACTGACCCCTGAGTGGAAGCTCTCACAGGTGTCACCCATAAAGTCAGTCAGTCAGTCAGTCAGTGGATCAGTGAACCAGCCAATCAGAGCACAAGCCAGTCAGTGGAAAACTAGTCAGTCAGTGCTTCTACACTAGGCTCTCTGATGTAGAACAGTCTATTTTCATCCAGATCCTGACTTTACCACTCAGTTTGTCCCAGTACCAAAGCATAAGCAGTTCTACGTGACTCATTCAAGCCAGTAAATGTGACTCAGTAGACAGAGTCACCTTTGAGCCAGATGCCATGAGGTTCTGGGACACTGCACCGAGCACCTGAAAAGGCTTTGGACGTGCCGGAGACAGACAGGTTTGGATCTGACTGTTCACTTTAAACAGCTGTGGAATATCTGGGTCGAGTGGTCATCAACACGTTCGATTAATCCCTGAATGGAAAGCTCAGCTGATACAGCTGAAGATGACATGATGAATGTAATGGAGTTTGAAATATGACTATTGTTTCATGGTCATCAATCATAACAATATTTTACTGGTGTTTTTAAGAAATCCTTTAATTGAACTTAGTACAGTTGTAATGCATCTTCTCTGCCACCAGTGTAGATGTGCCCCTCTCTTGTGACCCTCAGTCCCTTCCTTCAGCAGCTAACAGTACAACCTGGCCAGCTTCATTATTTTGCGTATCCAAACACAAGAACCACGTTAAAGGCTGACAGTCAGAAAGCTCCGTTTATTTCTCTCCAGACCAAAACAGGAGCTGATTTTGTCCAGTGTGCTGAGAAGCTTTTACCTCAGATTTTAAAACAGAGAGAAATATATGGCTTTTTTAAAACCACCATCAGTGTGGACGTGGCCAAAACAGGACATTAAGCTGACTGATTAAGTGTCCTGCACCACACGGTGCTCACAGCGGCTACCGGCTTACAGTCTGTGAAAAATGCCAGATAAGTGACCACAGTCACTAATGGGGCACAAATTCTGCAGTGTCTGTGAGACACGCCGAGATTTGGACCAGTGCTGAAAGACAAGGCTGTCCTGTTGTGGACTGACTCACACCACATGGGTCATGGACTGCCCATTAGAGAGCACGTTCCCATGCAAATCAACATTCTTCAGTAGTCACCTCCCAGAACTTGAATAGACTGGATCAGATTTAATTTCTTCACTCATTAACAGGTCAGGTTGTTTTCCCAGAACGTCTGATGGTGCTGAATTCACATTTTCCAGCAACTGATTCATGCAGAGACAGATTAAAGCTGGACTGTGGCTGGTGCAGAAGCTCCCCAGTGAGTCTGCAGTTGTTGGATGAATCAACGGGGAGGAGTACAGATATGTGGTGATCTACTGAGACAGCAAACTGGACTGGACCAGGAGCTCTGCAGCACACTGTGGTCTGCTGGGCCAGAAGCCTGAGGACGGCTGAAGCCAACAGACTGATTCAGAGGGCTGGCTCGGTCCTGGAGGTGGAGCCGGACCCTGTGCATGTAGTCGCACAGGGTCCATCACTGACAGTGTGTCCCACCCTCTCCACAGTGTTGTGGTTTGCCAGGGGATCACGTTCACCCAGAGACACTCAGAATGACTAAGACCCCACTGAAGCCCAGAGGAGGTCCTTTCTTCCTGGGGTCATTCAGTCATTACCCCCCCCCCGCCCCTTTCTGCACACCTCCATCAGTTCTCTGCTGTTAAACTACTGCTCATTTACTGTTGACCCACATTATACTTTTCATTCACTTTACCTTTGAACATTACAGTTAATTTACTGTTAAATTCCTGTTAATCCATTTTTGCCCTTCGCCTTTTACCTTTTACTGTTTGATAGTAGTGTTATAGTAGTTTTAAAGTAGTGTTATAGCCCCTTATCATTTGCTTCCTCTTTCCTAACTCAGTATTGAGCAGTTTATCTCTGGGGATCAGTGAAGGTTTTCTCCTTCTGACCCGTTTGAACATTCAAACAAACACTTTTAAACAAACCAAAGGTCAAAGAATTTGCATGCTAAAATAACAGTGTTTGAAAGTATTTGTTTCAATTCTGGCCCCAGTCTGCCAGAACATTTCCTCACAACAAAATACCAGGTTTTAATTTTTTTAATTTCTATTTTTTTTTTTTTGCAGATAAAGGCAGTGGAAAGTTTTGCTGATGCAGCATGCAGCAGACCACAGACATCCCTTACACATCCCATAAAACTGCCTTCATCTCTAAATCTATACAGATATAACTTAATAGAAAGCTCAGATTGTTTCAGTTGTTAACTTTTATTGCTCAGTTTTCTTTATTTATCAAACTTTGTGACCGGGCTGCATAAGAAAAGCTTAAATTATGAGGTAGTTTAGCCTGTTAAGTGTGTATGTAAGAGCACACTCAAAGGAATACACGCGTGGGAGTTCACTTTATTCTAGTTAAGGATCAAACTCAGTTTTTGTACCTTGTAAACTGACGTTTACTTTACGTTTACTAACTAATGTTGTTCACATTTCACCTTAATCTTGCCCTGAAACCTTCAGGCTGTTTAAAGAAATGAAACCTGACTAAAGGATGCAGAGTCTAACTTCTGCCCATGCCTTTGCCTTTGCCTTCAGTACAGTGGAGCATAGTTTGCCGACAAACAACAAGCTATGAATCACTGGATGTTTTTCCCTGCTGCTCAGTGCTGAATCACAGAGTCAACACTCTGCAGTTTCAGCTGCAGCTTTCTCAACAGATTTATGTGAGTGTCACAGTTCACCAGCGAGGAGATTTATGCCCCCTGTGGTTGTGAAACCATTTTCGAACCAGACACCTTTTAGCTTGTTGTTTTCTCCGAGCATTTCTGTGGAGATGGAGCATTACTAAACACAGATGCATTAAAGCTTTTCATGCAGCTTCATGCCACCGTGGTTTTGAGCTCGTGTGTTTTGTATTCCAGTGGAAGATGTAAATGGGTTTTGAGCAGTAGTCTCTGTCACGCTCACACACACACACACACACACACACGGTGATCAGAGGGCGTGCCAAGTCTTTGCTACCTGTGTAAGTGCAGGTTAGTAAAGCCCTTAAACACAGGCCTGGGCTGCTCTGTGGACATAACTTCAGATCTTCTGTTGTGAACTGAACATAATAATTTCTGAAGGCGTTTGGTCGCGACCATCGTCCTTGAAATTTCGGTGCCTTCACTTAGTAAATAGACCCTGACAGAATTCCTGCCGTGCTAACGAGCTAACAGCTAAGAAAACAACAGCCTCAGCAGAATTCCTAAGAAATGATGACGTTAATTTGAGAGTCCTCTTTGAATATACCGCAAACCGAAGGGTACACCTCTGGTCTCAAACATATCTGGTGTTGTTCCCAGCGACGGCAGTTTCTGCCACCTGGAGAAACAGTCGACCAATCAGAGACGGTCGACATGGATGTCGCCTTTCTGTGCGTCCTTGAAGAATAATGATTGACAGATTCTTAAATGAGATGGATGTAGATGTGTGGGTTGTTGTAAAGTCAATAGCAGGACAGAAAGTTTTGAATTTCAGTTGAATTACTTTTGGACTTTAACACAAAAAGAAAGAAAGTTGCTGTTGTCAAATGTGTTTCAGCCAAACTTCAGAAACTGTTCAACCCTCTGTCTCTTGCTGTTGTGTACAAAGGGGAGCTGTATGTTTGTGTGTCTGTGTGTGTGTGTGTGTGTGTGCGTGCGTGCGTGCGTGCGTGCATGTACATGTACATGTCTGGCAGCTATTCAGAAGTTTCTGCCAGGGTTCTCTGTCAACAGGTTAAGCAACGCTCAGGCCACGCCTCTGTGAGTCTATCCTGTGCTTGAGGCTACACAATCCCTGCTGTTGTTTCTGCTGTTAGTCACAGCCTGAGGGCAGGAATTCTTCAGCGGGGATCATCACTCGCTAAAGCAGCAGCCTTAACTAGCATTTAGCAGGGCACATAAAGCCGGGGCCGTGTGGGGAAACCCAGGACCTGATTTATTTTTCAGCACCAAAAGGTGCAAGAGGGACCATTTGGAAAGGGTCAGTCGAAGGGACTGAAGAGTTCCCAAGAGTCCTTCTGTCACATCGAAAGACGTCAGCCATGTGAAGAGTGCTTCTGATGTATACTGGCAGCTTTAGTTTCACATTCTGAGCTTCACTAAACTGACTTTAGTGGAGTCACTTCAGCGTTTTCAGGGTTCTTTGCTCTTTAGGTCTGACTAATATGGATCTTTTAATTATAAACATTCACAGCTTTACCTCAGAAAGGTCTGGATCACTCCAGCTCTCTATTAAAGGCAGATATAACACATAGCTTCACACGCTGCTGCTCTGTGGGCGCAGCAGTAAGTATTGTTAGCTTCACAGTGATGGCTGACTGATACATGGAGCTGACTGCTCTGTGTGCTCTGGGCCTGTAAACATGTTATTATCTCCAGTGTCCTGCAGCAGCGTCCTAGATGCTCCGGTGGACGCAGGATTCTCTCTGCTGTTGGACAAGTCAGCCATGCACTCACAGCTGTGTCTCACGAACAGTCTGACATGCCAAGACAGGAGAAGTAGGAGGGGGGGGGGCAGACTGAACGAGAAAGAGAGGTGGGAAAGAAGAATAGAGAGTGGGGGAGAGAGAGAGAGAGAGGGGGAGTGAAGAAGGTGGAGGGAAGAAGGGAAAGAAACAAAGAAAGGAAGGAAAAAAGGATTGCTGGGCTTTATTTGTTGCTTATCTTTAAGATTAAATGCGAGAAACTGAATCATTTGTGTTTGTGTGTCTTTGTGTGTGTGTGTGTTGTGACACCTCTGGAATGTGAGGTAAAAGGAGAGACGTGTGTTTGTATGTGGTGGCTGTGGAATGCTGTAGTAAGTTGGACTGTGTGTGTGTGCGGTGAGAGACAGGCCTAGGCTCGCTTCAGCGATACACACACCTTGGCTACGCAGCGATACACACAGACACAGGGCCAAGTTAAAGCAGAGTATCTGCAGGGCGCTGGAATGCCATAAAGACTGGGGTGGAGTATTTTTCAGCAGAGAAAAAGCTCCACAGTGAGAAGTGTTCAGGTTGTGCAATTCATCTGAACAGTTCTGAAAAACAATACAGAGAAAAACATCTGATCTCTGTCATCAGTGGCACGTTTCAGGAGTCAGAATACAGGGAAGAACCTGAGGATTTTTAGAAATGATTAGTCGAGTTAAAGATTCATCAGTCAGCAGCAAAAACCTCTTTAGACCAACTGACCTGCTGAAGCCACAGTGGCTTTAAAGTCAATCTTGTCTTGTTCTCCTTATTTTCCAGTGGAAAGTTTCCAAAGATGCCAGATGCGTCTGAATTTTGGGGTGAATATGTCTAAAATAATGCAGGAAACATCTGGAATAGGATGGTCCAGCCATAAAAACCTGCTGTGAATGAATGAATATCACTTTAAATGAACAGCATGAATGATGAGCTGTGGTCAGAAGATTCCTCCATCTTTATTTTCTGATTTTCACTTTTGTACTTTATGTACAGTCATTTAAATTACAGTAGCTGAGACAAACAAAATGAACAGGACGGGATTTGCATTTGGAAGAAATGAAACCAAAACCCACAGTAAATTACACACACACACACACTCACACACACACACACACACACCCGATCCCTCTATTACGCTGTCCTGTCACGTTGAGTCTTGTCCAGAGACAGTTCATTTGCGAGAGTGTTTTTAAAAGTGTGTTTTCGGCTTATTCATGTACCGCACTGCTTGAGTGAGTGAGTGAGTGAGTGAGTGAGTGAGTGAGTGAGTGTGTGTGTGTGTGTGTGTGTGTGTGTGTGTGTGTGTGTGTGTGTGTGTGTGTGTGGTATCAACCAACACAAGTGGTGTTTTGCTGGCAGTGACTGCAGCTTTCTGCTGCGTGTTCTCAGGGATTAATGCTGGAGCTGCTCTCGGCTGTACATGTAGTGCATATGTTTACAGATTGGTAGATTGATGTTCATCATGTGGAACCAGTGGGGAATGTACTGGCTGATGTTCTGCTGAAGGCCTTTGTGGGCAGACAGGTCAGGGACATGACTTCACTGACCTTGGCAGGAGTAATTTGAGGCAGAGTGACGCCTCTCTCCAGATCAGTGTAAATCTGGTTTGTGCTGTGCTTTGACTCACAACACTGAATTTCTTCTGGCTGCAGTTGTGCCGAGCTTGCAGCAGGACAGTGATGTTGGTCAGGCGTTCTGTCGCTGCTGCACAAAATGTAGTAGCCGCTGATTTTTGATGAAATAAACTTATGAGAGACCTGCTCGCGACTCATAAACATGGGCTATGGTGCAGTGTAACATGCAGTTACACTGAAATCTGCAAATATTCGCCCTGAACAGCCAATGGGAGTTCTCCTTCTGGAGAGGAGGAGGGGCTTGCCTCCGTACATAACACATACCTCTGCAATGTTTATTTCTGCCACCAGCCGTGACTGATATAACCGTATTGCTGCCTTGCACCGGAAAGCCACCTGTGCTAACTGAGGAAAGCAGCTAATGCTAGTGCTAACCTGGCCTGTAGTAAGTGATTTTTGTCTCCAGACCTTCACATCACAGCGTCACACACAGGTTTCACTCTACTTACCTGTGGTCTGATCACACCTTAATAGAGAGCCAGTGTCTCACCAGCACAAATACCTCTCTCTCACTTACCCCGTACTGTAACGGCAGGTTCTCCTCAGTTAGCCCTGATTTTCTATGATTAGCTCAGAATAAAGCAGAGTGTTCACCTCAGGTCAGCCTGACTCTAACTTCCTTACCTCAGCTCGTCCCGTTTCACTCTGCGTAGCTCGGCTCAAACCCACATTCACCCTGATGAAACTTCAGCTCGCTCAGATTCGCATCAGGCGACGAGGAGAACTGAGAGTCTGGACGAGCTGTTTGCAGGGGAGCTCGGAGATGGACAGAGCGGATGAACGACAAGAGAGAAAAGAAAGAGCAAGAGCAGAAATGAACCGTGACGGGGGGGGGGCTGTTTTACTTTCTGCAATATGGTGAATGGGCATACACCGACACACACACACACACACACACACACACACACACACACATCACACACAAACTCAAACATACACTAAACCTCTTGTGGCACGCTTGTATTTATCCCCAGGGGTCAAATAGCAGGCAAGAGACAAAGGACATTAAGCCACAGACACTCCTCTCTCTCTCTCACACACACACACACACTCACACAGATGAGCAACCTGTCTATAGTGCGCTCGCTGGACCAGCTGTTCACGTTACTTTCTCCTCAGTGAACATGTCTCTGTTTCTCCCTCCCTCTCGCTTCGTTTCCTTTCAGCAGTTCAGCAGCGTTGTAGATCTGTGAACAGTGTTTCCTTAACTTTTAAGTTAGCCGGTGGTTTTTGTCTTTTCATTTGTAAAAACCAAGTTGAAATCTCGTCAGCTTAAAGCAGGTAATCCGTCCCAGTGAAGCTCGTGTCTGCTGTATTTGTTGTCAAAGTTAAACTAATGGTTCATAATGTAATAAAGGCAGATCAGTGGCTGTTGAGCAGTAATGTGCTAAACTGGGCTAAAATATGTTAAAACCACTGATATTCTCTTTTAAAGGGAATCAAACCTACAGAAAACTAAAGTGGGCAATGTGCAAGCTACAGTCAGAAACCTTACGGGGGGGTTGAGCTCAAAACAAAGGCTGAGTTTGAAGATGGGTGTGGTACAAACAAGGGTCCCAGAAGTGGGGGGGGGGTTGGAGGGGGTTGGAGTGGGGAAGTGGCCGTTGCCCCTGTCCCACGGATCCCAGAGTCAGGCATTCCCATCCACTCTGAAGACGTTAGGTAGAACTACAGACCATGTTGTGATGGGATCACACAGTGCGGCACGTTAAATCAATAGTTCACCTGTTTCACCAAACTCACGTCTCTCATGTTGTGTGTTCCGCTGCACCGGACGCACTGATTTGGCGTCGTGGCTGGTCTCTAGTCAAAGCGTGTGCCTGTGTTTTGTCACTAAAGAAAAACAAGGCAGACGAGTTTTATTATGGAATCCATTAACCTGCGCTGTGCTCCCAGAATGCAGCGACATTAACACAATATAGTGCTCTGGACGTTGTTTAGTGGGAATCGAAGCATCTTAAATCAGATGCTCAGCCCTTCACTTCACTCCTCTGTCCCTCTTTACCCTCTCTTTTGTCTGTCCTCCTGTCTTTCATCATCCCTCATCTCCCTGACGAGTCTCATTAAAGCTTTGGCGTCACTCGGCTGCAGCTGGTCGTCCTGGCAACGGTTGCCACAGGTAACATGACATTGTTGGGGCCTGTTGCTGCTGGGATTTACCCTAAGAGGTCTGGGTAATGTGATTAGCTCCCACTGTGTTCTCATTTCTCCACAGTCCCAGACGGCCTCTGTAGAGTGGACGTATGAGTGTCCACTTGATGACTTTCTCACACTGATTAACAGACAGGGATGTTTGAAGGTTTCCAGCCACGTCCACACACAGCCGACTGAAAAACTGTGGCTTTAGCCCACAAAGAGCTTAACTGATGTTTACTGTCAGAATACAATACCTTTAAATTGCATGCTACGATGTCAGGTAGTACATTCTGATGCATTGATAAGGGGGACTTTTACACTTTGTTTAAGACGTACTCCTCAGATGGTAAATCCTGATTTTTTTTTTTTTGCTGACTTCCCAACCTCTCCTGGATTTTCCCACTTTGGATGTTCTAGAAAATTTCCTTCTTGTATCTCAATCAGGACAAAATGTTGCTGTAGTCTTGGGTTGGCCATCGTTCATGCACTGTAACCTGAAGAACCTTAAGCAGAAGAGATTTGCAGCTACACATTTCAGACCACAAGTAAAGGCGCCAACTGAAATTGACTCCCATTTTTAATAAAAAAAAAAACTCACACCCTTAGCATGCAGCTTTGCTTCCTGTTGCTGCCTCTGTATGTGTCCTTCATGGAAATAAAATTTTGGACCTGATCCCAAATGAAGCAGTGAAAGAGCTACCCGAACCCAACGTCCATAAATTAAAATAAAAAAGAAAGACCAATCTGAAAGGGACTTGTGAGACAGTCAGACCCAGTACAAAAACCCAAGAAACATGGTGGATGTTCAGCATGATGCCTTACCAAGAAATTTCCCTGGGCCACCTACCTGACCTGATTAGACTGAGTGGTATTTGGTAATGGCCTGACTTAGGTCCTGGGTTGGGTCTTGGATACGAGAACCAAGTGGACCTACTGTGTTTTAATCCTTTCTTCTGTGCTGCAGCAAACTAATTAATAACAAAACTCAAAATCGGACATTTGCTTTTCACTGCTGATGTTCTAAACTGAACTATTCATGGATCATTTATCTGCACTAATAATAAAAAACTGTGGCTGTTGCTGTTGGACAGGAGTTCAGCTCATACCTCGTTTGAGTCGACCAGATTAGAACCTTATACTCACGAAGGCACCGCAGGGACCTGGTAACATGTCACCGTGACATGACCTGACTCTGACCATGCCGCAGTTTTCCTGGAGTACCTGTTGATCTGTAGCAGCTGTTCAGAGACAGCCAGTAAGAGAGAACATGTTCAGAAAGACGCTGCGTCTGGAGCCTTTCATTTAGGCAGAAAACCATTTTGTTCACCTGTGAATCAGCCAAACCTGTTTCACTGTTTTTCAGTCTTTCAGCCATAGAAATATTTAGTGAGAGTATCCAGAGCACACTCTCTTTACAGAGAGGTACAAGAGCTGAGCTCTCAGTCCTTTCTGTTTGTTGCGACAACATACTCAGATCCAGCACACTGCAGGTTTGATGTTGACACATTCTGCTGCAGAGAAACAAACTGGAACAGGAAGCACTGAGTACTGATACAGACATTTTACCAAACTATTGAAGTTCATTCATTTTAACATTTTTACATCTAATTTATAATTATTTAGAATCACATTAACAGTGTCTGAACAACCTGTAAAGAAGAGTTACTGAAGGTTAACTCAGCAAACCTTCAGGTTCAATGTCTTCATAGATAATTTGATTTTTTTAAGCTTATCACAATAAAAGCTCTGAGTGAGGAACACCAGACTTTAACGTTAATGTTAGCTCGAGCAGCTACAGTGCACAGCTGTCAGTGGCAGCGCTAACTCACTGTGTCCGATGTGACTGTGTTGTTATCATTATGAAACAGATGTGGGTTTTTTGTTAAATTTTTATTTTCCTCGTAAGTTGACTTTTTAAAAAAAAACATCCCTGACCTGAAGAACAAACAAGTGTCGTCAGCTTTTTTATGTAGATTCTTTCTAATGCTCAGTGTGTTGATTACCCACACAGGCCTGGTGTTTGCTTCATGACACATTATCACAGTTTAAAGTGCAGTGGAAACTTGGGTCAGAAAAATATAAATTTGGTAAAGGAAGATGATGTGAAACTCTATTTCAGCCGATTAAGATGTAATTTAAAATTATTCTTAGTTGTTATGAACCAAGCACATTTCTTTATTGAAACATCATAAACTAAATTTAAGACTTGGGCTGAATGTCTGACTGGACAAACCCAGCTCACAAAGAGACAGACAGAGAGAATGAAAGGACATATTCAGGGTGATTCTGGACCTGAGGGTCAAGTCACTGACTCATCGTCCAATCAGGACGGGGTGTGAATCATCCTCATTGCACTTCCTGTTTCTCTGGATACTGGAAGGGACTAAAGAGGTGGATTCCTACGTTGTGCGTGTGTGTGTGTGTCTGTGTGTGTGTGTGTGTGTGTGCGTGTGCGTGTGTGTGTGTGTGTGTGTGTGTGTGTGTGTGTGTGTGTGTGTGTGTGTGTGTGTGTGTGTGTGTGTGTGTGTGTGTGTGTGTGTGTGTGTGTGTGTGTGTGTGTGTGTGTGTGTGTGTGTGTGTGTGTGTGTGTGTGTGTGTGTGTGTGTGTGTGTGTGTGTGTGTGTGTGTGTGTGTGTGTGTGTGTGTGTGTGTGTGTGTGTGTGTGTGTGTGTGTGTGTGTGTGTGTGTGTGTGTGTGTGTGTGTGTGTGTGTGTGTGTGTGTGTGTGTGTGTGTGTGTGTGTGTGTGTGTGTGTGTGTGTGTGTGTGTGTGTGTGTGTGTGTGTGTGTGTGTGTGTGTGTGTGTGTGTGTGTGTGTGTGTGTGTGTGTGTGTGTGTGTGTGTGTGTGTGTGTGTGTGTGTGTGTGTGTGTGTGTGTGTGTGTGTGTGTGTGTGTGTGTGTGTGTGTGTGTGTGTGTGTGTGTGTGTGTGTGTGTGTGTGTGTGTGTGTGTGTGTGTGTGTGTGTGTGTGTGTGTGTGTGTGTGTGTGTGTGTGTGTGTGTGTGTGTGTGTGTGTGTGTGTGTGTGTGTGTGTGTGTGTGTGTGTGTGTGTGTGTGTGTGTGTGTGTGTGTGTGTGTGTGTGTGTGTGTGTGTGTGTGTGTGTGTGTGTGTGTGTGTGTGTGTGTGTGTGTGTGTGTGTGTGTGTGTGTGTGTGTGTGTGTGTGTGTGTGTGTGTGTGTGTGTGTGTGTGTGTGTGTGTGTGTGTGTGTGTGTGTGTGTGTGTGTGTGTGTGTGTGTGTGTGTGTGTGTGTGTGTGTGTGTGTGTGTGTGTGTGTGTCTGTGTGTGTGTGTGTGTGTGTGTGTGTGTGTGTGTGTGTGTGTGTGTGTGTGTGTGTGTGTGTGACCCTGTGTGTGCTGTGTTCATTACTCTGTAGAGACTTGGTGAAGAGAAAGAGCAGAGCACAGACAGAGGAGTGCATTCATCATCCACTCAGCACTGACGACCAGAAACAGAGCTGGTGGGCAGCACACACACACACACACTCAGTGATACGAGAGGGAGAGTAACACAGAGCGAGAGCTCAGACACACACAGTGTATCTGAATGAGTGAGTGTGTGTCAGAGGAACCCAGAGATTTGCGTCCTGCATGGCGTCAGCTGATTGACTCACAGTCAAAGAGACGTCTTTTAAAATGCTTTTATTCGCTGCACAAACTTCAGGACATTGATGTGAATTGTACTTCCTGTGGGGAGCGCAGAGAAACGCTTTTATTTTGGTAGTGCCCTCATACAAAACAACTCTTTGGTGAATATTCCCGCTTTGTTGCTGATCATATCTACTTTCATTTTACTTTGGAAGGATGTGTTGTTTGGTTTCTCTCAGTTTTATGTGACTGATTGACCAGATTTTATTTTCATGAATCCAAATTTCTGAACAGACAATACATTTCCTCTATACGAAGAATAGTTTAAACAAAATGTTCTAACAAAAAAACTGTTAAAGCTTATAACTTTTTTAAGTTTTACCAAATATTTTTGTATTTTTTATTTTTTTTATTTTATGTTTTTCATTTTGGTCAAAGCGTATTTAGACCACATTCATTCACAAGATGGTACATTAGTGTACTTTAAGGGAACTTTAAGTAAAGTAGAAGGTGACAGGTCCGGCTGAGGAGAAGTGGGCAACAAGAAAAGGAAACTTTGGATTCCAAAGCAGCTGAACATCAGATAATTGTGGAGGAGTGTATTATTCACATAGCAAGTGAATGGATTTGATGAAGGAATATATCACTGAGGAGTGTCTGCCTCTCTCATTCTCAGCCCACTCTGAGCCGTGAACAGGTCCTCAGTGTGGTGAAAGAAAAGTCCTGCTATAAATCTGGAAGCCAATTACATGGCCTCATTTAGATGGGCAGTGCTTTTGTGCTCAGGTCCATGTGCATGTGTGTGTGTGTGTGTGTGTGTGTGGAGCTGGCATGGGGCCAGCACAGGCTGTACCAGTCTGTGATATCTGGGGTGGGACTCAGACACAGAGGGAGGAGAGCAGGCTGAGGTCAGACGTGGACGACAAATATTGGTTTAGTTTCAAAGAGGGGGAGGTGTTTCTGTTTGCATGCTGGGTTTCCATCACACAGATGGAGTGTGTGTGTGTGTGTGTGTGTGTGTGTGTGCCTATATGGCTACACATTGTGAGGACCAGTGTGAGTTACAGACTATATAAGTGGGTTTAAGTGAGGACCAGTCCTCTCTTTGTGACACATCTTCAAATGACTGTTTGATGGTTCAGACGTGGTTTCAGGGTTCAGGTTAGAATCAGGTTCAGGTTAGGGTGGAAAACTACCGATCAGATGCCATTTCAGTAAATACATCCACAGCTTTTTGTATTAACTTTATTTGTATCTGAACGTTTGTTTGTCCAGATTCAGCCTCAGACTTTATCCATGATCAAACAGTAACAGCAGCTCAGTGTCCTCGTACTTTGCCCTCTCGTCGGCTGCATGGTAAACAGCACGTAACAGCAGGTCATTTATGAAAATGAATTATACTGTGGCTGAGTATTGGAGCTGCCATCCTAATTATGTGCACCGTCGTGGTGTGTTTAGCTCACCTGTAAGGACAGACACTCCATAGCTCAGAGTCTGTGTGTGTGTGTGTGTGTGTGTGTGTGTGTGTGTGTGTGTGTGTGTGTGTGTGTGTGTGTGTGTGTGTGTGTGTGTGTGTGCGTGTGTGCGGGCATGTATGAGAGCGTGACCCTGGTCCGGCCTCAGTAGCTGTGTTCATTACTCTGTAGAGACTTGGTGAAGAGAAAGAGCAGAGCACAGACAGAGGAGTGCATTCATCATCCACTCAGCACTGACGACCAGAAACAGAGCTGGTGGGCAGCACACACACACACACACTCAGTGATACGAGAGGGAGAGTAACACAGAGCGAGAGCTCAGACACACACAGTGTATCTGAATGAGTGAGTGTGTGTCAGAGGAACCCAGAGACTGTAGCTGTTATTTGATAGAGGAAACAAATGATGATCCCGCCCGTTCAGTGCGAAGCAGCTGAAGCCTGAAAAGGCGCTAAATGACGCTACATGACGTCATTATGCTAATTAACATATTCATGACATCATCCCTTGCATCTGCATTTGCGTCCTGCATGGCGTCAGCTGATTGACTCACAGTCAAAGAGACGTCTTTTAAAATGCTTTTATTCGCTGCACAAACTTCAGGACATTGATGTGAATTGTACTTCCTGTGGGGAGCGCAGAGAAACGCTTTTATTTTGGTAGTGCCCTCATACAAAACAACTCTTTGGTGAATATTCCCGCTTTGTTGCTGATCATATCTACTTTCATTTTACTTTGGAAGGATGTGTTGTTTGGTTTCTCTCAGTTTTATGTGACTGATTGACCAGATTTTATTTTCATGAATCCAAATTTCTGAACAGACAATACATTTCCTCTATACGAAGAATAGTTTAAACAAAATGTTCTAACAAAAAAACTGTTAAAGCTTATAACTTTTTTAAGTTTTACCAAATATTTTTGTATTTTTTATTTTTTTTATTTTATGTTTTTCATTTTGGTCAAAGCGTATTTAGACCACATTCATTCACAAGATGGTACATTAGTGTACTTTAAGGGAACTTTAAGTAAAGTAGAAGGTGACAGGTCCGGCTGAGGAGAAGTGGGCAACAAGAAAAGGAAACTTTGGATTCCAAAGCAGCTGAACATCAGATAATTGTGGAGGAGTGTATTATTCACATAGCAAGTGAATGGATTTGATGAAGGGAATATATCACTGAGGAGTGTCTGCCTCTCTCATTCTCAGCCCACTCTGAGCCGTGAACAGGTCCTCAGTGTGGTGAAAGAAAAGTCCTGCTATAAATCTGGAAGCCAATTACATGGCCTCATTTAGATGGGCAGTGCTTTTGTGCTCAGGTCCATGTGCATGTGTGTGTGTGTGTGTGTGTGTGTGGAGCTGGCATGGGGCCAGCACAGGCTGTACCAGTCTGTGATATCTGGGGTGGGACTCAGACACAGAGGGAGGAGAGCAGGCTGAGGTCAGACGTGGACGACAAATATTGGTTTAGTTTCAAAGAGGGGGAGGTGTTTCTGTTTGCATGCTGGGTTTCCATCACACAGATGGAGTGTGTGTGTGTGTGTGTGTGTGTGTGTACCTATATGGCTACACATTGTGAGGACCAGTGTGAGTTACAGACTATATAAGTGGGTTTAAGTGAGGACCAGTCCTCTCTTTGTGACACATCTTCAAATGACTGTTTGATGGTTCAGACGTGGTTTCAGGGTTCAGGTTAGAATCAGGTTCAGGTTAGGGTGGAAAACTACCGATCAGATGCCATTTCAGTAAATACATCCACAGCTTTTTGTATTAACTTTATTTGTATCTGAACGTTTGTTTGTCCAGATTCAGCCTCAGACTTTATCCATGATCAAACAGTAACAGCAGCTCAGTGTCCTCGTACTTTGCCCTCTCGTCGGCTGCATGGTAAACAGCACGTAACAGCAGGTCATTTATGAAAATGAATTATACTGTGGCTGAGTATTGGAGCTGCCATCCTAATTATGTGCACCGTCGTGGTGTGTTTAGCTCACCTGTAAGGACAGACACTCCATAGCTCAGAGCACAGAGACATTTATCATAGCTGCAGTTCTCCAGGACAGTATCACCCACACTGTCACATCTGGGATCATCTGATATAAGTTGGATCATATATTTTCCAGACCAATTTATCCCTCTGATACTCACCACAAAGGCTGTATTCTGTGAGTATGACACAAGATACGTGACAAAGCTAGTCATCCCCACACACTGGTGTGATGGAGTGCATCATCTGTGGAAGTGTGGAAAAAAAGAAGAGGGACTTCCGTGTGGCAAGCCACGGGTCTCTCCAGGAAACTGTTTGTTTGTTTGTTTTTGTTTTAGCCTGCGGCAAATACATTTAAAGTTTCTCATCTTTGTGGTTCCTGCCCACCTGTCACTGTTAGGTCGCCCATCAGTACCGGCTGTCAGGGTCACAAGTTGCTGATTTGAAGTTCTGACCGTGTCACTAGTAAAATCTACCAGCTCAGGGACGAACAAAAGCTAAACAGAAAGGATGAGGAGACAGTGCACAGACAGTCCCCACAACGAGACTAGAAACTCTGAATAGACAGCTGTGAACCAAACAACTAGCTGTTTTGTCTTCCTGCACTTTTGTACACTGTTGTTTTGTGTGTAGTTTTCGTTCCACACAATAACAGCCCACAGACTGACATGATTTCCTGTTGCCCTGTTTTGTTACGTGGAGCTGCATTTAGCATTAGATGGAAACATAAACACAGTGTATTTATATTTGTCTGGTCTTTGCTTCTTCCACAGAACGTGTTGGCCAAGGCGTTGTATGACAACGTGGCTGAGTCTCCGGATGAGCTGTCCTTCCGCAAGGGTGACATCATGACGGTGTTGGAGCGTGACACGCAGGGCCTGGACGGCTGGTGGCTCTGCTCCCTCCACGGCCGCCAAGGCATCGTCCCCGGCAACCGGCTCAAGATCCTGGTCGGCATGTATGATAGCAAGCAGCAGCAACAGACCACGCCTTCCACGCCAGATCCAGCTGCTTCCTGTCCCACCTCCCAGGTGCAGAGGCCCCTCCCACCTCAGAGCGCTTATGCCAAACCGACACCTGCTCCGACATCTTCTGCCATCGCCACGTCCTCCTCTGGCTTTGCCAACAAGCCCCTCCCCGCAGCTCAATACACGTCCATGCACCCAGCCTACTCCACCCCCAGCCCCGCACAGCCCAACCCCGATTCTGTCTACATGATGCCCCCCTCCCACAGCCCCAAACCAAGTCCCCAAAGCCTGTACCAGGTCCCCTCTGGGCCAGGTGGACCCACTCCACAGGTGCAGCCAGGACCCCCTAGCAAGGCACCACTTCTAGCCCAGAGACAGTACCAGCTGCCTGGGCAGGACATCTACCAAGTGCCCCCCTCTGTAGGCTCGGTGCCAAGCCAGGGAGCTGCCCCAGCTGGCGGGACAGGAGCTGGGAAGGATGTGTACCAGGTTCCTCCCTCCTTGGATAAGAGGAACTGGGAGAGCAGCAACAAGCCACTGGGCAAGGTAAGGTAGAGAGCAGGTCAGAGAAGGAAGGATGGACGAAAGGAAGTGATAGAGACATGTTATTGGATGGACATACTGTTACTCTTAGTTTATGCAAAGTGAAATAAAGAAATGAAAGCAAGGCACTGAGAAGGAGAGCAAGAAACAGACAAATGATGAAGAAAGGAAGAAAGAGAATGAAAGTGAAAGAAACGAATAGAAAGAATACTGTCAACCTGAGACGTGTCACACACACACACACACTGCTGTCGTCACTGCTGGTGTGTATGTGTCAAAAATCCAAGGTTGTTCTTTGTTGTGCGTGATAAGGTTTGCAGAAACCGGCCAGTCAGTGCTATCTGCTGCAGCGTATCCCAGAATTCCAGAGGTGTGGTCAGTGATCCTGACACTGCAGCTAAACCTCAGGCCTCAGTGGAGAGTTTCCAGTCAGGTCTCACACTTTGATGGGACCGTGTCAGCGTGGAAGCTCCGTGACCCTGCTGGCTTTACCGAGCCGTTAAACGAATGAAGTTTTCTCTCAGGCTGAAAACTTGCTTTGCCATTGAAGTCTTAATTAATGACTGTCGTTAGCGTGAGAGTCTCTCGTCCCCGCCCAGTCTTTCGTGAAGCTCCTAGTAAATATTCTCATCAGGCTGATCATTTGTTAGACAGATGACTCCACTGCTGACTTTCAGGCAGATCAAACTTTGCACCAGTACAGAGTGAAAAGACGTTAAGCTGTTGCTCTTGTTTCATTCCAGTTTGCTCACATGCTGTAGCCCTCCGTGAGCTTTTTGCTGGACATTTATTCGTCCGTGCAGTTGGAATGAATGAAACGTGAAAACACAGAATTTAATCACTCAAGCTGCATGCATTTAAATTCCCTCTGTGTGTGGTTTTGTGATGCTGCTGCTGCTTTTATGTTAAATGAGACATTATTCAGTTCAGGCTTGGAGTTGGTGCAGAAATGTTACCGGCTCCAACCTCAACCTCTGTCATTAGCTTTTAAATAAAAGTGACTTGGGTGAAATGAGGTGTCCTGTTATACACCAGTCACCACGCAGTCAGACATTTGTGGTGAGAAGGACGGAGAAAAGCAGAATAAAAGGGAAATCCCCAGCAAACCAAACGAACCTGAATCTCGGAGCAGATTTGAATGAATTCACGTCCTTAAACTGCAGCACATCACAGTTCCATTCCAGACGGAGAGAGGGATGCTGGGAGTCAGAGAGGACAGACAAGGAAAGAATGGACAGAAACACTGACAGGATGAATACTGTGTGTGTGTGTGTGTGTGTGTGTGTGTGTGTGTGTGTGTGCGCCCTTGCTGCGGAGGACCAGTGAAATAATAAGATTGTTAATAATTCAGCTCTGATCTTGTGGTTGGGTGAATAAGCACTTTACTGCGCCAGCAGGTGACAGGCTTTGTGTGTCTGTGTGTGTCTGTGTGTGTGTGTGTGCATGTGTGCGTGTGCTCTGGGGACACCCCCTTAGGCTTGCTGTGGTGCAGTGAGCCATATGTGTAAGCATCAGTGTGAATCAGAGTGTTATCTCTGTGTGTGTGTGTGTGTGTGTGTGTGTGTGTGTGTGTGTGATGGGGATGTTAGGTCCAGCTGCTCCCTGCTTCTTAACACATAACCCCATCACTGTCCCTCTGTGTGTCTCTGACTGCTTCATGATAAATTGATATGCAGGATCAGAAATGTAACAGCCAGTGAGCAGCTTCAGCTTCAGCTTCAGTCCAGTGTCCCTGTGTGTCCTCAGAGCGCTGCCACACTGCAGCTGTCTGCTCAGTGTTTGTCCTTGTAGTATTATTATTTAAAACGTATTCACTGGTGGTACTGGTTACTGTATGTCTGTCCATATGGTCCAATGTAGACCAGTCCACTAACCTTGTGACCTTTACATTCTGTTTCCTGGAGCTGTTCATAAAAACGACTCCTGTTAGTTTGCTAGTGTAAAACCATTGATCGGAAACAGCCACAGCAGGAAATGATCGGTTTGCTTCAGTGATAATTTAACGCAGCAAAGTGCAGCTCCAGTGCAGCTGCAGGAAAATAAGGCGTGAACAGAGAGGCTGATGCACGTACGAAGGATTCCAACCTTTTCTCTCCTGACACCGATTCCAATACTTCAGCTCAGGGCGTCAGCTGATACCGACGCCTCGTCTGATGCTATTGCTGAGTGTTGACCAAAAATTCAAAATCTTTAATCCTCTCTGCATGGAGCTCATCACACTCATTTTAATCTGTGTTAACATGAAGCTAGGGACTGCTGTGACACTGAGTCATCAATGCAAACATTTTGTAATAACAGAGACAAAGAAACTTCCTGTATTGTGGATGGTTCACCTCATGACCTCCGCCTGAACCTCGTCTGTGGCAGGTAGGTGTTGGGGCGTATGTATCGATGTATCCTTAATCCATATCTAAACGTGCTTGTTTAGACAGGAGGAGGAATGAGACCATCAGGGGGCGGCTCTGTCCTCTGCTGGGCAGTGGACAGTTTGCAGCTATCACACAGCTAGCTACATCTGCTGCTGTGTGTTTATTACCAGCTGTGAAAGGACCTTTAGGCGCGTCTTGTAGCACCAACCTTTAACCAAAATGCCCATTTGTAGCCCACACATGTTCCATGGTGTGATGCCAGGATGTCATTCTTCGTGGAGGGAAAACTTCAGAGTTTCCTGATGAACTAGGACTTTATTTCTCCCTCCAGAATGTTCTCACTGTAGGATGTCATGAATATCACAGCCTGTAGCAGTCACTGGTGGTGGAGGACTCTATTAATCTCTATTTATGCTGGTGTGGAATTATGGGATGCAATTTCATGTACACTGCGTGACCAAATGTGTGCAGCTACTCCAACATTCCCGTCATATGTGATAGTCTCATGTGTAATTCAGAAGCCACAGACATCGATGTGTTGCTAGGACAACCTCCCCCTGACGGGTTTCAGACTTTAAACCCGAGTTTGGAACGCGGCTGCAGGGATTTGCTCCCATTCAGCCACAAGAGCATTAGTGAGGTCCAACACTGATGTTGGGTGATGAGGCCTCATATCAAAGGCCGGTCACGCTCCACCACACCAAGCCCCATTCAAGGACCCGGCTTTGTGCTCAGGGCATTGTCATGTTGAAACAGGAAAGAGACAAACACACACTGCTGACACAAAGTTGGAAGGAGGCTGTGGATCATTATATGCTGCAGCATTAAGAGCATCCTGTCATTGTTGGACCAGCTCGTCTTAGTTTTCCTAATTTTTTACTTATTAAATCTCTTGAAACACTGAAACACTGATCTCCAACGTTTCCAAAAAAGACACACACACACACACACACACACACACACTCTATACTATATTCTGACTCAGTCCCACACACAAGATCCCAAATACTCACTACAGCATGAAATGTGGACTCATCCACCGCTGAAAATAGTCCCCAAAGAAAATTTACTATTCCTCATGTTTGAGTTCCATTGTCCTTTAAATCTTCACTTCACTTGATGATGTTGTCCATCAGCGAGGACACGTGTTTAGGGACTGGGAAAAGACCAAGCAATTATATTGTCAGAGCAAAAAAGTGTGTGTGTGTGTGTGTGTGTGTGTGTGTGCATCACATGCTTTATGTATTTACCTTGCAGATGCCCTTCATTCTAATGAGTTGCTCTTATTCTCACTTGTCTGCCCTTGCTTCTGCCCCCCCTTATACAAACACATACACAACTAAAAAGACACACACACACACACACACACTTCACTTCTGCCAGTTAGTCATTACAAGATAAGACATTCCTGCTGAGAGAAGACTCCACACACTTTCTCTCTCTCTTTCACCCACACATCCAAACACGGACGAGCTGTAATTGAAGGGTGATGAAAGCTGCAGTGTTTGTTTCACCGTACGATGGAGGAGCTGAGCGGCGAGGGCAGTGAGCTACAGCTGCAGAGCTTCAGCTGCTGAGGAAGGCTCCAACTCGGCTTTACGCACCAAATGCCCCTTTGTACGACTATTCAGACAGACAGCAGCACACACTTTGTCTTTCCAGACTTTCTTGTAAACATCAGACACACGTGACTGTCTACACCGCCCCCACCCCACACACCAACAGAGGAGGTAACCAGGATGACACCAGGGAAATTCCAGGCTGATTTCCTTCTACCGTTTTTCTGGTGGATGTGTGTTTTTCACAGACAGGTGACTGATCACGTCCAGAGTCTGGCAGGTGTCAGGAGGAGAGCTGTCTGTGCTCCTTACACGTGGAGTAATGATCCATATCCTCAGTGAAACATTCTTATTCACCATGTTATGAACCTGGCATTAAAGTTGATTTGTGACCACAGACTTCATCAGTCATCGTGGTCCTGGCCCAGTCATCATCACATCACCTGTGTAGGGAACTTTGGTCACATGACAACAGGTAGTTGTAGTGTTTCAGAAACACGTACATGTCCCATAAGATATTATTAAGATTTTTGCATATCGCATAGCTGGTGTACCAAACATTTGTGTGTGTGTGTGTGTGTGTCAGAAGGTCAAGCAGTAGTGTCAGCTGTCATCAAAGGCATTGAAGTGTTGGGAGGAGTGTATCAGCAGCCACGTGCCACAGCGACTCCCAGCTCTTAACACACACACACACACGCAAACAGCTGAAGACAATCAGTGTGTATGCATATGTGTGTTTCTAGTACTGACCGTGTACATTGGTCTAAGTCAGTGCAGAAAACGAGCCCACTGCAGGTAATCGAATGGGTGCCACTGTGTGTGTGCATCTGTGTGTGAGGCTGCATTCTGTGCCACATGCTGAGAGATTAACTGGAGACTAATGAAGTCAACACGGCTGTCTGGCACACTCCCACACGTCTGAAGACATGACCAGGCACACACACACACACACACACACACACACACACACACACACACCTGGGTCAGCTCAGCACTCCCTGATATGTGTTGTGTTGTAACATCCACAGAACGTCTTATATGATGAATATTAATTCTTTCTTTTACATCTCCATGGTCCTACAGACCCGAGGTGAGTCAGTCCATCTGGACTCTGCCAGAACTGCCAGACAGTCAGTCTGAGCATGCACACATGGACAGAACACACACACACACACACTCTCACAAACACACACAGACACACACAAACACACACACACTCACACAAACGCACCAGTTGTGCCATGTGGTGTTGGAAACCAGTTCAGTAGGGGGTGCAGAGTGTGTTGATGCCCCCCCCTTGCACTAATCTGTTAAGACCCCCGCACTGCTTCTTGGTGCCTGTGTGTGTGTGTGTGTTGCCACATGCCCCACATAGCTGGCATGGTCTTCACAGGCTGTGGTTCCAGCTCTCTCTCTCTCTGTCTCTGTCTCTCTGTCTCTCTCTCCCTGTTGCTGCTCAGTCTTTGTCTTCACTTCTTTGTCCTTCTGCTTTGAGCTTGTGACCAACAGTGTTACACATTAACTTCTTACAGAGAGTTAAAGTTACAGGGAGCTTTAATATCTACTGCAGTAACCATGCTGGACCTATAGAACTGTCCCTGGTTGCATTAAACAATAAGCAAATCACGCTGAATGTATCATGGGTGTCACACTGTCGCCTCATAGCAGGAAGGTTCAGGGTTTGAATCCGCCGGCCGAGGCTTTTCTTTGTGGCGTTCACATGTTCTCCTCGTGCCTGCGTGGGTTCTCTTCTGCTTCCTCCCACAGTCCAAAGACACGAGGGACTGGGTTCACTGGGGAATTTTTTCACCCAGTGTTGGCTGTGATTTGGCTCCATAAAAATATAGAGAGAAAGTACGAGGGGTGACTGATAGGTTTGTGGTCTTGTGTAGTTCTGCTCTTTGGTTATGCAGGTTGTTTAGTAGTATTTCTGTTATGGGTAATTGAAAATGACAGGTCAGCTCTGTATGAGAAAATAAACACGTCATCCTCAGTGGTCGGACAGTGGACAGTGATGTGGTCCAACACTCTGCCTTCTACAAAGAAGGAATCAGTATGATGCTGAACTAAGTGTGAAAATGAAATTGATTTTCTAAAACCTGCTCCTTCTACCTTAGACCACATGTTCTCTTTTTATCATTTCCAACTTGAACCAACTCTTTGGCGTCTCTTGTGCTGTCTTGTGTATGTGTCAGTGTTGGCTTGTGGTAAAGCTCTGTAGCAGTGTCGTGGGGTGAGGAGAACAGATTAGAGGCGACTCTGTTCAGCTGTCGGACAGACAGCCAGCAGCCTGCAGGACTGGTGTGGTCTCT
Organism: Toxotes chatareus; assembly: GCA_016801885.1. Taxonomy (NCBI): domain Eukaryota; kingdom Metazoa; phylum Chordata; class Actinopteri; family Toxotidae; genus Toxotes; species Toxotes chatareus. The sequence continues at coordinate 24,997,013 of CM028902.1, read as the reverse complement.
CGGATAAATAAAAATGAAAAATCCCAGTTTGAGATTCTCCTCCCTCTGACTGCACTCTGGATCTCTCTCCACGGCAGTAGGCAGTCACAGAAAGCAGAGTGTGAGAAAGCCCAGCGTGGATCAGGATCTGAAGCACCCGTGTCCACCAGTTCAGACAAACCACCCAACCCTCCTGCTGTAATTAGGCCTCTCTCTATTTTTAACCCCCTTTTCTCTTTGAACTACACATCTGTGCTGTAAAGATGTTTTTTTTTCCTTCATCAGTTAAGTGCTCTCTGCTGCAGCTGCATGTATAGAAAGTGTATTTTATTTTTGCCGTGTGTGTGGTCACGGTGGTCATTTTGAACCTCAGAGATTGAGCTTTGTTGAAGAATGTTCTGTATTTACCGCCACATACCACAGAGCAGATTTATCCCGGCTTGTTTTGTTTCCAGACCGAAGCCCACGCCCTGGTTTCTTGTTATCTGTCTTTTTCTCATCTACGTAAAAGCAGAGAAAGGAGGAGGAAAGAAAAGGAGCAGAAGAAAGAGAGAGAGGGGGGTGGGACGCCGCTCGGAGCGAAGGTCATCTGTTGAACAATGACTTCCACTTGACGTAATCTACATGCGTGGAGTGAACGTCCCACTGTGTGCCGCACATGGCCCTCTGTCACAGTGTGTGTGCATATTTGCATGTAGAGGAACTCTCCCTCGCTGAATCCTCATAAATAAACGCGTATGAAGGAATTTTATTGTTGCTAGGTCAGAGTAGCTGCAGCTTTTTTTTTTTATGAGGCCGCTGATTTATTCAGAGAACACGACACACTCAGAGTTTTCTTTGGTGGGTATGTAGGTCAGTAAATCTGAAAGTATACAGCCGTCCTCAGGCCAGAGTTCTGTGAGGACACAGAAGAAACGAGGCTATCGCTCATTCCCGTTGAGTGCTGGGAGAGATGGTCTGTGTGCTGAGCTTAGGAAGGCAGTCGATTCAAGGCATTTTAAAGACTATTTAACACAGTGGTCAGATACTGGTGTCGCCAGTTCTACAAATGCATGTGGCTGAATACTGAGAGACACAAAGAGGCAGGAGCATTGACAGACTATGAAAGGATGGCGAGGATCAGCGGAGAACAGTTTATACGACGGGTGTCTGAGGAACATGAATCCACACGTTGCATCTCCTTAGTTTAATCTGTACATTAACAGAAATGTGAAGATGTGGGACGGTGTCTCTGTGGGAGGAACATTATTCTGTGCACCAGCTCTCTGACACAGCTTCATCTTCTCCGACGTACTCCACGCGTCACGCAGTCATTTCCCCCGGCCTGTGTCAGTGATCAGACAGCCGTGAGTCCAGTATACCTGTTTTCTTCTGGCGTCATGATTACATGATTTTACCAGTGTGGTTGGATGAGTGCAAATCACACCTGCTAAACAAGAACTAACTTTTCATGGTTTTGGTCTGTTGGTCACATGGACATGAAGCACTTGCTGGTGTTAAATGATGTTTTTAGTTCACAGTGGTGACCATCAGCAGTCTCACACACACACACACACACACACACACACTCATTCACATACAGGACACACAGGATGAGTATGATGTCTCTCTAGTGGTGACTACTGATCCATCGCCCTGATCTTCTAAAGGGATTAAAAGGCTCAGCAGGCTATTACTATTACTATACACACACACACACGCACACACAGATCCACTCACTATTAGTGTTTAAATGTGTGTGTCTATTCTCCAGGGTGCACACAGACAGCTGATCAATAACATAGGTTATCAATCAGACACAGGGCTCAGGTTGGTGTGTGTGTGTGTGTGTGTGTGTCCACGGGGCTCATCTGGCATTTAGCCAAATGTCGTCAATACCGTTGAAAGCTTTCTGACAATGAGGAAAGGGGTGTTTACATGTGACTGTGTGTGTGTGTGTGTGTGTGTGTGTGTGTGTGTGTGAACTGATTCCCCCTGAAAAGAAAAAGTTGTTCAGATTTGGAATGGAATAGAGAGAATGTGTTATGAGGAGGAAGAAGTGGAAGCAGATTAGTACAGACAGGTTGTCAGATGGATGATTTTATGTGTGTGTGTGTGTGTGTGTCTCACACACAGCTTACCTCTGACAGCTGGGGAGCTGAGTAAATATTATCAGAGAGCTTCCATTAATCAGGGCTGGAGCTGAGTGTGATTAAACAATGATTTGACTTACAAATACAGACAGTGATGCAGGATGCTTCAGTCTGACACTGATGGCGAGTGTTTGGATCCACAGAATACTGTAGATTACATTCTGACATTCTGTGTGATCCTGTTCATTCATTTACGTTACACATTCACAGCTTTGTAGCTTGGCTGGTTTTTGATCTCTGTGGTGGCACCGGCCTTGTGTCTGTGGCTGGTTCTGGTTAGAAAACATGGAAATGTTGTGTTGATCACAGTGACGACAGAGAGGGGAGAATGATGGAAGGACGCTGGAGGATCCAGCTGTGATGGCTGCTTTTGTTGTGTACGTGTTTGTACACCACAGCTGTTGTGGTTTCCCAGGCTGACCGGTTGACTCTGCACTCAAGCCATATAATACAGAGTTTAAACAGGCACACAATAGGGCAGCCTGGTTCCCACGACAACTGCGACAGGACCTCTGCTCTGTTTTTATTGCCTGTGTGCGAGTCTGTGTGTTTTAATGAGACTGAACAACCTTTAGTCTCTGCTCGTTCAGTGTGAAGAGGCAATAAATTCTCATTCAGAGGTGAAGACACTTCAGAGGCTGATGAAAGAGACTTTCATAACTCAGCGATCTGTTGTGACCCTTGCAGGTTGCCATAGTCATGTCAACTCAGGCTTAGAGTATAGACTTAGAGGAAGGGACTGTTGATATGATTATCAGACGAGTCTGATAGAGCTGAATTCCATCCTCTTTTCTTCAGACTGATGTTTGTAGCGTGACAATAACAACCTTTATGTTTGTCTTGTCTCGCCTGTGTTCCTGTGTCCAGGTGGTGGTTCCCACTCGGGTTGGACAGGTGTACGTGTACGACACAGTGAAGACGGACCAGGACGAGTATGACGTCCCTCCCAGACATCAGCCTCCTCCGACCCAGCAGGACATATACGATGTGCCGCCCACCCGCCAGCAGTACAACACACAGGTCAGGCTGCCGTCCTTCGTCTGTGTGTGTGTGAATTCTTGCTCTACATAATTTCAAATATTCTGTGTAAATGCTCTGTTCTGAAGAGAATAACAGAACAGAAATAATCATATTGTTTATAATTAGTGGTGATGTTCCAGCTGCAGCAATGTCACTGATGCTAACGTGATGAGTCCTGTGGTGTGAAGGTGTAAATGTAGGAGTGTTTGTCTGTGAGGTTTAAAAACGGCTTGTCACATCAGAGCAGTTTACCCTTATCCATCAAAGTGTCTTGTACACAGACACACAAACACACACGGGTATTGTCTGGCACCGAGCGGTCTCTCTGTCTGCAGAATATTAATGTCTGACGTGATGTAATGTTCAGCCTCTCGCTCTCTAAATATTACATCCATCTTTAGTGAAGGTCATCCATAACCAACAGGTGGGACAGATATACCACTGTGTGTGTGTGTGTGTGTGTGTGTGTGTGTGTGAGAGAGAGAGAGAGATAAACAAGACACCACACACATGCACAGACACACAGACACACACAGGGACAAACTGTACGTAGAAGAGAATCTTGATGCTGACCAGCCAAAAGAGAAAGGTCACTCACTGCTGCAATCTGAGAGGGAGGAAGAGGAAGAGCAGAGAACGAGCCGCAGGAGGAGGAAGAGCTGGAAAAGGAGGAGGGAGTAAAAGGAGAAGATGAGAATGAGAAAAATGAAGGATGGGAAGGTGAGGAAGAGCAGGAGGAAGATGTATGTGTAGCTGTAGTAACAGATGTAGCTGCGGGGCTTTTTTTTTTTTTTTTTTGAATCGGCAGCAATCTGAGAGGTGAAGAATGAACGCACTGCAACACAAGGCACTTCATCAAAATGTCTGCTGTGTGGGAGATGGCTCTAATCGTAACAAGTGCTCACACACACACACACACACACACACACTGCAGCATCGCAGTACAGCTGTGTGGTACAGCGAGTTATTTAAGAACACAGTGCATCACACTTCCTGTTTGTCTATAGAGAGTAGACTCAGCTGGACTGTGGAACAGTTTTCATCTTTTCATCTGCAGCGCCACAGTGGTCAGCTCAGTGTGTGTGAAAGACGCTGAGCTGATGGACTCAGCGCGTGTGGTTGAAGCCGTCAGAGGACCTGTTCTCTGCCACACACTCGTTCCTTTAGAACCTACAGCTTCTTACTGTCAGATCAGAGGAGGTTCATCTCATGGTGTGCCCTGTGCATCTGACACAGTATTCATTATTAATCACATCGATATCAACGTGTCGTCATGTAGTTTAAAGGACCGACCTCATCACTGGCGTGACCATAATGACATGTAGTATATAGTGTATGTTAGGATGAGGTCTGATGAATGTAAAGTACAGAGCTGTACAGACAGACAGTAGCTGTGAATGTGTTGGTCTGCTGGTTTTCCTCCCCCTCTCTCTGTCTGTCTCTCATTGTTCCAGTATAACAAGCATGGAGGCGTAAATGCCCCAGTTGGAATGGAGTGGCATCCCAGCTGCTTCTGTACACACACACGTGTGCATGTGTGTGTGTGTGTGTGTGTGAGTATATGCCTCTCTGTGGTTGTGCAGACAGATTTCGGTTGTGAGGCCTCACACTGTCAAACGGCTGTTTGAGGGTTCAGACCTGGTTTTAGGCTCCATGTTAGAATCAGGTCAGGGTCAGGGTTAGGGAATGTATTATGTCAATGAGTGTCCTCACAGCTGTAGTAAGACAACAGTGTGTACATGGGTCTGTGTGTGTGTTGGAGGTCATATGTCAAAGGCAGGAAGTCATTCCAGTGTGTGTGAGACACAGAAGAGCGAGTGAAGAGAGGAGCTGATGGAGGGACAGGAAGGACTGAAGAAGGGAGTGTTAATAGATGGACATTTCCTCAGTCAGCTCACTGTGTCACACAGAGGTGGTCATGTGACCAAAACCACACTGGTTCAAATTCCTTGGATGTCCCCTCTTCACCTCCTTTTTCCTGTTCTCTTTTCTGCCAGTTCTCCACCTCTTCTCTGCCTTTTGTTCTTTACTCCCTCTTCTATCTTCCTTTCACTCCTCTTCATCAACTTTTTTCAGTCTGTTCACCCTCCTCTTTCCCTTGTCTTTCCCTGCCTCTCTCCTCCTCCCTCTATTCTCTTTTCCTCCTTCTTCCCACTGCTTCTTCTCTTCTTTCTCCTTGTCTTTCCATCCTGCTCTGTTCTCTTCTTCTGTCCCCGTTCTTCTTTCTCTCCTCTCTCTCCTCTTTGCCTCTGGTTTGTAATAGAATAAATGAATATGCTCTTGGCGGACACTTGATTGCATTATGTGGCATTCAGATGCTGCTCAGGTGCTTTTAAAGTTCCCCTCACCTGCCAAAGTCCAGCTGAGATCTGAGCAAACCTCCTTGGACTGAGCTTGTGCTAGTGAAGGTCCGTCCTTTTAGACTCCGCCTTCCACGCGGTGCCTTTGTACTTCCCATCAGCTTTTTCCTTTTGCTAAGTGCATGCCAGCCAGATGTGGGTGCGTCCTGTTGACACTGTTGTTGATAAGCTCCCTCTCACTTTTTCAAGAGCTCAGGGAGCCCTGAAATTCTGAGAGCGGATTTTAAACTGTGTCCACACAAAATCAGGATTGTGCATTTACACACTGCTCACTTCTCAAAAAGAAAGGACTGATCAGCCTCACAGACTCTGACTGTGTCACTGCACTGATGGACGTTTGTTCGTGTGTGTGTGTGTGTGTCTCCAGTGTGCTGTGCATAACAGCATGTCATTAATGTCTGTCTGTTTTTTTCCTCTGTGTTCAGGTGTATGACACTCCTCCCATGGTGGTGAAGGGGCCCTCTGGTGGTCAAGATATATATGACACCCCAGCAAGCACAGACAAGAGCACGCAGCAGACGGTGAGGCGCTGGATCTGGGAGGGATTGTGTATTTCTGTGTGTCACAGATGAGCAGAATGACAGTTTTGTAACAGCTGCTTGATTTGAAGATACGTATATTAGATATATAGATAGATAGATATATTCAGTTATAGTCATAGCTGCTCAGGTGAAATAACCTGTGTGCTTTTAAACCAAATCACAAATGTGAATAGAGACTGAATAGACATAGTTTATTAGTGGGATTAAGATTGATGAGGCATTAATTTGAGCAAAGAGACAGCTGTCTGAGCAATAACCTGAAATGATTCCAGACACCTGTGTGTTGATCTCAATCCATTCACAGTGAACGCTCCATGTGTACTGCTCCACTTCAGTGCAAACTAAACAATACAAATGAAATACTTTGTGTAATACAGTGTGTTTCTTTTCTCCTTTTTCTGTAGGTCTATGACTTCCCCCCATCTGTCAGTAAAGACGTCCCTGATGCTCAGCCAATCAGAGAGGAGACCTACGACGTACCACCGCACTTTGCCAAACTCAAGCCCCAAGTCCCTGTCCCTCCAGGCCAGTATCTGCACAACAACCTCGAAGATGACGACGAGCCACCCATCCCAGAGGACGTGTACGACGTTCCGCCCCCAATCTTGACTGACAAGAACTATCATGGAGACAGGAGCGGGGTCAGCCAGGCCCCCCAGGAGATCTATGACATCCCGGCCAGCCTGCGGACCGGAGCTCACCCCACCCAGGATGTCTACGACTTCCCCCGGGAACGAGAGGAGCGAGGAGGAGAGAGGGGAGAGCAATACGTCTACGATGTCCCGCCACAGGTAGGAGAGTTAAAGAATCAGTCTCATCTCTGTGTGTCCAGTGTAGTTTTAGTCAGATCATTTTAGTGTAAGTTTCCTAAGGCTGCAGCCAACACCATCGTTGTTGTGTACATTTACCAGAGTTAAAGTTGTTCTTGTCTATCATGAGGTTAGCCAGTGGTGTGTGGTGACTTTTACTGATAGGAAAGCAACTAACAAAGCAGTTTAACATTAAATGACACTGACACACTCCAGTGGCAGTGCAGAGTCCTGTGTGTCCTGCCTCAGTGTCCTGTCCCAGACTTCTCAAACCTGCTGCAGATCTTACACAGAGAACTGTACACCTCAGTTAACAAAAAGGAAAAGATACGAACATAATAACTAAAGGTCAACAGCAGCTCGACAAACACGCTTGTTCTGCAGATATAGTCAGTCACCAGTCAAAGATCCCAGGATTATCTACAGTGTGCAAATAGTCCTGCTCTTCCCCTCTGCTTTACAGGCCCCAGCCTTTGTCCACAAGACACTGCCATGTCCACGAAAATGACCAAAAAAATAGATGCAGCGGCTGCTGGTTCACTTAGCTGCCAGAGACAGCAGCTTACTGCAGCCACAAGAGGGCAGTAAATTACAAGATGGTGTGTTCTGTGCTGTCTGGGTTCAGCTGGAGATGAACAGGGGTTTACTGCTGACATGACAATGTGCTCAGGTCGAGTTGGTGAGGGTTGAAACTTGGTTGAGATTGCACAGTGAGCCCAGTCCACCAATGCAGCGGCCCACCATTTATCCCAGTATTCCTGAAGACCAGTCCAACTATGTCCTGCCTTAATGCTGATAGTCTCCACATTATTTCAGTGGTGCTATGTGTTTTCCAGGTTGTGCGTGATGCCCAGTCCACCAGTGAGGAGATGACCATGTCTTTCAAGCGGCTGTCTGCCTCAAGTACAGGAAGTACACGGAGCAACCACTCTGCTTCATCCTTAGACATGGTCCCTGTCCGTGACACCCCCTCTTCTTCCGCACTTCCTGCACCTGGCTCCATGTCTGGGAAACCCCTCATCTTGGACCTGGAGCAGGCCATGGAGCGTCTGTCTCGCCTGCAGCAAGCCGTCGAGTCCAGTGTTTCCCTCATGATGTCCTTCATCACAGGTAACTGGAGAGGCCCTGCTCACCTGGAAGGGAACCTCCCCACCATTCACCAGGCCGCAGACCGGGTGCGCTCCACTGTCCGAGACTTCCTAGAATTTGCCCGGGGGGCTGTGGCAAATGCCACCCAGGCCACGGACCGCTCTCTGCAGGCTAAACTGGGACGTCAGGTGGGGAAGATGGAGGAGGTCTTCCAGAGTTTGGTTCGACACAGTCAGAGCTTAGATGCCATTTCCTGGTCACACACGGCGCTCACAGCGCCGCCACCAGGAGGGGATGACTTAGACCGACTAATCATGACGGCGCGAGGGATCCCTGATGATGCCAAACAGCTCGCCTCCTTTCTCCACGGTAACGCCTCACTTCTCTTCAAACGGACCAACCGGCAGCAGCAGCAGCTGCCACTTCCTCCTATCCCGGGGGAGATCAGCGGTCACATGACAGGATCGGGAAGTGGGAGCTATCAGGGTGGGGAGAAGGTGAACATTCAGTCACGGCCCCTCCCCTCTCCACCAAAGTTTACAGCTGCAGAGGAAGAGGAAGGCGTGGACAGGCCGTATGAGACCACAGAGGAAGGCTGGATGGAGGACTACGACTACGTACATCTGCAGGTACACACACGCACACACACACACACTCATATACACTGTATTACTTTGTATGTAGTATGAGGACATTTAATCTGCTGCCATATTAAACTGACTGTTCTAATCATTGTGACACTACAGACCCACACACGAGGCACTGAATGAGACATTCAAACAGTAATTACTTTATTTGTCCATTTGTCTTCCTCTTAGTTTATATATTGGATGAAGATTGTAGAACAGTGTCTCATATGTTTGTTTTCATTTAGTTTTATTCAGAGTTTTTGTGGACAAAAGTAACATTACATATATGTATGTGTGATTTTAAAAGAACTTCTGCTTCTATTTTTGTGAAGACCAGTGTGATTTGAAAACTTTATAGAATGAGGACATTTTGGACAAGTGAGAACATTTTGTCTGATCCTCACTTTCTGACACAGGGCTGTTTGAGGGTTCAGACCCGGTAGCGTTAGGGTTTGGGATAGGGGTTAGGCATTTAGTTGTGATGTAAGTGTGTGACCACTCCAGATGTGAGGCTGTAGTCATGGTTCTCACTCAGCATCTGTGTGATAAGAAAAGGTAAAGCTAAGATAACATGTCAGTTTACTGATGGGAAATTCAGTTTGACACAGCAGCTCAAAAAATTTAACGTCATCAGATATTTCAATAAATACCTGTACATCAGAAATGTGTGAAAAATAAAGAAAGAAATGTACATGAGGAGAGACTGTTCAGTCCCAGCAGCTGTTTCTGCACTTCCTGTTTGTCACCATCAGAGGGAGACAGAGGCCGTGTGGAAGGACGTACACAGGTTGTGTAACTGTTGTGTGTGTGTGTGTGTTGGTCTGTCAGGGAAAAGAGGAGTTTGAAAAGAACCAAAGACAGCTGCTGGAGAAAGGCAACATCATCCGACACAACAAGACGCAACTGGAACAGCAACAGGTACCTGTCTGAGTGTGTGTGTGTGTGAATGTAGATGACAATGTACATGGGTGGTCATCACAAGCTATTTTTCATTTGGCTAATGTAGCCAAGTATTATCGTTTAGTATTAACGCTCTCCTTCTTCCTCTTCTCCTTCCAGATTAAACAGTTTGAGCGGCTAGAGCAGGAAGTCAGCCGGCCAATCAACAACGACATGACGGGCTGGGTCCCGCCCCCCCATCACCCTCTGGCCAACCAGCTGGCCCAGAATGGGCAGAATGGAGGCCCCTCTTCCTCCAAGCTGTGCCACGGCGACCGGCAGCTCCTCCTCTTCTACCAAGAGCAGTGCGAGCAGAATGTTACCACGGTGACCAATGCCATCGATGCCTTCTTCACCGCCGTCAACTCCAACCAGCCGCCCAAGATCTTCGTGGCGCACAGCAAGTTTGTCATCCTCAGCGCGCACAAGCTGGTGTTCATCGGCGACACGTTGTCGCGCCAGGCCAAGTCCCCTGAGGTGAGGGCACGGGTGGCCCAGAGCAGCAACACCCTCTGCGAAAAACTCAAAGACATTGTGATCAGTACGAAGACGGCGGCGCTTCAGTATCCTTCCCCCGGCGCAGCCAGAGAGATGACTGAGAGGGTGAGGGAGCTGGCGGGGTACACGCAGCAGTTCAGGATGGTCCTGGGACAGCTGCTGGTGATGTAGGGGTTGAAGGGGGGAGGAGGAAGAACAAAAGAAACAGTGACACAAACTGAGATGTCCCCATGAACATGGGGCAGCAAATCCCCCCTCTAACACGAGGCGGACGACCCTGTACAGCCCTGCAAAACGGGGTAAGAGGACCTGGAGCCCCCTGGAGCACAAAGTGCTGCAGGAAACCCTGTACACCCTTCCAGTGTGAGGTTGGAGACCCTGTGTACCGCGACAGGGTGAGGCTTTCCATTCCTTACACTTCTGACATGTAGCATGGGAAACCCTGTATCCTGTACTCTGGTTCCTGGGGGTCTGAGACCCTGTCTGGGACCGGGGACGCCAACCTCATATCCATCCTCTGCTCCCTCCCTACCTCGCCTTTCACTGGGACCATTCCTCTCTCATCCCTCCTTCCACTGCGCGCTTTTTAATTCTAGAAAAACTCAAGGGAACATTTTATCATCAGTGGGCTGGGCCAATGGTTGTAAAATAATCATTGTAAATATTTAAGTTACCTATTTAGTCAGAAAACCGTAAAGAAAAAAGACTAAAGAACTTCCAGTATATAAATATAAATATATGGCTCTTTTTTTTTTGGAAGAAAAGATGAAAACATAAGTGTAGTTTTTAGACAATATCAATAATTGATATTATTATTGCTATACCGTATAATTATGGCTCTGATTCTTGATCCTTGTATCATTATTGTTATGGATGTGTAAATTCCAGATGATATGTATGACTGTGTTGTAGTACGTTTATGCTCTTCGCCCATACCTGACAAAGGCACACCTTCCAAGAAAACACTGGAGCACTCGCCCGTCTTTAACCTTCACCTGATGACAGACTCATGACAGCTCTACACGTTGCCTCTGTGTTTGAGCAGAACGTCGCCACCTGCGGCTCCGTAAATGTGTCCAGTTCAGGCAACGCCGCCGCCAAAAGTCGTCCTCGCAACAGTCCAGTTATTGAACACGATCTCAGTGCCATCTCAGTCGCTTTTTTTGGAAAACTATACGTACGTTGTTTTGTAAGAGGCATGTATTAGAGAAAAGGAGTGTAAAAGGTTAAAGACAACAAATGAAATTAAATCTGCTTTTCTTCTTTTCTCTGACACTTTGATATGGTGTTTTTTTTGGGAGGGGCGTTTTCAGACCATTTACATGAGCTAATTTCTGAAACTAATGCCACAGAGGACAGAGGGACAGAGGATACGTAGGAACCAAAGGCTCAGTGCTGAGCTGAAACTGAAACATATGGTTGGTCACCTGCAGTGGACAGCTCATATTAGAGCTGTGACACTGCAGCACACAGGCCACTTTAGGTTAGAGTTAGTCAACAGAATATCTAAACTCTCCGACCATTAGCTGGCACTGTGCTGTCTGAAATAAATGTTTGCCGAAGGTTATATTATAGACCAAAGTCAGCACATTTGACCTAAAACTAAGTACTGCTGATGTGATGGGAAAGTAGGCTGTGCAGATTTCAGTGGGGAGACTTTCTGAGACACTAAAAGTTGGATGAATCTGTTTTTGGGGCAGTTCTTATGCAATCTTAGAAGAAGAAACGTCGGCAGAGTGGGTCGGCCTCTCATCAAAAGCTCCTCTGCTTTGACTTGTGATTTGTAGTGTTATGTAAATGCATCCATTTACCAGTACTTTCTCCCTTAGAGAAATATCTGGCTCTTTAACTGCTAAGTGCTACGTAACATGACATGTCATATTGTAAAAAAAAAAAAAAAAAAAAAGATTAAAACTACATTACAGTTACTGTTGTTTAGGGAGTATTTTTATATTTTACCAAAAGCTCAAAGCTAATGAAACACGTGCACTTTGTTTTGTACTCCCTAGTGGCCTCTAGAGGGCAGTAATAACCAAAGAAGGGAGAGTCTGAGATTTCAGATGTAGAGACTGTGTTTCCACTGGAGGAAATTCCAAGTAGTTTGAATTTGATCTCAGTGGCATTTCCTGGCACCTGTGCAGGCTGTAGGACAGATGTGATCCCTCTCCTGGACTGGAACGTGACTAAAGTCTGTCATTTCGAGAATTCAGCAGGATCGAGTTCCTCCCTGCTGAAGGGCCACAAATCACTTCAGTTCACTTTATTTCTGACAGGCGGTATTACATCAACAAAGGAAGAGGAACAACAAGAAAAGACACTGGTACTCTCTGAAACACAACAGCCAGATTGTTAGACAGAAACTAAAGCAAGGAACTTTGTCAGCTCATATCATCAGCTACACCGAGAGCATTAGTGTTCAGCTCCCTGTCTACATGATTCTGATATCAATCAGGTTTCTGATCAATCACATGTGCGACCTGAATCCTTATTGTCGCCATTGTTCGTTTCTGTGCCAACTTGAGTTACTGTTACTGGAGGGGGGTGAACCCAGTTTGGTATCTGAAACCAGGATGTTACTCAAGAACCTTCCACAAACCTGATCCTAACCCATGTAAACACATTTGTTCATTCAAACTTACAGGACAGGTCTAAGAGGTTTGAAGTCTTATCACAACACTCACATGTCTTTATGAATGTTGGAGTTCTTTGTCACTGTACTTGTTCTACTTGTCCAGACTGTGAGGTAACTACATCATAATGTGAGCACACTGTAAAAGGTCGAGGACAAAGTGTGCAAAAATGCACAAAAGGACTAATCCAGTGGGACTGTGATTCACTCCCAGCTCAGTCAGCGCAGTAACAGTAACAGTAACAGCCATGTCACAGCTGTATTAAGACAGACTGGGAAAAATCTGAAACAATTCTTTACACTCAGATATGAATGTCCACTAGTGCAATTGAAAGCATAGAGTTTTAATTTTGCAGCTACAAAAACTCATAAAAAGAAATGATTATACTCGGACATGTTGGAATTACAGATGTCATCAAATATTAGTTTCAAAATGTGATTACTTTTATTAAAGTATTTTTCCAGTCATAGAGTTCAATCAGAGAATTTAGAAGAAACTTCTAGATAAAAAGCTACATGTGACAGACACAGGAGGACGTCGCCGTGGCAACATCACCCTGGTTCACTGTCTTTGTTACGTGCGTATGCAAAAATCATCCGTCTGCTTGGCTTTTTCGTGGCTGTCGTGGCGACTGCTACCAGGGGATTGTGTTTCCCTCCCAGTCTAAAAGCATCCCGCTATCTTTATTGCTGAGTGATGACATCACACTGAGCATGCCCAGTGCGCTCTCCAGGGTAGTCAAAGGAGCCTGGAGGAGACAACAAACACAAGAAGGAGGGAAGTCAATAAAGATGGAAGGCATTATTTGTTTTTTCTCTCTTACTCAAAACTCTTTTGTGAAATGTAAAGATTCTACTTAGGATTGGACATGTTTGTCTCTGATTGTGCTTATTGCACTGATGCTGTTAACTGTTAACAAAAGTCTTCATAATAATATTTGAGTGAACCAGTTTCTTCATCCCTGAAAAAGCCTGTTTACATGAAGTTTAAGTGATTCTTCAGTTTTCGGTGACCTGGTTTGTACCATTTAAGGTCATTCATTAGGACTGAACAGCCTGAAGTTCAATAACAACTGGAAAAATCGGGGTGTTCTAAAACTTTTGATGGACAGTGTACACTTTTAGAACGGCTGGTTAGTTGCTTGGTCTCATGTGTCTGAGAAATGAATGAATGATCTAATAACTTTCTCTCTGTCTGATCATTTTACAGGTAAATATATCTGAGATCACAGCACAGCCGTTGTCTTTAACTTGTGTGCAGAGGTGGGTAGTAACGGGTTACATTTACTCCGTTACATTTAGGCTACTTAAGTTTTTGAAAATAAAATACTTATAGGAGTAGTTTTAAATCAATATACTTTTACTTGAGTAGATTTATAAAGAAGAAACAGTACTCTTACTCCGCTACATTAGGCTATACTGAGCTCGTTACTTTTACCAGTGATACTGGAGAAAGCTTTAAGCTATCCAGCATCTCTACTTTTATTTTGTCAGAGAGAGAGACTTCCGCCCAAGGATCTACCGCGTGACTCTGTTTAACCAATGAAACGTAGCCATAGCGCAGCCTCGTCACGTGACCATACTCAATCTCAGCGGCGGGACTTGTTAGCTTTGCGGCTACAGCGGTGGATATGCACTGTGTTTAGCTAGCTAAAAAATGGCAGAATCAACGGTCGGCAATGCAGACGAGGACGAGGAGGAACAGCCCTGGCCTCACACTGAAAGCATGTTTAGTTTACAAACCGTGTGAAACTGCAGTTACATTATGCGGTGTCTTCTGTGTCTCCCACAACAAACGGATATTTCAGCGTTCAAAAACTCAACGTCTAACTGGAGGAAACATGTTGCGGTAAGTTTGACCTAAATTTTAAATACTTTTTTTATGTACTTGAGGTACTTGAATTTACAGCTTTACTGTGAGTTTATCTGAATGAAGTGACTGTATATGTGAGCACAGAGAGGAGGAGCGAAGTAAACAGGTAAAGAGCTGAAACCAGCTGAAACCAATCAGGATGCAATGACATAATGAATATGCTAATTAGCGTATTATGTCGCCTGACAACATTTAGCAGCTTTTCGAGCTTCCATTTTCCATTGAAAGTAGTTGTTTACAGCGTAAATGTACTTAGTGACTTTCCACTCCCGATGGCTTCAGTTACAGAGCCACAGGATAGTATAGTTCATACAAACCCACTTTACATTGATGGAAGTGAAAGGCCTTACAGTACTCCTCTCTCTCTCCTCCATCACCTCACCTGTTCTCCTCCCATGTCAGTGCGCACCCAGCCGGGGTGGATGGCCGTCACCAGTATGTTGTGAGCCCTGAAGTCCTCAGCTTGACAGCAAGTCAGCATGTTCAGCGCTGCCTGGTGACCAAGTGCAATTGAACAATGACACATTATTCATTAGTGTGTAATGAATAATGTTATTAGTGTATTAAATAAGAAAACTGGTGGGAAAAGTGCTCAGACAGATCAGGGCAATGAAGATGAAAGTCCTCAGTGAGGGACGGGTCCAGAATTTTGCTGTCTAACACCCACAGTCTCTCCTCTGTGTCTTACCCCTTCCATTCCAGATACTAGCGGGCCCTGCCCTTGCTGCAGACCACCAGTGGCTATTTTACCCTGGTTCCCCATAAATGACACAGGGGAGGTGGAGGGATCTGAGGACGGAAAACTGACTTTCTCCTCAAGGTTAGGAAACAGTGGAGGCTGATAACCATAAACACATAGGAGGGTGACAGTCCTGTCTTGTCTCCTCATGCTCCTCAGCTCTGATTACATGTATGTACAGATCAACTCTTTAAGTTATTCTGTTGAAAGTTTGAAGTGAATAACTTTTGTGGTGTTTCTGTTTCTCTTAATTGAAACACTCTTTATCAATCACCCATTGTACAAATACAGCTCCCTGGCCGGAATCATCCCTGGAGTCACCCTCCCGTCTTCGTCCCCAGGCAGTGCAGGTTTCTTTTTTGTCGACAAGAGTCGAGTCTCTCCATCCCTGCATTGACTGCCATGGTGTAAACGACATCACGGTTAAGAACAGGTACCCCCTTCCTCTTATGTCCTCATGCTCAATCAGTCAAACCAGTTTCCTTTGGTCAGCAGCTCTTTAGCTCAGCTCTGGTCCTCACGTTCTCTGACCCCAGTCAGCAGTTTATCGTTTAGGTCAAAGCTTCAGATGTGGGGTTGGGGCAAGTGTTGTCCCAGCACTCAGAGGCAGACAACTAGATTTATTTATGTGCTCTCTTTTCCAGAGAATTGTCACCAGCTCAGAGGGATTATGATGTGGGGATTAGGGACCTGTTGGCTATCAAAATGGTCTTGGAAGAGTGGGGTGGGTCTGTCATGGCCAGATTGTACTGCCACCATCTCATACCAAGGAATAGACTCAAGTATTACATGGGAGACTAGTTCAAAAATCAAAAGTGTTTGCATGATAGCTGGAAGTCATCCACAAGATGTCAGTCAGCATAGCAAACAACACATCCAGCCAACAGACAAAAAGCAAAAGGTCAGGAAGAGACAAAAGGTCATACAGGACGAATATTCAACTAGAAAGAGGAACAGCTGGAAAGCCTGACGGACTGACTGGTAATACACACACAAAAACAAAGGCAAGAAGTAAAACAATAATAAACACATAAGACAAGTGACTTCAAACTAAAGAACGAAATAATCTGCGTTCAGACGGGACATCATGTTGTCCCTCTCTTGGTATGATCCCGTCTCATAAAAACAGTATTAGTCTGGCAGAGACAAAGTGAGGGTGCAGCGCTATTATTCAGATTTTATATAAACAAACAGTACCTTGCTGGTCCTGTAAGCATACATCTGTGCTATATGGAAGGTCTCTGCACATTTCTCCATTGATGAGATGAGCGTGGAGACATTGATGATGGCTGACCTCCTGCAGGACATTTTATCCCCTGAGACACAGACAGAAACAAAGAGACAATGTTTTGATGCCGCTGAAAATACTGGTCAGTGTGAAAACCTGCCCCTTTGGTCAGAGCACGGCCCCTTAACATGATGAGTGAGATGCTATGCTTCATATTCCACCTCAGTCACCCCTCAGACACTTCCAAACAGCTGACCTGTGTTTCATATCGATATCCTGCCAATGATTTTACCACTGGTTACATCTCATAAACTTGGAGCAAGAGTTCAGACCATTAGACAAGTCAGATTTCTTGTGTTTGAAACTACTACAAAAACACTAGATACATACACAGACATACAGTCTATTGATTCTTGTCAATAATACTGCCTAAGGTTTTCTGACCCAGTGTAAACAGAGTCTTTTGGTGTGAGTTTGCTGTGTACCTAATGTCATTCTTGGGAACTCTGTGGTTTAGCAGTGAAGCGTGCAGACAGCAAGCTGTGCGTTAGGTTTCAGTGGCCACACTGTTCACCTGCAGGGCTATGATTGTATGTTACAAGCCACACAGCTGTGAATGAGCCAGTCATTGTGAGGTATACTGAGCTATTCCTCATTGCCAGTGGTGACGCATGTGTTCAGGTCCTTAGGAAAGTGTAGAAATACAACAGTGTAAAAATACTCGTCCTGCATTCAAAATTGCTGTGTCAGAGGTGGAGCAGCTTTAGATAATTGGATCCTGGTCCAGGACGCTGTGTTGCTCTGAAATGAGGAACCCCAGCTGCTGCAGCAATGCATTCCTGTTGTGGCCCAGTTTTCTAGAAACTGTTTGCAGGTTTTGCTGAGCTGTGTTATTTTTTGACCTGCTCCTCTGCAGTACTTAATGCAAAAAAATCCACAAGCACAATGGAGCATCACAGTGGGGCCATGAAACCATAAATGCCCCTGCTGTTAGTTCCCTGCTGTTTGCCTTTTCCCAGTAACACTTGTGTCTGAGATACAAATTCTAGTCCAACATGAAACAGAAGAAATCCTTACCAGGTGATCCCCGCTCTGCTGCTCTCTGGAGGAGTGGGAGAAACATCTGAAGAGAGAGAGAGAGAGTTTACTACTGACAAATTACACTCTGTTTAAAGTGTGCGTGCGTGCGTGTGTGTGCACTTGTACTTCTGTCCTGGTGAGGACCAGTTTGAGTTACAGACCTTATGACTTGCTCTCTGGACTGGAAAAAGTTCACTCCCCCAAACTCCACAACTTCAATCAGTCATTAACAATGACAGAGGAAGCAGCTGGTGAAATAAAGGTCAGCATGATAGCACTGGCTCTTTTTCCCTATATGAATCATATCTGTTCAACTTAGTTTTGCTCCATATTTTTGCCCTGGTTATCCACGACTGTACTTATGTGCCTGTATCTGTGTATGTCTGTGTGTGTGATTGCACAATAGAAGCACTGTGTGGTTGGTTTGTGAGTAACACAAACCAACCTTTGCGAGCAGAAAGGGTCCGACCACGTTGGTTTCGTACACTTCCATCATGTCTTTTTTCTGGGTGGCAGACAGCGACGCGGGTGAGGCTGGTTTAGTGATGGCAGCGTTGTTGATGAGGAGGTTCAGCCCACCAGCACCGATCTGCTTGCTCACAGCCTGGGTAGCAGTCGAGATGCTGTCCTCATCCATTGTGTCTGCATGTAGGCACACACACGTTTGCAGAGTTGTTGATATATGATAGATATCTACACATCAATCACATCAGATTCTAGAGAAATAAAATGCAAGAGTTGTGCTCTAGGATTAGTGTGTTCATCAGTCATTACTCTCCAACTGAATGCAGATGTGGTCAGTCAGATGATCATGACTCATATCAATAAATGAATGCAGTGGAATGAGGAAACATTTTATTACGACTATACGTAAATTGTAGCTGCTACAGCAAAAATGTAACCAACTTCTGTGGTACCTCAGTGTGCATTACTACTCATGGAAAACTACATAGGATTAGTTTAGTGGGTTTAGTTAGTTGATATTAGAGGAAGGAGGACATCTAACCATACACAACAAGAAAATATTAATGATAACGATGTATTTCCATTGTGCTCCTTGATGTACTGTAAGATACAGGAAACAAGTGACCAGGTGACATCGAAGATCACCAACAACCAAATACTGTAAATACCTCTGTCATTATCAGGACAGTCACTGAAAGAATGAAATGACCGTCCTCTATGATAAAGCACATAGTTAGTCCTGGCTCAGGTTTTGCTAGAACCGTCCCCTAGTTAAGCTGCTATAGGATCCAAACCCAACACAGCTCTGACTAACATGCTCCAAGAGATCTGTCATTTGCCTTAAGTGTTTTTCCCCAGACCCTCAACAGCAGTCAAAAGGAATTTGTGTTTTCTGGCCAGAAACCTTGCTCTGTTAGTCACTTTCCCCAGGCTCTTACTGCCTCACCCTCTCATCCAGATTCATGTCCAACAAACATCATTCATCATCGTCAAATTGTCGAGGTGAGTTGTTAAAACATTTAAAATTTATCCATCAGTGGGAAAGAAAAGCGAAAAATAAGTTTTGGAGGAAGAAAGGAGAAAAGTTATATGCAAATTATTTTTGTGTTAAACTTTTTACTTATTGTGTAACTAAAGTATAAAAATGTCAGAAAAGCCATGCACATATGTTGCAGTGCTCTGATGACATGCTGTGGACAGCTGTTCTCTCCAGTTGTTCCAGGTCCTCTGACGCTACCACTGACACTAATTCATTTCCAACAGCATGACCAAGCTCTTCTGGTGAAGTTCCTTTTTTTTACTCTTCCGTAACATATTTGTGAATGAAACTTGCCCGAACTCCCAGTGGAACAGTCTTGTGTGGCAAGTTTTGTCCAGTTAAGGGAGCTTGGTGAATCCAGCTTGAAACACTTGTACAAACAAAGCTCAGGAAAAAATGTTTGAGAGAGTTAGGATGAGAACACAACATGCTATTGCATGAGGCGTAATGTTATGTGGTTGTGTATGTCAAAGGTACAATGCAGTGCCCTCCCTAGTCTGTTATGTAATCACAGAGGCTAGTTCACAGAAGGTAGGGCTACTAACAGATAAACACAGAGATTTGCTGCTGAGAAGTGAATACAAAGTGCTTCATGTTCACACCATAGAACGTGGTGCCTTGGACTAAGACCTCCAACACAGCTGCTGAATGCCCATATACCTGCTTTAATTCCACTGTATTTGGTTAAACTGCCTACTGGAATTGGCAGTCACAGTACATGATGGCCTTTAGAAAGGACTTTTTTTCTGTAGGTTGCAACATGACTGAGTGATAAAATTACACCATTGGTTGGATGTTTGAGTTTCCCCATTGGTGGCTGCTCTTTCAAAATGAATTGGTTCATACAGTTTACGTCACCAGGGGGTGTTTAGAGGCAGTGTTGCCAACTTTGTCTAGCCTTTGTTGCTATATTTTCCAAACTTTAGCAACTTTTTCTCAGAAATTTGAACACACCTTACCTACATTCTGAAGAAGATAGTTGCCAGTATTACACCACAAGCGTAAGGTTGGGCTTTTCCTCTGTAGGCACACCTCGGCCTGTGTCAGCTGATGTGTCTCAAAGGCAGCTGACATAGACGTATATCACTGCCCAGTCACTGCATTTCCAGCTGTCACTCAATTTTAGTTTTTAAATACTAAGGTATATTCATAGGTTGAACTGGGTGAGGAGAAGCACTGGATTCTTCTGTAATCCATGTGTGATGTTTTTATTCTCTGTTAAAATGTGTCACCTCTGTGGTAAAACAAGTGTTGAAAGGCTCAGGCCAGTCCAGTCTAAATTTGGCTACATGTAACTGTACCAGCTGCTCATTTTATCCACAGCAGGGGAAAATGGTCTTAGTGAGACAAATACAGCCCCAGCACATTTGTACTCATACTGTTGATAGTAGCTTGCATAGTAGGAGGGAAAAGTGCACATGTCACTCTTCAGAGCAGCCCGAGAGGTGGCAACACTCCTGGCTGAAAGAGCTTGTGATCCTGTGACATGGTGTCTACAGTCCAGTTAGAGAGTCTCTGTTTAGACAGGGCACAACCCATGCCAAGTCCTATGGCCTCCATGACAAACAAATCGCATAAGATTTATGAAGCCCATCTGACACATCTATGCACTGTCTCAGCTCAAGCAGGACAAAGCAGGCTTACATTAGGGTGTAGCTCCACCATTACTGGTTGAGGGGCATCAACTGTGAGATTGATAGGCTGATTGATGTAAAAAGCTGAAAGCCTCTTCAGAAGAAATGAGGAGCTGGGCTCCAAGGTAACCCCAGATCATTATTATTATCAGAAATCATCAGAACTACCGCTGTCAGTGTGAATGCATGTCTGTAGCCTATTCGCTGTATTTAAATCAAAGACGCAAATCAAACGAATTTTTTTGCACCACAACCGTTTTAGTGTTATTTAGGCTTAAAATTCTTACATAAATTAGGGCGTGGTTACGTTGAGTGACAGCTCCATAGACAGGCACTGGCAGTTAGCTCTTTGCTAAAGCATCGGCTGGGCCAGACGGCTACATCCAGAGGCCTCCGGCTACCTCCAGCGGTTGAGAGGGGCTGCAGTGTCCGTGTTTGTTTGCCAATGTTCGGATAGGTTTTTGTGACAGTATGGCTTGTTGTAGCGTAGACTGTACTAACCGACCGTCGAAGGAGTCTGTGTTGCAGTTTTTTCGGTAAGTAAATTTCTCACTATTTTACCTGGATGTTTGCACTAATTAGCATGTATTAGCATATTTTGCCGCTGGCTTATGACTTAATTGTCGACTTCTGGTCGCTGCTGATACAGATAGAGGACCGGAGCAGCTAATGTTAGGAACGCTGTTGCGGTGTGTTCCGTGCTCTCAGAGTCCGTTTATTGCGATCGATAGTGGATGGAGGCAGCGGTGAAAGCCGGTAAATATTCAATATTGCTCTGAGCTAAGTGGGCGGGTTCTCGGACGGCTGAGCCCGGCTGACCCTTAGAGTAACTACCTCTCCGCCAGATAAGGAAAGTACACTCCCACTAAAATCCAAGATGGCGCAGCTCCAATGCCCATAGTTTGGTCACAAAACCGACTCCCTGAAACCAATGGGTGACGTCACGGGTGCTACGCCCATGTCTTATACAGTCTATGGTCAGTTCACAGAGTCTGGTCAATGAGGACTGGTTTATCAGGGTTTTTAAAATGTGGTCTGCTTGGTTCAGAGATTATTTGCATTATATTGGAATATTATACTGAAATCAGTACAGAGATATTTAAGTTTGTCAGGATCCTCTGTTTACCAACCCAGGTTGAAGTCACCCATAATGAGTATTATGACTAAGTAAGCATGGTGATAGCATGTAGGTTAAATAATCAAAGGAACAGGAAATTGCTAAAAGAGTGTAGTATGAGTGAGTATCCTTTACCAACGGTGAGACTGAGTGGAATTCTAAGTATTTATGCTTTTCTGTCTACTCTAAGTTTGTTAGACCTATGTGTGCTTAAAGCTGACTCCAGCACAGATTTCAAACCTTCTATGCCGAGCAATGTTTGGTTAAAAGGTGCTTTATTAATAAAGTTGAGCTGAGATTTATTAGCATACCTTTTTAGCAGTGTTGTTTACACAGAATAATAGTACTCTAGGTTTAATGTACAGTAAAATTGCAGGGCTTCTTGTATTATCTTGGCAGGTATTGAAATTACAAATATGGAATATTCAGAGTTAACACAGCACGGGGCAGTACTTATGGCCTGTGAACCTTACTATTAGCTACAGCTAATGGTATGGTTTGGTAATCATGACTTCCTGCTTCTAACTGAATGCAAAGATGTATACAAGGTTAAGCAAAGTGAAGGACATGTCCTGAGAGGAGACTGTGTTCTATGTTCCAGTTCTGTAAGTGTCTAGACAGATATATGTGGGTGAGCTGTGTTTACCTAATTTCATTATAGTGATCTTTCCAGGATATTGAGCACTGAGGTTTCTCAGGGCCTGAAGGAGAGAGAGAAAGAACAGAACATGGACAATGAAAGAAGGAAAGGTGGTAAGGGAAGATTAGATGACAGAGACAGAGAGACTGTCTCTAAATTAACTATTTACAGCAGCAGCCAGTATTTCTTGGCTCATGCTGGTGTGTTCAAACACAACATTTCTAACAAAACATCAAATTTAGCACAGACTTAGAATATACCAATGATACTGAGTTTCAGACATAAAAATGATGCATTTACTGAAACACCATGATTTAATCCTGTGAATTAATAAGGTTTCCACTCAGAATGTTTGGAACTATGAAGTTGAAAGTTTATGATAAATCAGAAGTTAATTTTTAGCCGATCATGAGTCACCTGAGTCAAAACAAATCCTATTCAGTACACACCTCCGTAGGCAAACTGAAACTGCTGCCGCTGTTCATAAGCAATTCTTATAGTTTTCTTCTTTAATAAAACAGGTAAAACCCTGATTACACAACTAATAGGGCACATTTCTCAACAAACAGTTTACTCAGAGTAAGTATCATATTGCCTTCAGTAACTGTTGGAACAAACACAACTTTGCATGTAATGTACGGAATGTTGAATTTCTTGTATGTCATACGTTACATAATATGTGTTCAGGATCTCTTAGTAATTATTACTGATCAACACTTCCTTCAGCCCTACACAGAATCATTCTGTGCTTGGGTGTATTAAAGCCTTCTTCATGTGCATGATTCCAGTGTCCATAGCTCACAGAGTAGCCATGGATCTGCTCACACACCCATCTGTTAGCAGGAGCGTGTGTGTGTCTGTGTCTGTGTCTGTGTGTGTGGAAGTGTCTCACCTCAGCCCTGGGTCCCTCAGGCTCTCTGCAGCAGGCGTAGATGTGAGTGTCCTCTCCGGTCTTCTCTGCCAGTTGCTTGACCAGCTCCAAACCAATGCCTCTGTTGCTACCAGTCACCACGATGTTGCCTCCCAGTGTCACTGACATGTTAGCTGATTACCTGTCAAACCCCAGCTGCTGTCTGACTACTCTCTCTCGACAGTGACTGAACACAGTGCTGCCGTAATGCTAGTCCTGTGTGTGTCATGCACTCAACATAGGTGAGTACAAGACAAGAATGCAGGAGTAAACCACCCACCTCTCTTGTCACCTATTGCACATATAAGACAAATCTGGACCACTTTTATCTTACTTTTCATTATATAACCAGTCTTATCAGTAAGCCAGCATCAGCCCTGTATGGTCCCTGTTTGATTGTAGGGACATTTGCTGTTTTTGGGACTTCAGGACTGTGATCCACTGCCAACAGCTTGGCCTTTCGACAGTGTGCATTTAGTTATGCAACATTTGAGTACCGTGGTGATTCAGAATGTGCTCTCAGAGCGTAGTTAGATTATTAGGAAGTTTGTGATCATGTCAAGGCTCAGAAGAATGTGGAAAGCGTCTGGTTAACCACAGCTGCAGAGAGTCAAAGTTACCCCACTGCCAGAAACTAAACTATTCCACCTGTTCCTGTCCTCAGGATCGCTGTTTTGACAAAGGACAGCAGGACTGAATGTACTGAAGTTTCTCACAATCAACCAGCTGACCATCTTTTCAGTCCAGATACTTGGTTGTCAGCCAAGGAGCTGCATCTAAGTGGACTATTATTATTTACATTTATATGTTATTTACATTTATTTAAAGCCGTGTGACTCAGTAATGTGTGAAGAATGGCTCACAGTGAGAGAACTGTTACCAAATCTGCAGTTCCTCTCAGCTTTACAGAGCTTTTAGCCTCTTTTAGCATGCTGTTTTGATTTGACAGCTCATAATTGTACTGTTTTGGTTCAGTCTCAGCTTTCATCAACCTGGTTTCCAACAGCAGCAGTTGCAGCTGTTGGTCATTATCACAGCTTCGTAAGGTGATCGTGCTTCTGTGTTCTCACTGCACCCAAATGGCCAGAAAGTCAGTTATTGCAGGTTTAAACTGAATAAAGAGTTTTGAGTGTGTTTGGATAACCATACCACGTCATGGCCAGGTCACAGTTCATGGATCTCATCACTTCCTTAATTTAAAGGACCTTCGTCATGGTTACATATGGTAAACATGCAGTTAAGGTTGTAGAATGGTCTGATGAGGGAAACAAACATCAGTCACCTGTTTGAAAGTCCTGTGTTTTATTGACACACCCATCCACCCAAATGTCCTCTTAACATGGACTTTGGCACTCTTTATACCTCGTCATGTGACTTTCTCCTTTGCCTCACCTTGGAACAACCAGTATATGACAATGAGTAGATGTGTAATTTAACAGGTTATTTTTTTCTCTTTTTATTCCACTGAACTCAATACAAAATGCAAATTCCAGCCTTCGTAGTGTAAGAGAATGTGTGGTTTGTAATCACCAGGCTTCATATACCATTAAAGGAATGACTGCAGTCACTTAGTCATAACTGTCATTATATTCATGTAGTCATGTAGATACCCACAATGACAGCCTTAAGACTGCATTTAATTCAGTATTAGACTCAATTGGTTTCTTTCAAAATGTTAACAAACCAACTCACTGTTTTAATCACACCCTTGATCTTGTACTGACTTATGGCACAGAAGCTGAATATTTGACAGTATTCCCTCAGAACCCTGTTTTATCTGATCATTCTTTAGTAACGTTTGAATTTACAATAATGAACTGCACAGCATCTGGTAAAAATTAACTACTGTAGATATTTGTCTAATAATGCTGTTACCAAATATAAGGAAGTTATTCCATCTTTATTAACTCTATTGCCATGTGCCAGTTTTACAGAGGGCAATGGCCTAAACTTTACTCCAGCAGATATAGACTATCTTGTTGATAGTACTGCTGCTTCATTATGTTCGACCCTCTGAAAAAGGTCATAAATCAGAGGAAGCTAGCTCCATGGTACGATTCACAAATACGTACTTTAAAGCAGATATCACGAAAGCTGGAAAGGAAGTGGCTATCCACTGATTTACAGGAATTCCACCTACCCTGGAAAGACAGCTTCATAACGCATAAAAAAAACCCTCTCATAAGGCAAGAACTGCCTGTTACTCATCATTAATAGAGGAAAACAAGAACAACCCTAGGTTTCTTTTCAGAGCTGTAGCCAGGCTGACAGAGAGTCTTAGCTCTGTGGAACCATGCATCCCTCTAGCTCTCACTGCTGATGACTTTATGAGCTTCTTTACCAACAAGAGTAGATATTAGAGACAGAATCCATCTTATCCTGCCTACATCTGTTAATGATGTGGGTGTGTGAAGAACAGCAACTTTAGAAATGTCTGCCAGTCCTGATCTGTCGTTAGACTGTTTCTCTCCCATAGATCTCGCTGAGTTGACTTCAGTAGTTTCTAAATCTAAACCATCAACATGTCAACATGTCAAGTTCTTCATCATAGCACAGAAAATGCAGCTTATTTATGGAGAAGGTGTTCAATTTGAATTTACCAGAATTATTCTTGTTCAGCCAAAGAGAGCATGAGGAAGATCTCTTCTTCTGTGACCAGTTACCTGTTATTAAGCAACACAGCCACCTGCTGGCTGTTCTACTTAACTACTATCAAGCTTTTCTTAGCTGAGCCACTGTAGCATTTCCAACATGTAGGCTCCTCATCTGAAGTCTGTTCTCTGTTGCGTTACATTTTCAGCCACAGCAGTATATTGTTACCTGTCCTCTTTGTGATTTGCAGGCACCAACAGTGTTTGGGTGACATTTAGCACAGTATACCACATTATACCACCAGTCTACAAAGCACAACATTGCTCTCACACATTCGTTCCAGTTTGTGATTGCTCTGATAAATATTTATTCGTTACCCGCATCAGAATTTTGACATCACTTCCTCGTGTGACCATTGGGTTATTGGTTTTAGATTACTGAAAACAGACATCACTTCATCCACCAGTGAAAATGACATCATTACATATCAAAATAGGCACAGAAATCATAAACACCATACATTACCAACAGGTGCAAACACGTTTTATCAGACACTTGTTCTTTAATTCATCTTTACACTCTGTCCTCAGACAAAAAGCATCAACATCGATCTTAACCTGATACAAGCTTATGTCACAGGAAATACCCTTTAAAAAACCCTAATAAAGTTCACAGGTACAAAGATTTAGTTGTGGCTTCTCTGTTCAAGAAGCAAAACATTAGTACCCTCAAAGACCATCTGTGTGGGAATGTTAATAGAGCAGCTGAAGACAGATGAACTCTTTGACACTTTGTTTTATTTCAGTACGTTTAGTTGTAAAGTTCCTGTACAAGTCATATAATAAATATCAAGCAAAATAAAGATGTGCACCTGATGTCGCACAAAGTTAGTACTGCTTCGTCCCTTTTTTTCAGGAGACCAGAAAGACCTGCTGAACATGCAGTTGGAAGAAAAAACGATTTGTTTGGTCCTGTCGGACTCACAATGAATCCTATACTGAGCTCCTGAGGCTTCTAATGACGTTATTCAGTGGACTGACATAGGACAACAACCACAGACAGCAGCAACCACATTAAGGTAGGAAACATCTGAAATCATTAGTCTTCAAAAACTCTATACCATGTTACTCTTAGTGTTTTTGCTTTATATGCACACAGGAAATACAAAATGAATGCCCAGCAATCCAAAACTGGCTGCGTCCCACTCCGCTGTGCACCACGCTGCATCACACTGGAACAGTGCTTTCACTTTATAGCACCTTTCCATTTGTGCTGATTAGATCTTATGGTGGTTTTTTGAACCCAACCTCACACAGAATTATAGATCTTATGTGAATGCCACTTTTAACATTACTGTAATCTACAGTATATCCTGAAGCTTTTGGCAACTGTCTGCTGATAAACTTACTTTACATATTGATCAGGGGACTGTATTTATCAAACTGATAAAAATGAAAGATAAATGTACATTGACTTCACTTTTACTCCTAATCTTCAAACTTATGAATACAAGCTATTTGTCATATTTCTTTTTTTAGTCAAAAGGCCCTTAAAATGAAGAAAGGCATCTTAAATTGGCCTCTTAGCTTGTCGGGACATTAGATGGCTGTTTTAAAATGACTGTATAACACAGTATAGGTTAATGATAAATAACACATAATGTGAAGTAAAACACAGAACTCAGAATAGGCTAGTTTTAAGCAAACACTTTCCAGGAAACTGTCATCTCCAAACACACATTTGACAGGATGTTACATCACTTTTTGTTCCATTCAATCACCTGAGAGCTGCTTCAACACTTCAGTCGGGACAAGTGGGTCACCTGATAAATCAGTGTGCCCATCAAAAAACAACAAGTAGTTTCAGTGTCTGGGGCTGGACAGTTTTAATCTGGGAGCAGGTTCAGACAGGTCTCCTAGTCCTCGAAACAACACCTTGACGGGTGCATCCTGAACTGGTTGCATCCTGCTTATCTGACCAGGGTTCAGTGGAAGGTACAGGTCACCCACAGGTAAGAAGCTGCATTTAACATGCATTACTCTGTCATTCCCTCAGTGTTAGCTACATTCCAGTCTCAAGGCTGTTGTTATTCTGGATGTGACGGTGTCCAGTCGTCCTCCAGGGTTCACACTGGTCTTCACACAGTTCTGACATACCGTTGAGACCAGTTACTTGTGAGTGCTCCAACACACACACACAAACACATATAGCATCAAGTAAAGCACAACCATGTGTGTTTTTGTATTTGTGTGTGTCAAAGATCACAATCCACTTCGTCAGTTCAACCTGTGTCTCTTGTCTCGGTCAGATGTTTATGTCGCGGACATCTGTGGGTGTAGTTGAGAGGTCCTGCCCCTCTCCCATGTTCTTAGTTTCCATGGTAACGGAGTGTTGCTGTTGTGCCTGTCTGAGACTGGTTTCCAGCAGTGACTCGATTTGTTCCTGACACGCCCTGAGACAATCCTGGAGAGTGACAGCTCAGGTTAGTGTGAAAATCAGAGACAGTCTGACGTGTGAATGTAACATGTAGTAATCACGCTGTGGACAGAGGTACCTACCGGGTCACTCCTGATGGTCTGCGCCAGCTGCTCTGTCAGTTTCTGCGACATCATGGCATTACCCACCATCTTCATTTGTAAGCCCTCCACTGCTGCCACCAGGCTCCCAGCTGCTACCATGGATGGAGGGCTGGCTATGAATTTAACGTCTGTGGAGCATCAGAACAGAACTTCAAGTTAATATGGCACCTTTTTAAATAGCTGGTGATAATAAGTAGAACCAACTAAGACCCAAAAACTGAGAATTCAAACCTCCACAGTCAAAGACATTTAATTAACTGAGGACTCAGACTGAAATTAGCCCTATGTTAAAACAGTGCAGAGGGTAGACAATGAAACCCAATGCAGGATGTCCATTTGGAGTAACAGATTAATGTGCTTAAAGGCTTACCAGGAGCCAAGACACTGTACAACAGTTTGTAATACTCACAGACAGGATTTTAAAACTCTGGAAAGTTTGTCTTTTGTCTTAGCACTTTGTTATGCTTAATTTTCATACATACATTTTATATTAATATTCTATGCCAGCTGTAATGCAAATAATTACAGCTAATAATAATAGCTGCAACTCTGTCATGTTTGACAGTTTAAATTTTCAAAAGTGCTCCTTAAACTGAGTTTCAAACGGACTAGCATGAGCATCATGAATGAAATTTCCCTTTAATTGGCCATGTTTCATTCAATATTGAGACGTGTGTGTGTGTGTGTGTTGTTATGATGATATGATAATATGCATACCTGTAGCACACAGCGCCACAAAGGTCTGAGCATGCTTCCTGAGTATGGGCCTGCTCTCTCTCCTGACGGGCAGCTGAAAAAGGAAGTGGTCGATGAAGTCGAGAGGGGTCACTGAAGCCAGGTCCCACTTCAGCTTGTTCAGAACCAGCAGCTCCATTTGCTGTGAGTGGACGGGGACAGACAGAGGTGGACAGAAGGACAGGTTCAAGTGTGATCCAAACAGACAGATGCAGGGATTAACAAAGATGGAGAGGGATGATTTTTAGTCCACCTGTGGGAATTTTTGGCTTTAAGGCATCACTGGAGGAAAGGTCATGGGTCATCACAAACCACTGTGAACTTCACAACAATGCGGCCATTTTTAAAGATACTTGGTCATAGTCTCAAGTCAGGGGTTAGGGGGATATTTTAACTGTGTGGTGGGGCAACATGACATGGTCAGGAGGTTACCAAAACTCTTAGGGGTCTTCCTCTAGGGACCATAAAATCCACACCAATCTGGCCAGTAGCTACTCAGACATTATGATCTAAACAAAGAAGTTCATAGGACCTTAGAGTATCCCCACTAGGACAGAGTATTTTAATGCAAGGGTCGACAACGAATGACCTACCAGCAGCTGAGTAGGTGTGATCGAGTTGTCTGTGTAGATGCAGAGTTTCTCAGCAGTGAGTGGGATTGTCTCCTTCAGTTTGGATGCCAGGAACATACAGGCAGCTCCCAGTAACTGCAGGTGGTTCTTCTTGGTGGGTTCCACAGACAGGAAGCGGTCCATGTAGTTCATAGCCAGAGGGAAAACCTCCTCCTCACACTTCTGCTCCTCACACACCTGCACAGACATAGCAGACAACAATACTGCCATTAAATAATGTGTCTTCATCAGTGTTATTTTATCAGTTAGGTTAAGTCACAGAGGGCTGCCAACTCAGGTTTTTAGTCACTGTAATCCGTGTGCCGGAGCATTATCCTGCTGGAAGCAGCCATTAGAATATGGTAAAATAAAGGGATGAACATGGTCAGCAACAATACTCAGACTGTGGCATTCAGACCATAACTGATCGATACTAAGCCCCAAAGTGAACCACGAAAACATTCCCCACGCCATCACATCATCATGGGAGTGGTGGATTCATGGCCCAAACCTTTCCCGAGATGCCTTTCACAAGAAATAATCAATTTTATTTGTGAAATTTGAGAATGCTTTACATATGGTTTGGTATGGTGAGGATCACAAATACAGCACTGAAAATAGTGCCTGCAGTGTCCCTGCTGATAGGAGCCGTTTATGTTAAAATTGTTAAATTAATTCAATTCAATTCAATTCAATTTTATTCATATAGCGCCTTCCACAATCAAAATTGTCTCAAAGCGCTTTACAGAGACCCAGAGCCTGACCCCAGAGCAAGCACTTAAGGCGACAGTGGCAAGAAAAACTCCCCTTTAACAGGAAGAAACCTTGAGCAGAACCTGGCTCAGATGGGGGACCCTCCTGCCGATGGCCGGGCTGGGTGAAAGGAGGAAAAGGAGGAAGATAGGACAGCTAGGAATGGAGGAGAGGGGGAGAAAGACATGCAGCATAATACAGACAATGTGGGTCAGCATTTACATTACAGTTAGTGAACAGTTATTGGATAATGTGTGCTCAGCAGATTAGAATTATGAAACAGAGCACGGAGGCAAAAAGCTGTCATGACTGGTAATTATTTACATTACAGTTTGCAAAGAATATTAATCAAATATTTATCTGTAGCAGAACGGAACATTAAACATGTTAGAAATAGATCATTGTAAACAATAAACAGCAGCAGGTGGGTGGAGCCAGGACCATAGGACATGCAGCTCCGGAGCCAGAGGTACCTGCAGTAAGGTACAGAGAAAGAGAGACCAGAGAGAAACAAACACAGGACTACGGGACAGAGAGGACACAGAGTTAATGACATGTAATAAAGGCTAATAAATTTGAGTGGGTCTGAGGAGAGAAAGAGAAAGAAGAAGTAGTGCGCAGTAGATCATGGGAT
Organism: Toxotes chatareus; assembly: GCA_016801885.1. Classification (NCBI taxonomy): domain Eukaryota; kingdom Metazoa; phylum Chordata; class Actinopteri; family Toxotidae; genus Toxotes; species Toxotes chatareus. Next base: position 24,965,758 of record CM028902.1, on the reverse strand, counting down.
GTCCCCCAGCAGCCTAGGCCTATAGCAGCATAACTAATTAAATTAAATTAAATATTTGCTAAATAACCAGAACAATTGTACTGGTTATCAGAAAATTACTGCTCAAATTAAATGAAATGCTCAAGATGGCTCCATATTAACCCAGTAAAACAGCTAACCTAACCTGAAGGACAGGAGCTGTGTTTCTCTGTCAGGAGGAGGGAGTAAAGTTATGAAGCCCTCATAGATTAGAGGTATGGTTCTGTCATTACATGACAAAAATCAAAGCTGAACGGCAAAAAACAAAAACAGACGGACTCATAGACAGTCGGTGTCTCAGTAACTGATATAAAGGTGAAGAAACGTGAACATCGGGTTTGGGAGCATTAACAACCTGAGAACAGCTCCTCGCGAGCCTCCCCACACAAAGGCAGCGCGTGGTCTGCGCAGACTGGCAGCTCGACAGAACCAGTTTGAAATATTTCTGCGCTGTTTAACTATATATGGTGTAATCTGACATGGCTTTCTACACCGTTAAGCTAAACAGGCTCATAAGAGCATGGAAAACAGAATATTATCCGATAAATAAAGGAGGCGGCGGCGAGCGATTGTTGAAGACGTACTTTTAGTTTCATACGCTGTTTAAAAACACTGTTTTTAAACAGGCAGTTTTGTTAATAGGCTGCCAATAGTTAGGAAAAACATACTGTGGACCAGTATCGTGTCCATGGTTTTTGTTATGTGTGGATAGCAACTCCAGTGAGTGAACTCCACTGAAAAGAGGATTCAGAGTTGGAAAAAACACCACTGACAATCTAAACATGCTGCTAGTTTGTCAGTTAGACTACATTACATTAAGTTGACTGGTCACTAATGAGTGTTCAGGACAATAAGTTCCATTCTGCATCCATCTGGTTTACCTCTGAACGAACTGCATACATCTCTTTATCCCTCTCTTTCAGCTTCCACAGAACCAACAGTGGTGCTAGTGAGCAGTAGAATCTATTACTGAAGCAGAGACTCGATAGCAAAGTTACACACATTTTAACCTGTCTGCCGAATTTTCCGGTGATTCTCAGAGACTCGCAGAAAGACAAAACCTTCATGCAGAAAGCAGATAACTTTGCAGATAAGCGAGCCACGTTGAAACAGACGTTTAGTGAACGTGATTCTCTTTGTACACGTATTGGCTTTAACTCACCTCCAGCACCCAGGTAGCCACTATCCTCCTCATGTACGGAGCTATGTCTCTCTGGACGCATTTGAAGTAATTGGGAGCGGGGAGGTACTTGTCTTCTGCCCGCAAGAGCGCACGCAGGACACGGTCGGTCAACAGGTTGGTGTCCCGGTAGGCCCTGGCAGGCCTGTCCCCCTCACAACACAGCAGCTGGGGTTCCATCTACCTTACCCTGCCTGTAGCACTTTGTGTCTCTTTCGGCTATTTCCGTCGTGCCACCGTGGTGACAAACGTTAAAACAAGCTTTGACTTAGCTATAAACGACAAAGTATTAGCCGCTCCACATGTTGAAGACGAAGTCGTCTTCCAGTTTTCCTTTTATGTGTTGGAGAGTATTACCACCTTCAGTTGCCGGTCGGAGTGGTTATGAAAGATGTGGTAAATGAAATCGTTCCTTGTTTGCCTCCGTTGTATCACTGGGATGTTTTATTCATTTTGCGTCGAGTTGTAAATTACTTTCTTTTGTTGCACAAGGAGTTACAGGACAAACCGGAGCAGCGACTCCTCCTGTGCCGGCAGAGCGATCCAAGTTTACCTCCCGCTGCTGCGTCGCTTTATTACTCGACCGCGTCAAGTCAAACAGCAGGACATGACAGCACATCCGGCAAGGATTTCAAAAATAAAAGCACAACAGTTTGATCTTTCTTTAACCTCTGGAACTTTACATTTAAATTCTGAGTTCATCCACGTTATTGTAGAAAAATACCCAGTTTTCCACTTACCTCCAGTGATATCTACCTTTTTAGTTGGCTGTTGTGTATTGTGCTGAAAATGATTTACATTTGTTGGATTTTGAATCACTCACTGTTAGACTAACTTTTTTGACACCACCACAAACTTTAATCATTAATTAGATGTAGGCTGTGTTTTTCGTGACCCTACTATGATTAAGTATCACACTACTGAATGAAAAAGAAAAAAGCTTACATGTCTGGAACTTATTTACTGTCTGCACAGAGTGAATGAAACTTGCTTTTTTGCTCACGTTTTAATGTAGAAAATTATTTACTTCCGGATTTAGGGCTAGCATGGCTAACTTGTTTGTGAACACACACACACACAGCGGTGGAGGGAGAAAGCGAGAGAGGGAGAGTGAGAGAGAGCCAAAATGACCAAAGCAAATGTAAAAGTGAAAGCTAAAAATCCAAAGATAAGATAAGAACTTTATTGATCACACAATTTACTTGTTTGGCGGCTCACAAGAAAAAAGTGCAGAAACAAGAAGTGTACGTGCAATCAAATAACAAAAAATGTGCAAATTAGAGTATTTACAGTATAAAAAAGTTAAGTTTAAAATACAAAAACAGTAAAAAAACAAAAACAAAACTAAATACATATTTACACAGTAATGGAGGAGTGACGGAAAAGACTGAGAAAATATTGCACAGTCTCGCCATAAGCAGATGATAAGTGAAGACCAATTAGACCAGACAGATTACAAGTAAAGGTAGTCTTTAATTCTTTTTAAAGAAAATACCAAGCAGCTTTACCGCCCTGAGAGTTTAAGGACAGGAAAGCAGCCCTTTCACTGTTAGAAAACTTTGGGGAATAGTTTTAAGGATATTTTCATGAACAAGGTGCAAAGTTATTTTTGCAAAACAAGACACTGCAGCTGACAGCAGGTTTTTTTTTTTTTTTTTAAAGATGCTACAATGACCTTTAATTTTTCACATATAGGGACTTCAGTCTGTTGATCCAGGCAGCCAAGCAACGAGTCAGATTTATATATACAGACATAGAGGGAAGATTTCTGTGTTTTTTCTTCATTTACATAGTTTTATTTGTGTGTCATATGGCAAAGTTGTCTGCTAAAGTTGGCAAGTGGGCTTGTGTAAAGGAAATGAGTAAGGCCAAGAATGCTTCCTTGAAGAGCTCCACTGTCAGTGAGTTTCTGTGATACGTGATCATCCCGTCCAACAAATATGAAGTAAGAGAGAGAAGAGAAACGATTCCATTGTTTAACAATGGTTTGAATAGGATAATATTTTGATAAGAGTGCTTCAGTGGTTTAGAAAGGGAATGATATTCTCCCACTGAGTTATTTTACAATATCACTGGCACTTATAGGTTTAAGTAGTGATGTCAGTAGCTGAACCAGAACCTATGATTATTTCTGCCTCCACTTGCTGTATGTTTTGATCAGAATAGCTATGAACATGCTGTGGTCATCACCCTAATTAACATACTATACTCTCTCTGACGCATTTTATTCGTCATACAAAAATGGTGCAAAATATATATATAGCTTTTAGACAATTCAATTTTTGTTTGGTGCATATCATTAATATAAAAGCTCATTTTGATATGTATGAAATGAACTTTGTCCTATTAAACTGTTAAACTGTTAAATTGAACTGTTTTAAATATAATGCATAACTAGGGACCTGTCCTGTTTATTTATACATACAGACTACCAGTCTGAAGTTTTGGAACACCCCCATTTTCCAGTTTTTATTAAAATTTAAGCAACTCAAAGAAAAGTGGTAAACTTTCATTAACAGAAGGACAAGACTGTACTGCAGGAAGTTTTCCTGTATATTGTTAATGGAATAGTGAGAAAAAGGCAGGAACAGAGGAGACAGACTGGTTGGTTAGAGCTTCATCCTACAGCACAGATACTAACCCAGAACGTTAGAAGAACAGGACCAGGCGGTGGCTTCACATTATTACGACCAGCAAAGTCTCCAGACCTCCAGTCCAGCAGCACCACAAAAATTATCATTTTTGTCTGTTTATCATTTTGGAGAGTTTCATGCCAGTCCAAGCTGTAGAGATCATTGTCATGTAGAGAAGTTAATGGTACATTAAAATTCCTCATACTTTACAACTCAGAAGGAAACAATAGGCTTGGAGCAGAATTTTAAAAACAGGAGTTAGGACAACAGTTAGGAGAGTCAGTAATGAGAGACGGACCAACACAATGTTGCTTACTATCTTTTTATGGGATTTGTTGACAGTAACAATAACATGGAAAATCAGCAGCTTTATCCTGTAAACACTGGGCACATTAGGCACCTGAGCAGCCAGTGGTCATATTTTGTGAACAATGAAAGATTTGTTCAGATTCAATCTGAACGCACCTCAAAACTGACCATAAATCATTGTCTGACGACTTGTGTTAGTCCCATCATAGACTGGAAGGCTTTCCATAGGGGACAATGCCTGTTACTCAATGCATGCTGGGACATGCAGCAAGCCATCATCCCAACGTGAGTTTTAGAAAATTCCCGTAACTTTACTGAAACCTGCTGTGTCATGGCTCTCTCACTCCCAGTCTCACACAGACCTCTATAGTCTGTGATTTCAAGGCCTTGATGGTCTTGGGAGGGAGACGGAGACAGATCTACGTAGCTATGTCTCTCTCTGTCTGTGTGCGTGACCTTTGACCTCACTTTCTCAGGGTGGTCGGGTCCAGGGTCATACCCTGGACACCGCATACAATAGCAGTGTATAGATTCTATTGATTCGTCGTGATTGATCCCTCTTACAATAGGGAGTGATCTGTGGTAATCAGCTTCGCTAACCTTCTGCTGTATTGCCCATTAATGTTGTTGGATGGGCTTCGGCCAAGAGAGCTGCAAAATCTGCACTCAGGCTTTGGGGGTAACTGAGTGGGGAGTGACAGAGACAGGTGATAACCAGCCCCATGATACTAGTTAGCCATCATCACCAGTGTATGTTTTAGTGAAGCCAGTAACCCAAAGAGAGACAGAGGCTTCAGGACAACAGCTAACAACATGGAGGTTGGCTGCTTGCCAAGTTTTATTAACTTTTTTCCTGCCCCAGACAAACTGAAATAATGAACTTCAATTCAACACGCGACATGCTGCTAACAACAACATTATGCAAGTGTTGTTGGAGTAATACAATATCTTGGTGTACACCTTGAACCCACAGCCTTTCAACCCGCTCTCTGTCTGCTTCTTTTGCCTCCATCGTCTTTTTACCAGGTGTACAAGTACATCTTCTTCTTTTGTGGTATGTCACTACACTTAAAGCAATGAATGCTGCTTCTACCCGAGCAAGTGTGCTAATTAAGAACAGAAGGGATGTTTAACTTCCCTCTGTCATACATTTCCCTTTTTGCACATATGTTTAAGCAACATTCATCCAGGAATAGAAACTGTTTAGTTTCTACCACTTACATACTGTGATTGGTGACACAATTTTAATATGAACTGCCTGATAGCTGTATGAAAATCTTATCTGTGCCTCGGAGCCAGTAAATCTGACTGTTGTGTATCACACACCACTCAATAAACATAGATTCACAGCTTTACAAAGATGCTAACTGAGCTCAGAGCAGGTGGAGAGTGAAAGAGACTAAAGAGCTAAAGAGTGTGTGAACCCAGTAATGATGCTGAAGATGAATGTGGTGGCAGCTATAGAGAGCACACAGAGGTCTCCATGCTGAGGAATCTAACCTTACCATCTTTCACTGGAGATAAATGAAAAGAAATGGACCTGACAGAATGACTTCACAGGGACCAAAAGGGAGAGTAATGGACGAAAAAACACAAGCTTCACTTTGCCACTGGTGCAGGGTCCTTTGACTTGAAACTGTCAACCACTATATAAATATATGTATAGACACATACATACATAAAACGAGGAATATAATTATAGTCATGTTTTCTGATAAAATTAAACAAGTAGACTTGATGTTTGATGGAAATCACATCATTACATATTGTGTTGTAACATCAAAACACTTTTGGTGTCAGATCAGAAAATGTGCCATTTTACAGGGCAGTAAAAAATGATGTATTTTGATGTTTAGTTCAGAGAACCTGCTGCAGCATGCTCTGTTTCAACACAAAAATTCCATAGAAATGGCCAATCACAGAAGATGATACGGTTAGTAGCTTCAGTAGTATATGTTCTGCTAATGAAGTAGATGTGTTACACAACAGAAAGCATCCCACACACCCTACAATATATAAATGTGTGTGTGTGTGTGTGTATGTGTGTGTGTGTGTGTATGTCTGTTGAGTGAAGGAAGGACGCTCCCAGTGGCCCTCAAGCGCGTCAGCGTCTTTTAAGTCCATGAATGGCCTGCTATCACGGCTATCAAGTCTGGACACCAGGACAGAGGAGAGGACCATCATCCCCCACCACCACCAGCCCCAGACTCCTTCCCTATCTTGGGGGGGATGGTACTGTGCTGAGTTTCCACTGGGGGTTTAAAACTGAACAATTCACGGCAGAACACTGGGAATACAGGCTGCTTTGTGAATTTGAAATCAGAGGCAGTGCCACCACTGTGTGAAAAAGTGTATTGTAAAAAGCTGTGACCCTAAATACTAAATATATTATACATTTAGCTAAATCTTAAACTGTAAGTCAGAGGCTGCTGGGCGTCAAACAGAATCCAGGTGCCTTAGCCTTATCAAATCCATAGCTAACAACTCACTTTGCAGTTACTGAGTCCAGCTGTTGTTGATCCAAGAAAAAAAAAAAAAGCTGACACCAGCATTAACTGTGGCCAAAACCGTTGTATCTCATTTTTCAGTTCATGCAAGGACTAACCCAAACCTGCCTGTCTCACTTTTTAAGCTAGGCTAAACATTTTGTTGAACTGTTTCCAGACATGACACACAAAGATAAAACTGATATTCATTTTCATATCTAATTTTAACAGCGGGGTTTTCCCAAAATGTTGGACTTCTGTTTTTTGTCCACTTTAACCTAGCCTCAGCACCAACTCTTTCATTGCTGATTTCATTTTCAGTGGGAGCACATATAACTGAAACCAAAAGGCTACAGCAGTTGCTTTCCCAAAGAGACTACCAGCACATGACTGGGACACATTTTTTCTTTATAAGGTGAGAAATGCCTGGTAGAAGTTTCAGATCATGAAAGTTTGCCTTCAACACACCATTAAATCTTGACAAGTTTGCCACTGACCCTGAACCTAAATCAGTATCATCACTGTTTTAAATGGTACAATGTGAATGTAGCCAAGAAGAAAGAGTTGAAAGGAGAGAAAGAGATTGTTTCCCCCTAAAAGCTTTCTAAACCCGGGGCACAAACACAATAGACCATAATGAAAAGATGGATAGAGTAATTGTCCTGTTAAGTGATCCGAAAAGACAGGGTAGGGAGGGGGTGGAGTGGACGGCGGTGTGTGTGTCTGTGTGTGTGACACAGCACACTGAGAGGCCAAGGGTGCTAACAAGAGGAAAACCCCAAGACAATGCACTCCTCAGTGGGTGCCCCCTGCTCTGTCTCCAACCCGCAAAAGACGTATAGAAGCAGAGTTTAGACACCATGGTGGACTGTTTGGAAGACTGGAGTCCTGAAATCTGGACCAATAAAGCAGCGACTTTCTCCTGATCTTCTTCAGTCAGTGAGATTCAGCTCAAAAACTGTGATTTGGTTTCATTTATCAGCTTATGAATCCTCACTCAGTGGCCCCTTTATTAGGTACACATGTAAAATCTAATCCAGGATGACATCTCAGCCATGAATTCTGCTTTTACAACGATAATGTTCAGTTTTACATGACACTATCAGAGGGGTGTTAATTTAACTACATGTGTATTGTTTAAGTTGTGGTTATCAGACGTGTTGAACTGGACTGAGTTATATTGAGATGTGTTTCTAATGTTTTACCCACTGCTTTTACAAACTCCAGGGGGAAGAACATTAGAAATCCATTTCAATATACACAGTCCAGTATGACACCACCTCTAACCACGACCTGAGTAACAACATGTTGGTGAATTCACACCTCTCTGAAAGTTTGCATAAAAGCTGGCAACTCAAACCTGCTTCAAGGTAGAACATGAGGCAGAGCTGTTGTGTTGATTGCATTTCATTTTATGGGTGTATCTAATAAAGTGGCCACAGAATGCAAATCTTGCTGTTTGTGTTGTTAAGACTTCAGTGTGGTTGGAACAAAGAATGTTGCATGACATACTGTTGGCTACAACTAGAAATAAAAGTTGTACCGGTTCCAAACAGCAACAGTCGAGGAGCAACCCAAAGCAGGCTGAGACGAGATGAATCATCCAGAGGTGGATGATGACGCACACTTTTGGGGCCGTGCATCCTTGAAGACGTTCACGGTGTTGCACTTGGATGTTCACATGAAAAGTGACAAAAGTAGATGTGTTAGGAATGAAAACAGCGAGCTTTCAGAGAGAATGATAAAAATAACCCAGCTCCAGCTCGGCCCTTGAAATTTTCTATACCGCTTGACACATCAGGGTCACAGGGAACTTGAGCCCATCCCAGCTGAATCCCAGCTCACACCCTTTTGCTGTGAGGTGACAGTGCGAACCACTGCACCACCATGCCGCCTGCTGTGTAATAACAACTTTGTACTCAGAATGTTTAATGACTGATTTAAATTTAATTCTCCTTCCTTCTCTTACTTCTCTCTAGAATTGCAGAATTTCTTCACATCATGCCAAACTAAAAGCATTTGCTGTTAGCATGGGAAACATGACATCTGTGTGTGTGTGTGTGTGTTTTGTGTGCTTGTTTGCTATGTATCAAATTCCATTCCTCTTGCAAAATGAATTATGACACCAGTGTGTTTCACATTTAGTGCTGTCACAGTTGGTGAAAGATGCTGTCAATGTATTCTCAGGAAAACCACTTCCACTCCTTTCAATCCTCAGAGACTACAGAAGTAATTTGTTACCATCAGAATGGGACTCAGAGGATGCGTACGTTTACTCGATGCAATGCAGAAGATAAACACTGGTATATGCATGTCATGTCATGTCATGTCATCATCTGCCGCTTATCTGGGTCCAGGCCCAGGTCGATGGGGCAACTGCTGCCCAGCCCACAATGCACCAAGTCCCTACGAGACCTCCCACAGGTGGTGGGCCCATGGGAGGCAGTGCCACCTGGAGTGGGGCTCAAACCCACAAGATTGAGTCTGGTGCTCTACCAACTGAGCTAACCGGCTCTGGTGTCGGCCCCAAGTGGCCGACACTTTTAAATGTCGTTACTGCTACTGTTACTGTTACTACAGCTACTACCATTACCACTGCCACCTCAACCTTTTGTTGGTGTCTGCTATACTTGGTCATGTCCCCTGGGTTTGATGTTTTTGATATAGTGTGTGAAGGAGCCTTTCCCCTCCTCTGCTGCAGTTCAACCCAGCAGCAATTTGGTAGGTCAGGACAGGAGGGGGGGCGACCTCTAACCTTCTGTGTCTCTCTGTCTAATCCTTGACAGCCATGAATCTAGGAGCTGAGAGAGATACATGGCTGGACACCCCTTTCTCGCAACCCTCAGTTGTCTTTAGTCCTCTCCTTCCTCTTTCTGCTACAACCGCCTGCCCCCCCCCTCCCCCAACGACCTTTTACTTCCATTTCCCCCCCTCACCTCTTTCTCCTCTGAATTTGTCAACAGTCTCTCTAAATAACAAACCCAGTTTTGCTCTGTTTGTTAAAGCTTGGCTTCTGTGTGCCCACATTGCCATTACAGGCTAAATTTGTGAATGGCTCTGGCTGATGTAATCCTGTCAGAGAGGTACGATCCTCCCTGAGCACTTCAGCTTGTCTGTTTGCTCAGTGGCCATGAAGCAATTGTAATAATTTACTGATTTTCACTTCTTGTGTATGTTATGTGTGTAGTTTTCTGTGTGTGATGTATGCCAAATTCAAAGTCAGCTGAAACTTGAGGGCCTAGTATGTTTTGGAAGGGAATTTGTTCTTTGTTTTTTATTCATTTTATTTTTTGTTTTGTTTTGTTTGGGGTTTTTTTTGTAAATTTTCTAGTCAAAAGTAACAGGATCTTACAACACTGAAAAAGGAAAGATCCAAAAAAGGAAGGAACAGAAAATAAGAAATGACAGAGGTCAGCTGGAACTGGAATTGAATTTTAGTGTTTGCTCTATGCAGGAACGTGATTGTTTGTTAGTTTTATTTGGATTATGTGTCCAAACAACGTTAATAACATTAATGTTTCTGTTTCATTTGCATTCTGAAATTCTTGGGAAACATACTTGAGGACAAAGAGCCGCAGCGTGTGTTGGCATGTGTAATACCAACAGCTTGTTCTAGCATTGATTGCCTGTCAGATTGCTCGTTGTTTGATCAGCTGAACAGAATAGGTATTCATTCACAAAATCCTTCTTAGTGTTTGTGTTTGCTGTTGCTGGTTTCATTAGTTTTTGCTGAGAGAATGTTTAGGTTTTCTGTGTTCATCTTGTTCAGCGTTCTGTTTTTTGATTTATCAGGTGGGGTCCAGAAATCCCATTCAAGCCAGAGCTGTGAGTAACAGCTTGTCAAGTTTTATCGAGGTCTTATAATCTCAGACTTTGAAGCTGATGTCAGCGTGAACATGGAACAAACAGTATGTTGATCCAAAAACAAGTTTCCAAAGAAGTGTCAGATGTTTGTTCAGGGAAAGGTTGGGCAGGCCTTGTCAGATCAGCAACATTCCCCAACATATTCTTAACAAACATGCTTAATGGTTCTGTCCCTAATAGAAAGTACTCAAATTGCCGAATGACTCAATTCTCTGTTTGTTCTTTTCTTTCACATCTACGTCTGAAAGGTTAGAGACTCTGCTTCAGACTAACAATCAGTTCCATCTCCTGATAGCTGAGAAATGGAGGAAAATGACTCAGGTTTTGGTGTGTGAAAAATGTGGTGGAGCGAGTAATATAATCGAAACTGTTGAAACTCAGCTATGAATTTTCCTTTGTAAATTATCCATGGAGTTTAATGGAGGAGCTCGTTCACTCAGTAAGTCTGAAAATAGTTTGTAATAGGAAACTTGTTCCAGTAATGATAGTGAAGTTCATTTGTTAGATCAAAATCAAAGACACATGGTTACTTCTTTCACTTTGGGTTAGAGCTGACAGAAGGTTATTACCCATCTGAAAGGAAGCCAAAGTCTCCAATGATTAACCTTAAAATCTCATAACCTTCCAAATGACCATTTTTGTGCATCAGGCTTTGCTTTGAGCTCAAACGTAACTGATAGAGAATATTTACAGTAATGCAGTAATTCATAACGCAGCACCATGTTTCCTTCCTCTCTCCCACAGACATTAAGTGCCTCTATTCCATCTCCTGTTCTCTGAATGAGGGGGTATTGTCCCTCCGTCTGTCAGCAGGCTGTAGGTCCTGTTTCCATCACGTCCCCCTTTCTCTGTGATAATCTCCCTGCTGACATCATAAAGTCTGACTCTGTTAAGTCCTTTAAATCCAAACTTAGAACTCATTCTTTTATTACGTATGCACCTCTTACCATTATCTTTCCTGCAAATCGGTCTCGGTCTCAGTAAAGCCTAGTCCAACTTAAAGTCTGTGTCAGTCCTGCTGAGAAGAAAACTCCCCACATCGTTCACCAGGTTTCCGTCCAAACGTGCTACAAATTTCAGCACTCCAATTGAAAATGCGAGTAACTACAGGTGGATGGAAACCAAACCCTTGTAACCCTTGGTTTGTTTTTTTGTCCCATGAGCTCATGAGCAGCAAGTTGCCCCTCTTCTGTCCAGAATTTAGTGGCTGGACAGGAGGCCGTGTGACTCAGGGCTTGTCTTACTGACAGCACCTGCAGCTCAACACTTACCTACAAAACTATGAATTCACTGTTTTGTCTTCTTGGTCCATTTATCTTTTATAAAAATGTTTAAACATCACATCACTGCTGCTTTATCCCCTTTGGCTGAATAAGTCTGTGCAGGCTGCGCCGTACCTATAGTTAATGCTACGTTGTGCAAACCTTGACAGCCCTTTGACGGCAGCCATCTTTGCTCGTTGTGTTCTTTCTGCATTTCATTGTTTTAGTCTGTTGAGCTCTGTCAGTGGCATTGATGTAGCTTGAGAGCTGTAATGTAGGACAGCAGAGTTCAGCAAGGAAGCGGCACTGAGGGCAATATGGAATCTTTTCAGAATAAAAGATTTTACCCACATTTCATCAGTGTAAGTCGCCTATTTGTTAGTTTCAAGTTGAGGTTATGACTCAGGGGAAGTTATTTTGGGGCATCCAGAATTATTGAGGTTTCAGTCTGGTCAGGTGACTGACAGCTGGAGGACTACAAAGCCAGGATGGACATTAAACTCTCTGACTGAACAATCAGCCCTAAAGATGAACAACTGTGAGGGAAAAGATCTGTGTCTTTGATATGAAGTCAGAGGCCCAAACCTGTGGACATAATGAGAGAAGTCAGTTTAAATTTACAAAGAGCATCGCAGCACTGCTCAGAGTAATGAACGCTGGCAGTGACTAGTGACAGAGTGGTTGGACAAATGATGACAGTGGCACAACAGTGTGTTTCTGTGCATTAGAATAAGCATTTTCTCAGCAATCAACTGATTACTGTGCAGTTATGTCATTATACACATGATTATGCAACAGTCCATTTAAGATTATACATAATCTTTAAATAAACAGCAGGATATCCTCATGGGATTAACACTGAACAACATATGGTTCATATCCTGCAGACACACACACACACACACACACACACACACACACACACAGAGTCCATAGCTGGCATTAAGCATGGCCCCATTTTCCATAAACACTGGTTCAATAAGCAGATGACTGGTTCTTCTTGGCCCACTTACAGAACAATGGATGGACTAAAGGTCACATGCACAAGACTGTGGGAAGAGAGGAGAAGACAGAGAGAGGGCAAAGGAAGGGGGGGGTGGGGGCTCTGCTGGTACCAGTTGTAACTGTCTGTAGATAGTCAAGGTCTTAATGTTTTAATGACCCTTTGACCTTTCCTCCAAAACCACCATTAGCCCCAAATTTCTTGTTAACCAACAAAAAGTAATGGCTGCGTTTCTACAAACTATGCTTCAGACACTGATGAAGATGTTAACTTAGAGCCTCAGATCGTCTGTGTGTGTTTGTCGAGGCTTCTTTTTATCCACACTGTTCGTGTTACTACATATGAAATGGAAACATCCTTCAGTGTTTTCAGATAAAACGTTCTGATGTGTTTCTGTGTGACAAAAATAACTCTACAATTATCTAACGCAGTTTCCCTGACCTCAGTGTGTGCTTAAACAGGTCTGTCTGTTTGGCACTAATTCCTCAATGAATTTCACGTTTGTGTGAAACAAATAAGTCACGAGAGATAAAAGCAAAGGTGAGAGGGATGCATGTGTGTGAGTGGCAGAGAAATTTAGCACAGTGTGTGTCACAGAGGAAAACTGTCGGCGTGTCTGAACTTGTCTTATCTCGTTTATCAGTCCACTGTAAATGACCTCCATTCGTAAAAAAGCACTATCTCTTGGATCACAAGAGATAGAGTGTGTGTGTGTGTGTGTGTGTGAGAGATTGGCAGACTTAAGTTTAAACACCAAACACACTTTAAAAACCTGCTGGTTTCTTGAGGCCATGCAGGAAGCCCATACACGGAGTTCCTTTTCATCTGACGCTTTCTTTATCACTAACTTCTGCTTTTTAAAGCCGACACATCGTTACTTATTGACTGAAGAGTCAGTGAACGTATCAGAGACAGGAAACATGTGACCCATACTGGAAATGCTGGTTGATTTAAAAGTTTGTCTAACACATGCAAAACTTTGATGTTTTAACTCATATATTTTTGATATTTAAAATATTTATTCCAAATGAATAGGCAGGCAGGCAGACAGGCAGACAGACAGGCAGGCAGGCAGGCAGACAGACAGGCAGGCAGGCAGGCAGACAGACAGACAGACAGGCAGGCAGACAGACAGACAGACAGGCAGTTTTCTTCTGACTGAGTGTAACTCTCTTTTGCTTCAGTGCCCTGCCACACATTCACACTGGTACACAAATTCTGATCAGTAGGTCACTTATGGGTCTTCTGACCTATATGGTCCTTTAGGTTAGAGGACATGCTGAGAAGCTGGGGCTTTGCGGCTCATTCATCTTGATGATTTGGGGCAACAGCAGAGTTTTACGACTGAGCCACAGTGATGCTCAAACTCATCAATAAATTGTGTCGAAAAAAACCAACCTTCCAGGCTGCAGCTGGTTGATAATGTTTAATGAAGCTGAGGGTTGCCAGATCATTGTCGAGTATCCCCCGTATCTCAGCCTGTCTCTCTTTATCATAAAAACCGGTGTTTGTTAAGATTAGACCTTCTCTCCCTCCTCCCTTGTGTTTCCGGTTGGTCCCGTTTGTCTCTTCTCCTGTCTGTGTGTGTGAGTGTGTCTCGGCCTGGGTGCGGCCAACCTGGTTTCTGCTTCACACCAGATCTCCTTGCGCACCTGCCGTCTCTTACCTCATCAGCTACACCTGAGGTCAACGGTATTTAAACACCTGCACTCCATTCTTCACCACGTTGTTAGTTCACCTCAGTGGTAACGATCGGCCGACTCGTTAGTTCCCACTGCACCTCAGCTTCACCTGCACCTGCTCACCTGTAATCCTGCCACGCTCAGCACCGCTCCTGTCATCGTCACCGTCTCTAAGCCCTAACCCTAACCCCAGCCAGCTCTCCTCTCAATCATCTCCACCCTAACCTGACCGGCTCTGTGTGCAAGCCCTGCCTCCACCAACCAGCCTGTCACTCTTCAGCTTCAAGGACTTTATTATCACCTTTTTACAGTAAACTGCCTCTGACTGAACTCCATCCGGTCTATGAGTCAGAGTCCTACATTTGGGCCCTGAAAGAAAACACTAACTATAACAACATTTTGCAGAAAACACACAAAGCTGGCTGCACAGAGATGCTGCGTAGATCTTAGCTGTAACACAGAGGCGAGTTTAAATTGTTTGAGACGGGTAAAAATATTCATGGGGACAATTCAGCAACACCTTGACACTGGTAGGGACATGTCCCTGCTGTCCACACCCAAATCTATCACTAGTACCCTGCACATATGACTTCAATCTCCTGTGTGAAAGAGCCAAGTGGTGATAAAACAGAACTGTCCTCTGAGGGAGTCATTCAGCTGAACAGCTCAGTAGCTAATGAATGTGGGTTTTTTTTTTTTTCCAGCCGCACTGTTCCCCTGTGTGCGCCCTGCTCTCGGCTCTTTGTTGTGTTAACACAGACGTGTGGGCTCGTGGAGCAGCTGAGCACTGAGAGGATGGAGAAGAAAGAGCCCGTTGAGCCTTCTCCCGTCACCTCACATCAGCGACAATGATGCCAGCTGATGCCAGCTGCCTGCCTGGCAACCAGCCTGGCTTGTGGCACAGTTTTATAGTTGCCCACTGAACCCTAGCTGGGTTTGCCTTGCCTAAAAGGAGGCTTATTGCCCGTTTAATAATGTGTGTGTGTGTGTGTGTTTTGTAACTCCAGTTTTATTTTGGTGTTCTGCTACCTGTCTGATTATATTAATAAGTGCAGTTTTTTCCTCCTAATGTCTCATTCACTCAGGTTTGTAAAACACAACAGTCATTTCGCCAGGATGTGGTTAGCCTAGCTTAGCATAAAGACTTGAAGCCGGGGTAAATAGTTAGCCTGTGCTTTTAAGATAAACTGTGGTTTTAGGATAAATTTCAACAGCAGTTTATATATATATATATATATACATACAGACTTTGTGCAAACCAGTGCTCACCAACTATATCTGACACCTGTGCTATAGCTGGCACAGGTGCAGGTACCTGCTGGATGGATGAACTGCTGTTGAAATTAAATTTATCCTAAAATCTTTAGAGACTTCAGAGAACACAGAGGTCAAACTTGTCATAGGACTGATAAAAAGGGAAGTGTTCATCAGTGACGCACACTGCAACTGGGTGTCCAGTCTGTGCTGCCCCCACAGCAGGTGCTGCCTTTGTCTTTCCACCAAAGATCCCATACAGTAGACCCCCGTGGCCTCATAAGCTTCACTCTGTTTTTGTCCACGGCTCCATCTATGAATATCACTCTGTGGCCGTCTGTTCTGTGATGTTCATTCACTGGAGCCAGTCAACTCTCAAACACTCTAACAGTCTCTGCAACACCCCAGATAGGTTGACCCTTAGTGTGAAGTACAACACTCACAGCATGATGTGACAGACAAAAACACAGGTACAGGAGAAGTAGCACACTTTCCACAGCTATGGATACAACATAGGCCCTGTTCAGACCTGGCATTAACATGTGTCAGCGTATGTGGCAATGTGATCACATGTGGGGAGCTCTAAGCACAGGTGGGAATGTGTCCAAGCTCTCCTCTCCTGTCTATAAAGGGCTTTTTACAGTTAAGGTAGCACAAATGCTGATGTAACCCTATCAGAATAGAGGGCTACTGTAAATACTGTGTTATACAGATATTCACAAGAAATGCATGTTTTTGGAAGTGTTGGTTTCATTGTCCAGTTGTTTGTTCAGATTTAACATTTCCATGAAAAGTAAATCTTTTCCTGGAAATGTAGTTAAAGCTGTAACGACAGTGAAGCTGTTTTTCCAAACATGGATCACAGAAAATTTATCTTATCCGTAGTTTCTTTGTGGCTACACACTGCTGCCATCAAGATCTAGCATCAGATTCAGTCCTTTTTGTACATTAGAGTGGAGAACTGTGGAGTGTGTGTGTGTGTGTGTGTGTGTGTGTGTGTGTGTGTGTGGGGTGGAGGAAGGGGCATGGGAAAAAAGAGCCTGCAGTCCATCACAATGCTGCAGGATATGCTTGATAAGACACATTAATTTTATATGACATTATTCAGCTGATTATGAAGCAGGCCATGCCTCCCACTGAGGCCCAACAAGCTGCAGCATCCTCTGACGCCAAGCGCTCCCTTCTCCTTCTGATGTGGCCGCCGCCCTCCTCTGACACCACCATCACCATCATCCCCATCGTGATCTTCATCTTCAGTGTTAGACAGATGTAAATATTTATGACCATCACATCCTCTCTTTAGGTTTAATGAGTTTCAGTTGCAGCTGATCAGTAAACTTTCTCACTGAGTTGAACTTTGATAAGCAGCAGCCCGTCCTGACTGAGCGAGGCTGTGAGGTGATTCAGGCGTAGTGGTCAGTTGGTAGTGCGTGTCACATGATGCACAGTGACCTAAAAATACTTCTCCACTAAAGGTCAGCTGGTTAGCCCTGGCGTCTGGTTTCTCAATTTGAATTGGAAAAGTCTAGAAGAGCTGTATCAGTAAATGATTTTCATGCCGTCCAGCTCAGAGGAAATCTCTAACATCAACCAGCTCAGCCAGAGGAGCACTGGGATTCTCCACACTGGTGAATATTACAATATGTGTTATAGCTGATGATGATTCAAACAGACCTCAGAAGTGTTTTACCTAAATTCTACCAACTTGTCCACATCCCCACCGGGGGAAGAAATATCCTCGGCGATATTTGTACGAATATTCCTGACAGCTGCAAAGCCGTCTGTCATCTGACCATGTTTTACGGTTTCTGCTGCCAACTTACTCCCATCTGAAAAAAAAAGGGTCAGGCTATCAGTAAAAATTGCTCAGGTGTGGACAGATGAAGGTACAGGACTGTTTTTGAGAACGTAGACTGATGCCTCCACCGGGGGCACGTGGCACGTGATCAAGAGCATCACAGGCTACAAAAGCAGGAGAGCCCCCAGCATGTGTGGGGCCACGATGCCAGACGAGCTTAATACATTTTATGTTTGCTTTGATCTCCTCAACTAAGAGTCAGCTGTAAAGTGTCCTCCACCTCCAGAGGACCTGCCACTGTCAGTATCCACTCAGATGTAAGAAGAATCCTGATGAGAGGGAATACGAGTGAACCTGCTGAGCCTGAGCCTGTCACCTCAACCACCTGTCCAGTTAAGCCTCATGCCCCCAGCTGGCTAACCTCTAGAGCAGAGGTCACTAACAGGCGGACCGCGGTCCGGGTCCGGACCCAGACGCCGTCTTATGCGGACCCAGACCTACGATCAATAAATTATCGATTATTCTACATCACGACGGGACGCTAATATTTTAACCAGCACAGCTTTTCTTGTCTTTACAGTATCTATTTAGCGGACCTTACAGACCAATTGCATGCGAGTTAAGCCATCCCACATGACGCTGCTCAGCCAATCAAATTCGAGAGTGAAAGCGCGACTCTGAATACAGAGACGAGAGAGATGAGAGGTGAGTGACAGGTGGAGAGGGAAGTTAGCGATACAGGGAGATGACATTTATAGACAAGACAGGAAGAGAAGACAGAGAGACGAGTGAGCGGGAGACAGGGAGAGACGGTGGCCCTGACACCATTCCAGCCCAGATTTACTTATACTTCAAAACTTAAGTGACAATAAATATTTTTGAATTGTACTTTAATTTAAGTCAGTATATATATATATATATATATATATATATATATATATATATGTGTGTGTGTGTGTATGTATGTGTGTGTGTGTGTGTGTATATATATATATATATATATATATATATATATATATATATATATATATATATATATATATATATATATAGTGTTCTGGACCTTCACTGGACCTCTTAAAATTTTAGTTGAATACCCCTGCTCTAGAGGTTAATCAGTCCGCCATCCAGTAAGCTAGGCTACACCCTGCGAGCTTTTAGCCAGCCTCACAGTGGGCAGGCCTCTAGTCTGCACCCAGCCGGTGTTCTGTTTGTCCCTGTGTTGGGAGTCCAGGTTAAAACTGTCCAGAACATCATTAGTACCAAACCACCGAGCATCAGTGATGTTGTCTGTTCACCCTGCTGCCATCGGTGTCTAGTGATACAGAAGCATCTGCTGTCGTACCACCAGACTACAGAGCAGTTGCTTTCCTCAGGCTGTGAGACACACTCCATAATAACAATTTTATTTTCATGACTTGATTATTTATTCATTCATTTATAGATTTTTTCTTTTAGTGAAGATTGTATATTATAATAATTAAATTGAATCTTGAATTCCCTCAGTGAGAAACTTTCACTGAAAGAATGAGGTGTCCCTGTGGGACATTACTGTCCACCCTCACCTCACCACATCACCAAGTTTCCAGCAGGATGCACAAGTGAAATTTGCTGTGCCACTTTCTGATGTGATGAAATGTTATTACTGTCAAGAAAAGCCAGGGTGGAAGATTTGGACATAACCAACATTCAAAAATTTTTTACCTGACATTAAAAAAAGTGCTTTCAATCTAGGGATCATTTTAGAATCCACTGACAAATGACCTATTTTCTCATTTATGTAGTTTCTTTTCTGGGAATGAATAAAATGCATAGTCTATTAACGTCCTTCTAAATGGACTTTATTATGCAGCTGCTGTGTCTTTGTGTTCCTCAGCACGTCACAGCACGCTCTTTCTGTTTCACTTCTCACCCTTATGATGCCTCTGCCCATCCAGCTCAAGCACTCTGGTTTTCTCATACCCATCATTTTCCTTTTTTTTTCTCAGCCCATTAAACCACGGTTCAAGCCAAGCTGTGCTGTCTCTTTGTTTCCCCCACGCTTCGATCGATCTGACGTGGCCTGCGCTCCAGCAGCATAATGGCCATCAAGATACACAGGAACTCAGTACAAACTGACTGGCTTAAACAATACCGGCAACAATACCATCACATAAGGACAATACAGGCCAGACAGATTTCACTGAACAATGGTGTATGCTACGATGCGTATGTGTGTGTGTGTGTGTGTGTTACCAGTATGCCCAGCAGGTTCCACAAGGACCCTCCCTCATCAGTGGTTTGCTAAATTCTTTGTATTGTTTAACCACATCCCATCTCCTAATCACTCTGACAACCACACACACACACACACACACACATAGTGGGTATACTCAGAATATTGCGCATAGACTCTGTGGTGAAAGAGGCCAAAATGATGCTTTGTTCAGTTTGGGGCTATTTGCATTTCACACATCATGGATCTAATAATTGATTTACAGCTGGACATCAAAGTTGGAAGTTTTGAAAAAGTTTATCTGACTGCATTTGCTGTTGTTGATGGACGAATGTAAATTTAGTTGGATATTATATGATGTGAGCTCAGAGAAACTTCTAGTCTCTCAGACAGACTGTAAGCCATGTAAAGCTCACATCAGAATGCTGAGTCATTATTGTGAGTATGGTGTATATTACCATACCTCAGATTTGTGTAATATCCTTGGATTAGTATTAAGAACAGAAGGCGCACAGGATTGTGCAGGATTACATTACAATGGGACGTCCAGTGTCCAACGCCAATTGGCAAAGGACCTGGATGTGACATCAAATCAGTGAAACAAAAATCCCCCAGCAGCAGGTTGATCAACCAACTTTGTGCTTATTGAGACTAATTGTTATGTTGGCGATTCATATTATGACACCACTTTGGACGAGCTGCACATCAAGGCATCATGGATGAATGAAAACCTGTCCGAGGTTAAATGACATTTCCCTCTAATCTCTCTGTGAATATGCCGTACATGGGCTTCACTGTTTCTGTGATGCACAATGGAAACAGATTTCTCTTCTCTCTGTTGGTTCAGGGCTGGTTTCTCTGCAGTGCTGCCGATGTCGCTTTCCAACAGAATAAACTGTGCAGCTTCACATAATATTACCATAGAAGTAGTGCAGCTTATAATGTTATAGTTGTTGTATAGTGTAACATGTCACAGAGCATCTTTGACTATTTGAGTATTGTGGTGTCAGACTATGTTGATGTTAATGTCAGCGTTAGTTAAAAACATTACATAGGTGAAGGCTGAATTCACATCTACTTCAAGATGGCAGCTTTAGTCTCTTTAAAGGAACAAGTTAATTGACTTTACCCTCTGCGCCTTCTCCTGGGGTGGCATGGAGCACTGTACTGGAGCCACAGCCTTGATCCGGCTGGACTCTGATTTTCCAGGTATCCAAGTGGGTTAACAACCCAAAAACTGCTTTATGCACACAATATTCTGCTATTTGTCACAGACAAACATATATACATGTGAGTCTCCCCCTCACATCATGCTGCCCTTCCAAGCCAGTAACTTCTGATGAACAGAAAAGGGAATTAAATACCTGTGTATCACATTCCCAACCAGCCTGCGCCAGTTCAGACCCAGCACTGATCCAGCAGAGTCGGTCTCTGCTGTTTCCTTCCCCTGTGTCCATGATGGAGGATGGAGCATTTAGCAGCACAAGCTGGTGGAGACCAAAACGTAGTTTGTTTGCATGTAACAATGACAACCAACATATAGGTGATACAGGAATGTAACACAGTTCTATTCAGTTTCATGTTGTGAACTATCACATGATATCATGAAATGTGATACAGCAGTGTTTGAAACAAAACAGATAGCAGACTGTCAGAGAGCTGCTGGCTGCTTGTTGCTAAACTATCGTGACCATTTGCGTATTTTCCCTTATTAAAAGTCAAGACTAAAACTAAAACAGGTGTCAGGAATACCTGGATGTTCACCATGCCAGGTTCAAAAAAGTGGCACTATGTCAGTGTTATGTTTTCAGTTTGTTCTGCTGCACCAAGTGACCAAAAATCATCGGATGCTGCTTTAAAAAAAATCTGTGTAACAAATGACTGTTTTCAGTTTCAGGCTTTAAAACTTTACATTTACCACTAACGCTGGTTCTGGTGCTGGTAAGGCTGTAAGCATAGCAACATCATCAGTGTTTCTTTGGTCCAGCACATTTGCGTTGTGTCCCTGCTTCATTATGTTGGGGTGTTGACAACTGTGCTCCCGGCTCAGTAAATGGACCTGGAGGAAGAGGAAACACACAGCCAGATTATTTATTTCACACACAGTGAGATGACACACTTCCAGTTTCAGTGAAGCACCTGCTGCCCTGTGTGCACCATGTGGACATCTGCTCCATTCACTGAACCAGGACAGCTTATTCAGATCTATCATGTGCCAATTTCCCATCTGCTTTTTTTTTTTAAGTGCTTGGTAATAATCCATGTTACTGGTTACTGTACTGGTTACTTCATAGCCATTTTAAAGACAGTAAATGTTTCACTCACAGGGCATAAAATGATGGATGACTTCCATCTGGCTCAGTGGAAGGCAGAGATGCTGCCACCAGTGTCTGATAAGGCTGCTAATATGTGTGGTTTTGGGTTTTCTAGCAGACATTTGTGACTTTCATGCTGAAAAACTCTGTATGTCTGTATTATTATAATGTCTCCACAATACTGACCACACATTAAAATCCAATTCAACAGAAATCTGTTCAATTAAAATCAACTCAGGTCAAAAGCTCTCCAAAGACAATCAGACGGATCTGTGACCACCTGACTTAGTGCTCTGCTCTGCTGTGAAGGTTGTCACCAACACACTCCTGCTGTGTGTGTGTGTGTGTGTGTGTGTGTGTGTGTAGGCTCTTACTCTGCCACCTGTCAGAAACAACAGTCCACCAGAGAAGAATAAAGGTGCATTTGGAATTAAAGGTACGACTCTTACAGTGTTTTTGGGAAACAGTTGTTTGCTGTTGCCTGGAGCCACATGATAAGATCAGTTTCATGTCTTTGTGTTTACACTTTGCTCAAAGACGCACAAAGTGCCAAAGCAAAAAACAAAAACAAAATGATAAGTCATCTGGATTTTGCTTAAACAGCACAGAGTTCCCATCAGTGAACAACACTATGAAAAACACCACAGCACAGGACACACTAAGCACATTCTGAACACAGTAACACTGATATCTGACTCAGACAACACAAACTTTATGCACATCCATTGAGTGGTTAACTGCAGTGCTACACTGTCTAATTTTGAAGACGCCATTTTTGTGTAAAATGACTTGTGTCCATGTTTCCAAGTGTCCTCCTCTGTCCACAGTGAGAATCACATGCGTATGCCATTAGGCCTTTTGGTGGCTTTTCCCCCGACACCTCTTGATGTTTCTGGACAGGATTGCTCTTTACTGTAAGTCTGTTCTCACCCTTTAATTCTGCTATTTGTCTGGAGACAATAGACCTTTAAAGACCTCCATCCTTGCAGGTGTGCAGTAAGCTGGAAGACTGAGGGTGGAGGGGGGGTTCGTTGACATCCCAGCTGACCTCCTCCCCCGTCGGTTCAGTCAGAAGTGGCTGAGCAGCCAGAGTGATGTGTGGAGGAGGAGCCTGTCACACAGCAGGTTTGTGTCCTTCATGCCTGACATGAAGAGGACGGCCTTCTGTTGACTATTTAGGGTTAATACAGTACAAGACGCATGTAAATACTGCAGTATAACTGAGTGATGGAGATTTAAGAGGGAACATTGACATATCTTAAAGATCTTTCAGTGACCCATGAGATTTCTTCATATTGTTGCCACCAGCTTGAACTCAAAGCCCACTCATCAGCTTTCAACCGCATCTCATGATCATCCTCAGCAGAATGACTTTGCTCACTTGTCATAGAAAGTATAGAGCTTTGGCCATATGATAGTAAGTGGTTGTACATGAGTCGAGGAGATCTGCAAATTCCATTTGGGAGCAGGAGTCAGAGCATTAGATCCACCAGCAACAGATTAAACATATGAACCAAACAGCCGACATACAGTTTGTCAGTAAGGTCTTGTCCTGTGTGGACTCCTGAGTCCTGAATGAATCCAAGCTTTTTCCTTTAAGTTGTCCTGTATTAGTGGTATGTACTTACATGAAAATGGTGTGATGGTTTATCTATGCACTTTTAACTGAAGTTGAAATGTTTGCCATGGCTCTGCCGCCCATTGAAGCATTTCTTTTGGAAACATGAGCACGTAGTCTGTGAATGAAATGGTCTGTCCTTCAGAGAGGAAACATGAGAGTGATGTAGACTCCAGCAGCCCTCTGTCTCATTGACCTCCAAAGCCCTAATGATGAGTTTCGGATAGTTCTCTCCATATGTCCCAATTCTGTGGGAAACATGTGGTCTGCCTTTATCCTCCCTGTCTGACAGGATAGAATTCAGGCCCTCCTCCCTCCCTTTACAGCCCAGCCTCATTCAGTGTCTCTAAAACTCTGTCAAAAGGAAGAGCTGTGGGAGCCACTGAAACATTCAGGCCTTTCTACCTGTACCTTTCCATAAATCTGCATTTGATTGGCCGTGTGTTTGGTTCTAGCTACTTGCACAGCTGGTTAGTTCACCGGTCAGCTGTGGTCACAAATTGTAGTTAGTCAGGTAATCAGTCTGTCACAGTGGCCTATAAAGATTTTTTGTGGGGGAAAAACTCTGAGCTAACAAGCTTGGTAACTGCTAACTGTCAGAGCTGTTAGCCCAGGTGCTAACAGGACAACAAGTTCATACACTTTATTCAAAAGACATATCTGTAGCACGGACTCTGTAAACAAGAGTTGTGGGACCAGGCCTTTAGCCCTTATCCTGGTTTTGACAAACCAGGTTTCCTATCTCTGTTTGTCACAGTCACATGTGCATCTTCAGCTTGAGTTATGTAGAAGTTCACAAGTACAACACAAAATGGAAAGCTGTTCATTTTATGGTTTTATTTTAATTGTTAAATATTTTATTGTTGCTCTCATCTTCCATTCATGAGGCTCAGATGTAGAAGCAGCAGAGCTGTAAACAGAGCAGAGTCCAGACAGTCAGAGTGAGTCAGCTGATGCAGAAATCATGTTCTGTACTTTGCTGGATGTCAAGGAATCAAAAACACACCTGCAGCTGTTTGGAGACCTGGACGGTGTCAGAGTCATACAGGAAGCTGAATAACCAGGTTTCTCAAGTTCCATGTAAACCAATGCAAAACACCTTCACTGGTGTACAGGGGTGTTTCTGCACAGGCGGAGCTCTGGGTATGGACAGTAGGGACATGTCTCCAGTAATGTCAAGGTGTTGCTGAACTACCAGTATTTTTTACCCATCTCTAACCATTTCATATTTTAGTCCTCCTCTATGTTACTGGTGAGATCCATGTAGAATCTATGAGCTGTGTGTTTTCTGCAAAACTTTGCTTTATAATGATGAAGAGTGTAAGAGTGGGATGTGGGGGATACTCGACTATGATCTGCATTAGGCGTTGTTGGGCAGCTGCAGCCTGACAGCAGTGAATATGACAGGTGAATATGAAACAGGTGATCTGCAGGCTCTCAGGCAAGGAGGTCCTTGGCCTGATCTGACCTGATGTGGCCTCTCTGATTCCTACTTCTTCAAAATAAAGAAGGAGCTCAGTGGATGCCATTTTGACAGTTTCTAAATGCTATACAAAGCTAACTGGACTTGCTTGAAGTCCATGGCAGGTATTTACCTTATTGTGGGGTCGTTAACACCTTGAGGTCACATGCGAGTCGTTGTCCCACCCTGCCATCGTGTGAGTAGTCATGGTCTCATGAGTCTTTGGTGTGAATGGGTGCTGATCTGCCTGGGGAGGGATCCCAAAAACTTCATTATAAGTGTCTGATAAGTGGTGTTGTAGCTCACCCCTCTGTTGAGTGATGGTTGCTCCAGATTGACAGAGTGGAGAGAGCTGGTTCTCCTCAGGTCGGGGCCACTGGACTGAGTGTGTAAATGCTGGGGGGGACTATGCTGATTAATAAATGTGCTAGGTTTTCTAAAAACCGACTCCTTCTACCTTAGACCACAAACTTGTCAGTCACTCATTTTATTTCCATTTGACAGTAACAGTGAAATGTGCCTACACAGTGCTGAACAGGGCTTGTTCTTGTTTTTTTGGGGGGGGGGCAACAGTGACACAGATACACAGGGAGTTAACTCAGTGGCCACACTGAAGTTATCAAATTCAAGTCAAACTGCAATTCAGCTCTGTGTAGGCTCACAGGTGTGGTCACTTGGCAGGTGCAGCACATTTTGTTTGGGGTGGGGGGCGGAGGAGGAACAGCGGTCAGGGGGGAGAGAGAACATTAAAAGAATTTGAGGAGTGGAGAGAGATAAAAACAGAGGTGACAGGGGAGGCAGAGAAAAAAGAGCCACAGGTTCCAGGCAGCTGGTGTAATTACAGAGCGGCAAACACACAGAGAGAAGAAAGGGAAAGAAAAAAACAAAAAGTTGGAGAAGTTGTAGTGCTGATCTCCACCTCTTCCCTGCCTCTGTTCAGCCCTCAGCACCTGTCTGCCAGCTGGACAAGCTTCGCCCCGAAGTTTCCCACTTCACCTGGACAAGTTTGCTGGGTCCCATCGTTTGGTTGTGACCTTGGTGACCACGTTCTCAGAGGCACACATCGGCCTCTTAACTACAAACGGCTTTCGTTTTCACTTTGAGTCACAACATCAAACACAGATGTCACTTTTACTTCACCTTGCTGATGTGAACAACTCGCAGAGACTTGAAGTTTTCCTGAGATAAGTCACATGACACAAAGCACTAAAAACAAAGTCAAGATTAAAATGAATGGGAACGAGCCAACACGGAAGTTACAAGCATGTGCTGCTCTGTAGTGGCCACAGTGCGGTTTAAAGCTGCTGTGTGTATGATGTGTAAGTGTGGTGGGGGCTTAAAGTAGCACAGAGCCAACTGATGTCAGACAGGACTGTCCATCACAACACTGTGAAAGTATTACACAGGAAACATGTCTCTGACAAAGACATATTTTGCAGGGGACAGGGTTTCTACAGTGTGATGTCCTTTCTTCCTAATGACACTAATTGTTGCTCCAGGCAGAGACTAACACACCAGCCTGACAACAGGATGCTATACATTGTGCAGCAGACCTAAACAATCCTATATGTTGCATATCCAGATAATACACACCAGTAGAAGGTCATGTAACAGCATCAACTGCGGTGACAACACACAATAGACTGAAGAGAGGAGCCACAGAAAGCTAATAGGCCTCTGTGAGTCTTTATGGGTGCTGTGGAGCTGTTACCTGAGGGGATCATTGGAGAGCCACACTACTACTACTACTGCTGCTGCTGCTGCTGCTGCTGCTGCTGCTGGACACCAGGAGGGTGGATTCACAATGACAAGGGGAAATTCCCTCTCACCTTGTAGAGGAAGACTTTCACAGAGAGATGTGAGTAGCCTGGAGCTGAGAGAACAGCAAGAGTTCAAATGGCTGGGAAAGTCTTCAGCAGCAAGGAGGGACAGGGTAGAGGATTTTTACACAGGAATCATATACAGTATATTGACAGTACCTGTCAGTGTCTGATATGATGAGGTTAGCTGGTGTGAGAGAGAGAGAGATCTGAGTGTTGGAGGTGCAGGCTTGTGTCTTTAGATTGACTTTGTAACCAGTATAGCTGCTTTGGAGTTTGGGACTATGTGCAGCTCGGCTTCCAGCTTCAGCTGCAGCTGGAAGTGAAGCAAAATATTACAAGTTCAACCACTGAACTTGATTAGTATCCAAAACCAATGTGTTTGTGTTTTTCAGCAGGAGGGAGGAGCTGTGTGTGTGTGTGTGTGGGGTGGAGCCAGTGAAGGTGCTGGTGGTGAGGATAGAGCGCCATCCTGTGGGAGTGAGGGACACACCGCGGCTGTTGTGTGTTGTCAGAGCTCTTTGTGGTAAGTGGATTTAAAAAAAAAAAGAAATCAAGGGACATTTCAATGGTGGTTTGTGTGCTGATGCTTCCTGTTTGTGTTTCTCTTGCAGGATGGCAGAGCTTATTTGGAGGGCCATGAGAGACCAGGTGAGACGTTGCCTGTTGGTAATATTGTTTAGTGTTTCTACACATATGCATGCATTAATTTCTGTGTGTGTGTGTCTGTCTGTGTGTGTCTGTGTCTGAGCGTGCGAGCGTTGGAAGTGCAGGCCTGTCTTCAACTCAGTATAGATGGGCTTTGTTCTGTATCCAGGTGCATCAGCGTTTGGGTCTGGCTGAGAATTGTCAGGGATTAGTTGTGGATGGATTCAGTGCGTTTGAAAAGTGTTGGGGTCGGTGTAGGTTTAGAGCAGGGATGTCAAAGTCAAACACACAGAGGGCCAAAAAAACAAATTTGCTACAAGCCAAGGGCCGGGCTGATTCAGTGTTTATTAAAACATATTGAAATGATTACACATAGCCTATTGAACCAATACCTAACAAGGTGTATACTATTTAGGCTAATGTTTAAATGAATAATCCAGTATTTTTTATGGCTCTGTCAGTAATTTCCAGTGAAAACATTTTCAACACAAACAAATTTCCTTTAAAGAGAAATCACATGTCCTGTACATTAAATGAATAAAGCAACATTGTCTTATGGCTCTGTTAGTAATTTCAAGCGTCCACCTTCCGTTTAGCCATTTTTAGGGAGGGGGGTAGCTGAAAGTCGACATCTGCTCTGACTGCTGATGGATAATTAAAACGATGCCCGCTTGCTGCACTGCAATAGCGCGAAGAGTTTTGGTAGTCATGACAACCAGGCTAGCACTGCAGTGAGTCTGTTTGCTACCGTTGCATTGTGGGTAATGTGGTATTGGCGCACGCAAAACGGCAGCGGGCAGCTACGGCCAGCGGGCCGGTTCTAATACTAATCAAATATCATCCCGGGGGCCATAGAAAATTCTTTTGTGGGCCGGAAGTGGCCCGCGGGCCTTGACTTTGACATATAGGGTTTAGAGTGTTTGTGGTTGTGTCAGTGTTGTCTGTGGAAGCCTATGGGCAGATAGTTTTGGAAGTGCGGGCTGAAGTGTGTAGCTGAGTGTTGTCAGGCTTGGTTGTAGTTATTTGTCAGTGTAGGTTTAGTGTGTGTGTGTGTGTATGTTAGATGTAGTTGGCTCTTGATGTAGAGACTGTCAATAGTTGTATATTGTTGATGGAGCTGTGTGGTTAGGTGTTTAGGTGCTGCACTTGGGCTTGTAGGTGTGAGTCTGTGTGTGGCTGTGTTTAGCAGGTTGATGAAGATTGATTGTGACCTCCTCCATGACCTTCATGCCAAAGTGGAGCTCAGGTAGGCCTCCTGCTGCATCTGGAGGTTTTGCAAAATGTTTAAAAATGCAAGGTTAGACTTTTTCTTTCTTCCTGTGGCTCATGTTTAGTTTCTTTGTACGTTGTGCAGAATGGAGCAGCTGATCAAGAGGACCACGAGAGACAAGGTAAGGGCAAGCATGTAGGTCAACATTGCTCAGTCTTTTGTTTTTTTTACATTTAAGGGTTCATTTGTGTCTGACTGTCTCTGTTTTTGTTTTCAATTCAGGAAGCGTTGGGTCAGAGGCAGTTGGTGTGTGTTCTGGGCCATGAAGAGGAAGAATTGCATCTGGGGTTGTGGAGGATGTTTGCAAATTAAAGGCTTGATTTGTACCCAATGGCACTTGTCTACTTGTTGGCTGTGCTTATTTTGCAAAGCAAAGAACTGATTTCGAGGCTGCGCAGAGACTGTGCCGTGTCTTCTTGGTGACTGACTCCACACTTTAGGTTAACATTTCAACCTGAGGTATAGGACTTTTCTTTGTTTAGAGTCATCTGTGAGGACTGCCAGAGTGTAAATGTAGTGTAAATGTAATTTGAGTTTTAGGTCAATTTTTAGACAAATAGTTAATATGGAGATGAAACAGCGCAGGCTGTGCTGTATGGATGCCAGATTCTTAGGCTTTGAACTGTGAGGTGTTAGATGTACCACTTAGACTTGGTTAAGTTTTAAAAACTCTGTTCTACTTCATTAGTTTAAACAGATCAAACCAATGATTTTTGTTGTGGTAATAAAGTGGATTTGTGTTTGCGTTGTCTTTTTTGTCTCAAGCTTGACATATTCCAAATAGGGGAAAGAAAAGAAAAAGGAAAATAGAAAAAGTCGCAATACAGGTCTACATGTACATGTACAAAGTGTGTCACACTTTACAAGTGAAAAACTTACACTCTGGCATCTGGACCCCACACTCAAAGTCCAAGTGTCACTCTCCATAACTCTAATTTCATCTTGGCACTTATTTCATCTTGTACAAATAGGGGGAATTACTCATCAACATTATAATGGACTTTAACTGATGGAAACGTACCCCCCATTTAAATGACTCACATGGTCTTTTGAATTGATTCATCTTGTAGCAGTGCGGTGGTTAAACATTTTGCCAAACTCACAGATGCAGAAAAGCGCCTACCTGGGCTCCACTTTGACCGTGACCACCCCCATGAAAAAAGTCATACTTTAGTATGGCCTCAAAATGTCATGAAAAACGTCATAGTATAGTAAGGCTTCAAAAAAGGCCAAAAAAATAGTCATACTTTAGTATGGCCACAAAATATGCCAAAAAGAGTCAAACATTAGTAAGGCATCAAAATATGCCAAAAAAAGGTCATAGTTTGGTAAGACCTCAAAATGTCACAGTATAGTAAGGTGTCAAAATCTGCCAAAAAAAAGTCATTCTTTTGAATGTATTTTGTATGACGTTTTTTATGACATTTTGAGGCCGAAATTTTTTTTGACTTTTTTTGTCCGATTTTGACGCCTTACTATACTATGACGTTTTTTATGACATTTTGAGGCCGAAAAAAATTTTGACTCTTTTTGCCCGAAAAAAACGCCATACTATACTATGACTTTTTTTTATGACATTTTGAGGCCGAAAATTTTTTTGACTTTTTTTGCCCGATAAAAACGGCATACTATACTATGACGTTTTTAGGACATTTTGAGGTCGAAAAAAATTGTGACTTTTTAGGGCTGAAAAAAACGGCATGCTATACTATGACGTTTTTTAAGACATTTTGAGGTCGAAAAAAATTTTGACTTTTTTTGGCCGAAAAAAACACCTTACTATACTATGACGTTTTTTATGACATTTTGAGGTCGAAAAAAATTGTGACTTTTTTTGACCCAAAAAAACGCCTTACTATACTATGACGTTTTTTATGACATTTTGAGGCCGAAAAAAATTTTGACTCTTTTTGCCCGAAAAAAACGGCATACTATACTATGACTTTATTTATGACATTTTGAGGCCGAAAAAATTTTTGACTTTTTTTGCCCGATAAAAACGGCATACTATACTATGACGTTTTTTATGACATTTTGAGGTCGAGAAAATTTTGACTTTTTTTGGCCGATTTTGATGCCTTACTATACTATGACGTTTATTATGACATTTTGAGGTCGAAAAAAATTTTGACTTTTTTTGCCCGAAAAAAACGCAATACTATACTATGACGTTTTTTAGGACATTTTGAGGTCGAAAAATTTTGACTTTTTTTGGCCGACTTTTTTTTGATGCCTTACTATACTATGACGTTTTTTATGACATTTTGAGGTCGAAAAAATTTTGACTTTTTTGGCGATTTTGACGCCATATACTATACTATGACGCGCTTTTTTTTAGGACATTTTGAGGTCGAAAAATTTTTTGCCTTTTTTTTGCCGATTTTGACGCCTTACTATACTATGACGTTTTTTATGACATTTTGAGGTCGAGAAAATTTTTGACTTTTTTTGGCCGATTTTGACGCCTTACTATACTATGACGTTTTTTATGACATTTTGAGGTCGAAAAAAATTTTGACTTTTTTTGGCCGAAAAAAAACGCTTATACTATACTATGACATTTTTTATGACATTTTGAGGTCGAAAAATTTTTTGACATTTTTTTTTTTGCCGATTTTGACGCCATACTATACTATGACGTTTTTAGGACATTTTGAGAGTCGAAAAAAAATTTTGACTTTTTTTTGGCCGATTTTGACGCTTCATACTATACTATGACGTTTTTTATGACATTTTGAGTCGAAAAAATTTTGACTTTTTTTTTGGCCGAAAAACGCGCTTTACTATACTATGACATTTTTTATGACATTTTGAGGTCGAAAAAATTTTGACTTTTTTGGCGATTTTGACGCCATACTATACTATGACATTTTTTTATGACATTTTGAGGTCGAAAAAAATTTTGACTTTTTTTTCTTAAAATACTATATACTATACTATGACATTTTTTTTATGACATTTTGAGGTCGAAAAAATTTTGACTTTTTTGGTCGAAAAATTTTGAAAAAAATTATACTATACTATGACGCTTTTTTTATGACATTTTGAGGTCGAAAAAATTTTTGACTTTTTTTTGGCTGATTTTAATACTATACTATACGTTTTTATGACATTTTGAGGTCGAAAAAATTTTGACTTTTTGACCCGAAAAAAAAACGCCTTTACTATACTATGACGTTTTTTATGACATTTTGGTCGAAAAAATTTTTGACTTTTTTTGGCCGAAAAACGCCTTTACTATACTATGACGCTTTTTTATGACATTTTGAGGTCGAAAAATTTTTGACTTTTTTTGGCCGAAAAAATGCCTTTACTATACTATGACGTTTTTTATGACATTTTGAGGTCGAAAAATTTTTGACTTTTTTTTTGCCCGAAAAAACGCCTTTACTATACTATGACGTTTTTTATGACATTTTGAGGTCGAAAAATTTTTGACTTTTTTGGCCTAAAAAACGCCTTACTATACTACTATGACGCTTTTTTTATGACATTTTGAGGTCGAAAAATTTTGACTTTTTTTTGACTTTACTATACTATGACGTTTTTTATGACATTTTGAGGTCGAAAAAATTTTGACTTTTTTTGACGAAAAAACGCCTTTACTATACTATACGTTTTTTATGACATTTTGAGGTCGAAAAAATTTTGACTTTTTGGCGAAAAAAAAAACGCTTACTATACTATGACGCGTTTTTTATGACATTTTGAGGTCGAAAAAATTTTTTTTTGACCTTTTTGGCCGATTTTGACGCTTTACTATACTATGACGTTTTTATGACATTTTGAGGTCGAAAAAATTTTTGACTTTTTTGACCGAAAAAACGCCTTTACTATACTATGACGTTTTTTATGACATTTTGAGGTCGAAAAAAATTTTTGACTTTTTTGGCGAAAAAAACGCCTTTACTATACTATGACGTTTTTTATGACATTTTGAGGTCGAAAAATTTTTGACTTTTTTGGCCGATTTTGACACCTTACTATACTATGACGTTTTTTATGACATTTTGAGGTCGAAAAAATTTTGACTTTTTGGCCGAAAAAACGCCTTACTATACTATGACGTTTTTTTATGACATTTTGAGGTCGAAAAAATTTTTGACTTTTTTTTGGCCGATTTTGACGCACTATACTATACTATGACGCGTTTTTATGACATTTTGAGGTCGAAAAAAATTTTGACTTTTGTTGGCCGATTTTGATGCCTTTACTATACTATGACGTTTTTTTATGACATTTTGAGGTCGAAAAATTTTTGACTTTTTTTTTTTGGCCGAAAAAACGTAATACTATACTATGACGTTTTTTATGACATTTTGAGGTCGAAAAATTTTGACTTTTTTTTTTTTTGGCGTTTTTATGACATTTTGAAAAAAATTTTGACGCCGATTTTACTTTACTATACTATGACGTTTTTTATGACATTTTGAGGTCGAAAAAAATTTTGACTTTTTTTGGCCGATTTTGACGCCATACTATACTATGACGTTTTTTATGACATTTTGAGGTCGAAAAATTTTTTGCCTTTTTTTTGCCGATTTTCACACCTTACTATACTATGACGTTTTTTATGACATTTTGAGGTTGAAAAAAATTTTGACTTTTTTTGGCCGATTTTGACGCCATACTATACTATGACGTTTTTTATGACATTTTGAGGTCGAAAAAATTTTGACTTTTTTTGCCCGAAAAAAACGCAATACTATACTATGACGTTTTTTAGGACATTTTGAGGTCGAAAAATTTTTTGACTTTTTTTGGCCGAAAAAACCGCCTTACTATACTATGACGTTTTTTATGACATTTTGAGGTCGAGAAAATTTTTGACTTTTTTTGGCCGATTTTGACGCCTTACTATACTATGACGTCTTTTATGACATTTTGAGGTCGAAAAAAATTTTGACTTTTTTTGGCCGAAAAAATCGCCTTACTATACTATGACGTCTTTTAGGACATTTTGAGGTCGAAAAAAATTTTGACTTTTTTTGGCCGAAAAAAACGCCTTACTATACTATGACGTTTTTTTATGACATTTTGAGGTCGAGAAAATTTTGACTTTTTTTGGCCGATTTTGACGCCATACTATACTATGACGTTTTTTAGGACATTTTGAGGTCGAAAAAATGTTTGACTTTTTTTGCCCGAAAAAAACGTAATACTATACTATGACGTTTTTTAGGACATTTTGAGGTCGAAAAAAATTTTGACTTTTTTTGGCCGAAAAAAACGCCTTACTATACTATGACGTTTTTTATGACATTTTGAGGTCGAAAAAATTTTTGGCTTTTTTTGGCCGATTTTGCGGCCATACTATTCTATGACGTTTTTTATGACATTTTGAGGTCGAAAAAAATTTTGACTTTTTTTTGGTCGATTTTGACGTTTTTATGACATTTTGATACTATACTATGACTACTATACTATACTATTTTTTAGGACATTTTGAGGTCGAAAAAATTTTTGCCTACTATACTTTTTTTTGACATTTTGAGGTCGAAAAATTTTGACTTTTTGCATTTTACGCCTTACTATACTATGACGTTTTTTATGACATTTTTTGAGGAAAGAAAAATTTTTGACTTTTTTGGCCGATTTTGATGCCTTACTATACTATGACGTTTTTATGACATTTTGAGGTCGAAAAAAATTTTGACTTTTTTTTGCCGAAAAAAACGCCTTTACTATACTATGACGTTTTTTTTATGACATTTTGAGGTCGAAAAATTTTTTTGACTTTTTTTTATTTAAAAAAACGCCTTTACTATACTATGACGCGTTTTTTATGACATTTTGAGGTCGAAAAAATTTTGACATTTTTTGGCCGATTTTGATTCCTTTACTATACTATGACGTTTTTTATGACATTTTGAGGTCGAAAAAAATTTTGACTTTTTTGGCCGAAAAAACGCACTTACTATACTATGACGTTTTTATGACATTTTGAGGTAAAAAAAATTTTGACTTTTTTTGCTTTACTTACTATACCGTTTTTTGGATTTTAGGTCGAAAATTTTTACTATACTATGACTATACTATTTTTTATGACATTTTGAGGTCGAAAAAAATTTTTGACTTTTTTTGGCCTATTTTGACACCTTTACTATACTATGACGCGTTTTTTATGACATTTTGAGGTCGAAAAAATTTTGACTTTTTTGCCCGATTTTGACGTACTACTTACTATACTATGACGTTTTTTATGACATTTTGAGGTCGAAAAAGTTTTTGACTTTTTTTGGCCGATTTTGACCCTTTACTATACTATGACGCGTTTTTTATGACATTTTGAGGTCGAAAAATTTTTGACTTTTTGACCGAAAAAACGTAATACTATACTATGACGTTTTTTATGACATTTTGAGGTCGAAAAAATTTTGACTTTTTGGCGAAAAAAAAAACGCCTTACTATACTATGACGTTTTTTATGACATTTTGAGGTCGAAAAAATTTTGACTTTTTTTGCCGAAAAAACGCCTTTACTATACTATGACGTTTTTTATGACATTTTGAGGTCGAAACGCCTTACTATTTTTTTGACATTTTTTGGCCGATTTTGATTTTTACTTTACTATACTATGACGACTTTTTTTATGACATTTTGAGGTCGAAAAATTTTTGACTTTTTTTGGCCTATACTATACTATGACGTTTTTATGACATTTTGAGGTCGAAAAAATTTTTACTATACTATGACGTTTTTTATGACATTTTGAGGTCTATAAAAAAATTTTGACTTTTTTTTTGGCCTTTACTATACTAAGCGTTTTTTATGACATTTTGAGGTCGAAAAAATTTTTTGACTTTTGGCCGATTACGCCTTACTATACTATGACGTTTTTTTATGACATTTTGAGGTCGAAAAAATTTTTGACTTTTTTGGCCGAAAAAAACGCCTTTACTATACTATGACGTTTTTTTATGACATTTTGAGGTCGAAAAAATTTTTGACTTTTTTGGCCGAAAAAAACGCTACTATACTATACTATGACATTTTTTTTATGACATTTTGAGGTCGAAAAAAATTTTGACTTTTTTTTTGGCCGAAAAAACGCCTTTACTATACTATGACGTTTTTTTATGACATTTTGAGGTCGAAAAAATTTTGACTTTTTTGGCCGAAAAAAACGCCTTTACTATACTATGACGTTTTTTATGACATTTTGAGGTCGAAAAAATTTTTGACTTTTTTTGGTTTATTACTACGCGTTTTTTATGATACTATACTATGAAAAATTTTTTTTATGACATTTTGAGGTTTTTTAAAAATTTTTGACTTTTTTTGGCCCATACTATACTATGGCGTTTTTTGACGTCTATACTATACTATGACGTTTTTTATGACATTTTGAGGTCGAAAAAATTTTTGACTTTTTGGCCAAAAAAACGCCTTTACTATACTATATGACGTTTTTTATGACATTTTGAGGTCGAAAAATTTTTTTTTTTTGGCCGATTTTGACTTTTTTATACTATACTATGACGTTTTTTATGACATTTTACTATACTATGACCCAAAAAACGCGTTTTACTATGACGTTTTTATGACATTTTGAGGTCGAAAAAATTTTGACTTTTGGCCGAAAAAAACGCGCTTTACTATACTATACTATGACGTTTTTTTTTTTATGACATTTTGAGGTCGAAAAAAATTTTGACTTTTTGGCCGAAAAAAACGCCTTTACTATACTATGACGTTTTTTATGACATTTTGAGGTCGAAAAAATTTTGACTTTTTTTTGGCCGATTTTGACGCCTATACTATACTATGACGTTTTTTATGACATTTTGAGGTCGAAAAAATTTTTGACTTTTTTTTGGCCGATTTTACTTTACTATACTATATGACGTTTTTATGACATTTTGAGGTCGAAAAATTTTTTTGACTTTTTTTGGAAAAATTTTACTACTATACTATGACGTTTTTTATGACATTTTGAGGTCGAAAAAAATTTTGACTTTTTTTGGCCGATTTTGACGCCATATACTATACTATGACATTTTTTTATGACATTTTGAGGTCGAAAAAATTTTTGTGCGTTTTTTTTTTGAGGTGAAAAAAATTTTGACTTTTTGGCGAAAAATACTATACTATGACGCGTTTTTTATGACATTTTGAGGTCGAAAAAATTTTTGACTTTTTGACCGAAAAAAACGCTTTTACTATACTATGACGTTTTTTATGACATTTTGAGGTCGAGAAAATTTTTGACTTTTTTGGCCGAAAAAAACGTAATACTATACTATGACGTTTTTTATGACATTTTGAGGTCGAAAAAATTTTTGACTTTTTTTTGCCGAAAAAACGTAATACTATACTATGACGATTTTTTTTATGACATTTTGAGGTCGAAAAATTTTTGACTTTTTTTGGCCGAAAAAAACGCCTTACTATACTATGACGTTTTTTATGACATTTTGAGGTCGAAAAAATTTTTGACTTTTTTTGGCCGATTTTGACGCCATACTATACTATGACGTTTTTTATGACATTTTGAGGTCGAAAAAATTTTGACTTTTTTTGGCGATTTTGACGCCTTACTATACTACTATGACTATTTTTTATGACATTTTGAGGTCGAAAAAATTTTGACTTTTTGGCCAAAAAACGCTTTACTACTATGACGCTTTTTTATGACATTTTGAGGTCGAGAAAATTTTTGACTTTTTTTTATGATTTTTGAGCTTTACTATACTATGACGTTTTTTATGACATTTTGAGGTCGAAAAAATTTTTGACTTTTTGTTCGAAAAAAACGTAATACTATACTATGACGTTTTTTTATGACATTTTGAGGTCGAAAAATTTTTTGACTTTTTGGCCGAAAAACGCGCTTTACTATACTATGACGTTTTTATGACATTTTGAGGTCGAAAAAAAATTTTGACTTTTTGCCGAAAAAAACGCTATACTATACTATGACGTTTTTTATGACATTTTGAGGTCGAAAAAATTTTTGACTTTTTTGGCCGAAAAACGCCTTACTATACTATACTATGATTTTTTTTTATGACATTTTGAGGCTTTAAAAATTTTTTTGACTTTTTGCCGAAAAAAACGCCTTACTATACTATACTATGATATACTATTTTTTATGACATTTTGAGGTCGAAAAAAAATTTTTGATTTTTTTTGGCCGAAAAAAACGCCTTTACTATACTATGACGTTTTTTATGACATTTTGAGGTCGAAAAAATTTTTGACTTTTTTGGCCGATTTTGACACCTTACTATACTATGACGTTTTTTATGACATTTTGAGGTCGAAAAAAATTTTGACTTTTTTTGGCCAAAAAAAACGCTTACTATATACTATGACGTTTTTATGACATTTTGAGGTCGAAAAAATTTTGACTTTTTTTTTGAAAAAAATTTTACGCCTTTACTATACTATGACGTTTTTTATGACATTTTGAGGTCGAAAAAAATGACGTTTTTTTGACTTTTTGAGGCAAAAATTTTGACTTTTTAATACTATACTATGACGTTTTTTATGACATTTTGAGGTCGAAAATTTTTGACTTTATACTATTTTTGAGGTCAAAAAAATTTTGACGCCCTTACTATACTATGACGTTTTTTATGACATTTTGAGGTCGAAAAAAATTTTGACTTTTTTTGGCCGAAAAAAACGCCTTACTATACTATGACGTTTTTTATGACATTTTGAGGTCGAAAAAAATTTTTTGACTTTTTTTGGCCGATTTTGACACCTTACTATACTATGACGTTTTTTATGACATTTTGAGGTCGAAAAAAATTTTGACTTTTTTGGCCGAAAAAAACGCCTTTACTATACTATGACGTTTTTTATGACATTTTGAGGTCGAAAAAAATTTTGACTTTTTTGGCCGAAAACGCCTTTACTATACTATGACGTTTTTTATGACATTTTGAGGTCGAAAAAAATTTTGACTTTTTTTGGCCGATTTTGACGCCTTACTATACTATGACGTTTTTTATGACATTTTGAGGTCGAAAAAATTTTTGACTTTTTTTTACCCGAAAAAAAACGCCTTACTATACTATGACGTTTTTTATGACATTTTGAGGTCGAAAAAAATTTTGACTTTTTTGGCCGAAAAAAACGCCTTACTATACTATGACGTTTTTTATGACATTTTGGGGTCGAAAAATTTTTTTGACTTTTTTTGGCCGAAAAAACGAGGTCGAAAAAATACTATACTATGACGTTTTTTATGACATTTTGAGGTCGAAAAAAATTTTTGACTTTTTTTGACCAAAAAACGCCTATACTATACTACGTTTTTTATGACGTTTTTTATGACATTTTGAAAAACGCGCCTATACTATACTATGACTTTTTTTTTTTGACGAAAAATTTTTTTTTTTGGC
Organism: Toxotes chatareus; assembly: GCA_016801885.1. NCBI lineage: Eukaryota > Metazoa > Chordata > Actinopteri > Toxotidae > Toxotes > Toxotes chatareus. The sequence continues at coordinate 24,926,565 of CM028902.1, read as the reverse complement.
CGAAAAAAACGCCTTTACTATACTATGACGTTTTTTTATGACATTTTGAGGTAAAAAAAATTTTTGACTTTTTTTGGCCGATTTTGACGCCTTTTACTATACTATTATGACGTTTTTTATGACATTTTGAGGTCGAAAAATTTTTTTGACTTTTTTTGGCGAAAATTTTTTGACGCCTTTACTATACTATGACGTTTTTTATGACATTTTGAGGTCGAAAATTTTTTTGACTTTTTTTGGCCGACTTTTTTTTGACGCCTTACTATACTATGACGTTTTTTATGACATTTTGAGGTAAAAAAAATTTTGACTTTTTTTTTTGGCCGATTTTGACGCCTTTACTATACTATGACGTTTTTTATGACATTTTGAGGTGAAAAATTTTTTGACTTTTTTTGGCCGAAAAAACGCTTTACTATACTATACTACGCGTTTTTTATGACATTTTGAGGTCGAAAAAATTTTTGACTTTTTTGGCCGAAAATTTTGCCTTTACTATACTATGACGTTTTTTATGACATTTTGAGGTAAAAAAAAAATTTTGACTTTTTTGGCGATTTTGACGCCTTTACTATACTATGACGTTTTTTATGACATTTTGAGGATGAAAAATTTTTTTTGACTTTTTCTGGCCGATTTTGACGCCTTACTATACTATGACGTTTTTTATGACATTTTGAGGTCGAAAAGTTTTTGACTTTTTTGACCGAAAAAAAAAAGGTCTAAACTATGGCGTTTTTATGACATTTTGTCGAAAAGGTGATGAAATTTACTATACTATACTATACTATGACGTTTTTATGACATTTTGAGGTCGAAAATTTTGACTTTTTGGGCTGAAAAAAATTTTTTTACTATTTTATGGCGTTTTTTTGACATTTTGAGGTCGAAAAAATTTTTTTGACTTTTTGGCCAATTTTGACGCCTTACTATACTATGATTTTTTTTTATGACATTTTGAGGTCGAAAATTTTGACTTTTTATTGAAAAAACGCCTTACTATACTATGACGTTTTTTATGACTTTTTTGAGGACGAAAAAAAATTTGACTTTTTTTGGCCGAAAAAAACGCCTTACTATACTATGACATTTTTTATGACATTTTGAGGCCGAAAATTTTTTTGACTTTTTTTGGCCAATTTTGACGCCTTACTGTATTATGACGTTTTTTATGACATTTTGAGGTAAAACAAAATGTTGACTTTTTTTGGCCGATTTTGACGCCTTACTATACTATGACGTTTTTTATGACTTTTCGTGATGAAATTTTTTTTGACTATTTCTGGCCGATTTTGACGCCTTACTATACTATGACGTTTTTTAGGACATTTTGAGGCCGAAAATTTTTTTGACTTTTTTTGGCCAATTTTGACGCCTTACTGTATTATGACGTTTTTTATGACATTTTGAGGTAAAACAAAATGTTGACTTTTTTTGGCCGATTTTTGATTTTTTACTATACTATATATGACGTTTTTTATGACTTTTCGTGATGAAATTCTTTTTTGACTTTTTCTGGCCGATTTTGACGCCTTACTATACTATGACGTTTTTTAGGACATTTTGAGGTCGAAAAAATTTTTGACTTTTTTTGCCCGAAAAAAATGCCTTAATATACTATGACGTTTTTTATGACATTTTGAGGTCGAAAATTTTTTTTACTTTTTTTGGCCGATTTTGACGCCATACTATACTATGAGGATTTTTATGACATTTTGAGGTCGTAAAAAATTTTGACTTTTTTTGCCCGAAAAAAATGCCTTACTATACTATGACGTTTTTTAGGACATTTTGAGGTCGAAAATTTTTTTGACTTTTTTTGGCTGAAAAAAACGCCTTACTATACTATGACGTTTTTTATGACATTTTGAGGTCGAAAAAAATTTTGACTTTTTTCAACCCAAAAAAACGCCTTACTATACTATGACGTTTTTTTATGACATTTTGAGGTCGAAAAATTTTTTGACTTATTTTGGCCGATTTTGACGCCTTACTATACTATGACGTTTTTTAGGACATTTTGAGGTCGAGAAAATTTTTGACTTTTTTTGGCCGATTTTGACGCCTTACTATACTATGAGGATTTTTATGACATTTTGAGGTCGAGAAAATTTTTGACTTTTTTTGACCCAAAAAAACGCCTTACTATAATATGACGTTTTTTATGACATTTTGAGGTCGAAAAAATTTTTGACTTTTTTTGTCCGAAAAAAACGCCTTACTATACTATGACGTTTTTTATGACATTTTGAGGTAGAGAAAATTTTTGACTTTTTTTGGCCGATTTTGACGCCTTACTATACTATGACGTTTTTTAGGACATTTTGAGGTCGAAAAAATTTTTGACTTTTTTGCCCGATTTTGAAAAAACATAATACTATACTATGACGTTTTTTATGACATTTTGAGGTCGAAAAAATTTTGACTTTTTGGCGAAAAAAAACGCTTTACTATACTATGACGTTTTTTATGACATTTTGAGGTCGAAAAATTTTTGACTTTTTTTGACCCGATTTTGACGCCTTTACTATACTATGACGTTTTTTATGACATTTTGAGGTCGAAAAATTTTTGACTTTTTTGGCCGAAAAACGCCTTTTTACTATACTATGACGATTTTTTATGACATTTTGAGGTCGAGAAAATTTTTGACTTTTTGACCCGATTTTGACGCCTTTACTATACTATGACGTTTTTTATGACATTTTGAGGTCGAAAAAATTTTTGACTTTTTGGCCGAAAAAAACGCCTTTACTATACTATGACGTTTTTTATGACATTTTGAGGTAGAAAAAATTTTGACTTTTTTTGGCCGAAAAAACGCCTTTACTATACTATGACGTTTTTTATGACATTTTGAGGTCGAAAAAATTTTGACTTTTTGGCCGAAAAAACGCGTAATACTATACTATGACGTTTTTTATGACATTTTGAGGTCGAAAAAATTTTGACTTTTTTGGCCGATTTTGACACTTTACTATACTATGACGTTTTTTATGACATTTTGAGGTCGAAAAAATTTTGACTTTTTTTTTGGCGATTTTGATGCCTTACTATACTATGACGTTTTTTATGACATTTTGAGGTCGAAAAAAATTTTGACTTTTTTTTGGCCGATTTTATGCCATACTATACTATGACGTTTTTTATGACATTTTGAGGTCGAAAAAATTTTTGACTTTTTGGCCGAAAAAACGCGCTTTACTATACTATGACGCTTTTTTTTATGACATTTTGAGGTCGAAAAATTTTTGACTTTTTTGGCCGAAAAAACGCTTACTACTATACTATGACGTTTTTAGGACATTTTGAGGTCAAATATTTTTTCTTTTTTTTGGCCGATTTTGACGCAATACTATACTATGACGTTTTTTATGACATTTTGAGGTCAAAAAAAATTTTGACTTTTTTGGCCGATTTTGACGGCATACTATACTATGACGCGTTTTTTTATGACATTTTGAGGTCGAAAAAATTTTGACTTTTTTGCCGAAATTTTGGCATACTATACTATGACGTTTTTTATGACATTTTGAGGTCAAAAATTTTTTTGACTTTTTTGGGCCGATTTTGACCCCTTACTATACTATGATGTTTTTTATGACATTTTAGGTCAAAAAAAATTTTGACTTTTTTTGGCCGATTTTGATGCCTTACTATATTATGACGTTTTTTATGACATTTTGAGGTCAAAATTTTTTTTGACTTTTTTTGGCAGATTTTGACACCTTACTATACTATGAAGTACCTTTCTGCAGGTACCTCTGGCTCCGGAGCTGCATGTCCTATGGTCCTGGCTCCACCCACCTGCTGCTGTTTATTGTTTATAATGATCTATTTCTAACATGTTTAATGTTCCGTTCTGCTACAGATAAATATTTGATTAATATTCTTTGCAAACTGTAATGTAAATAATTACCAGTTATGACAGCTTTTTGCCTCCGTGCTCTGTTTCATAATTCTAATCTGCTGAGCACACATTATCCAATAACTGTTCACTAACTGTAATGTAAATACTGACCCACATTGTCTGTATTATGCTGCATGTCTTTCTCCCCCTCTCCTCCATTCCTAGCTGTCCTATCTTCCTCCTTTTCCTCCTTTCACCCAGCCCGGCCATCGGCAGGAGGGTCCCCCATCTGAGCCAGGTTCTGCTCAAGGTTTCTTCCTGTTAAAAGGGAGTTTTCCTTGCCACTGTCGCCTTAAGTGCTTGCTCTGGGGTCAGGCTCTGGGTCTCTGTAAAGCGCTTTGAGACAATTTTGATTGTGGAAGGCGCTATATAATTGAAATTGAATTGAAGTTTTTTATGACATTTTGAGGTCGAAAAAATTTTGAATTTTTTTGCCCGAAAAAAACGCCATACTATACTATGACGTTCTTTTATGACAGTGAGGTCAAAAATTTTTTTTACTTGTTTTGGCCGATTTTGACGCCTTACTATACTATGGCGTCTTTTATGACATTTTGAGGTCAAAAATTTTTTTGACTTTTTTTGGCCGATTTTGACGCCTTACTATACTATGACATTTTTTATGACATTTTATGATAGTTTGAAAAAAATCAGCCAAAAAAAGTGTTAGGGTTACATTTTTTTTTACCTCAAAATGTCATAAAAAACGTCATTGTATAGTAAGGCGTAAAAATCGGCCAAAAAAAGTCATTTTTTTCTATGACTTCAAAATGTCATAAAAAACGTCATAGCATAGTAATGCTTCAAAATCGGCGAAAAACTTACCTAACTTAACAACTTACCATACTTTAGTATGGCCTTAAAATGTCATAAAAATGGTCATAGTATAGTACGGCTTCAAAATAGGCCAAAAAAAGTCATATTTTACAGAATTTAACTGATATAAGATAAGATAAGATAAGATAGGATAAGATAGCACTTTATTGATCCCACAGTGGGGAAATTCACTTGTTAGGCAGCTCACAAGCAAAAGTAGGAGAAAAGGATAAAGTGCAGAAGTGTGCATGCAATTCAATTATAAGGAACAATGTGCAAAAAAATAACATTTACAATCTAAAGAAAAAAGAAAGTAAAGATACAAAAAACCAGTACACAAAATACAAAAACAGTAAAAACTATTAAAATTGGTAATATACAAATTTACATGATGATGGAGGGGTGAAGAGTAGGATCCTGTGGGAGAGAGAAAAAAAAAAAAAAAAGAATTAAATATAAATATAAATATATATATATACAGTCCCACATGGACAAACGAAATGTTAGACCAGACCAGTTTACAACCAAACAGTTGAGTTGTACAGTCTGACAGCAGCGGGAACGAAGAACCTGCGGTAGCGCTCCTTCCTACATTGTGGATGGCTAAGTCTGCCGCTGAAGGAGCTGCTCAGTGCTTCCACAGTCTGGCGCAGGGGGTGAGAGGTGTTGTCCATAATGGATGCCAGCTTGGCTAACATCCTCCTCTCATCCACCTCTCATCCACCTCCTCCACAGTGTCCAGCAGGCAGCCTCAGACAGAGCTGGCCCTCCTGACCAACCTGTTCAGTCTCTTCCTGTCTCTGTCTGTGCTGCCTGCTCCCCAGCAGCGGAGGCTACTACAGAGTCATAAAAAGTCTTTAGAAGAGACCTGCCCACTCCAAAGGAGCTCAGTTTCCTCAGAAGGTGGAGGCAACTTTGGCCCTTCTTGTGCAGGGCATCAGTGTTGTGCATCCAGTCCAGTTTATTGTTGAGGTGAACACCCAGGTACTTGAAGCTGTCGACCACCATGGTATCATTTTAATGCCAGATACTGCAACTCAGTGTGCTACTTAGTTAGCACACCCAAGCTAACACAATTGATGTTCAAATGTTCAGCTCCTGTCACTCCAAGTGGTAGGAGTACAGATACAAGACAAAACAAAATAATGGAGTCTACACTATGTGCCAAATTATTATACAAGTGATCTTTTCTTGAAAATTTGTACGGCTGCTATTCAGGAAAAAAATTGTTTTATTAATTGTCAAATTTAGTATGATGTATCTAAGACCTTGAGCTTTAACAAAATCCTTTTTGTTTGAATCTACAAAGCTTTCTCATATCCTTTATCACAGACGATATGTATATACAGTGGGTACGGAAAGTGTTCAAACCCCCTTAAATTTTTCGCTGTTTGTTATATTGCAGCCATTTGCTAAAATCATTTAAGTTCTTTTTATTTCCTCATTAATGTACACACAGCGCCCCATATTGACAGAGAAACACAAAATTGTTGAAATTTTTGCAGATTTATTAAAAAAAGAAAAACTGAAATATCACACGGCCGCAAGTATTCATACCCTTTGCTGTGACCCTCATATATTTAACTCGGGTGCTGTCCATTTCTTCTGTTCATCCTTGAGATGGTTCTACACCTTCATTGGAGTCCAGCTGTGCTTGATTATACTGATTGATTAGGAAGGCCATACACCTGTCTATATAAGACCTTACAGCTCACAGTGCATGTCAGAGCAAATGAGAATCATGAGGTCAAAGGAACTGCCTGAAGAGCTCAGAGACAGAATTGCGGCAAGGCACAGATCTGGCCAAGGTTACAAAAAACATTTCTGCTGCACTTAAGGTTCCTTAAGCACAGTGACCTCCATAATCCTTAAATGGAAGACGTTTGGGACGACCAGAACCCTTCCTAGAGCTGGCCGTGCGGCCAAACTGAGCAATCAGGGGAGAAGAGCCTTGGTGAGAGAGGTGAAGAACCCAAAGATCACTGTGGCTGAGGTACAGAGATGCAGTCGGGAGATGGGAGAAAGTTCTAGAAAGTCAACCATCACTGCAGCCCTCCACCAGTCGGGGCTTTATGGCAGAGTGGCCCGACGGAAGCCTCTCCTCAGTGCAAGACACATGAAAGCCCGCATGGAGTTTGCTAAAAAACACCTGAAGGACTCCAAGATGGTGAGAAATAAGATTCTCTGGTCTGATGAGACCAAGATAGAAGTTTTTGGCCTTAATTCTAAGCGGCATGTGTGGAGAAAACCAGGCACTGCTCATCACCTGTCCAATACAGTCCCAACAGTGAAGCATGGTGGTGGCAGCATCATGCGGTGGGGGTGTTTTCCAGCTGCAGGGACAGGACGACAGGTTGCAATCAAAGTGCCAAGTACAGGGATATCCTGGACAAAAACCTTCTCCAGAGTGCTCAGGACCTCAGACTGGACCGAAGGTTCACCTTCCAACAAGACAATGACCCTAAGCACACAGCTAAAATAAGTGTGTGGCTTCAGGACAACTCCATGACTGTTCTTAAATGGCCCAGCCAGAGCCCTGACTTAAACCCAATTGAGCATCTCTGGAGAGACCTGAAAATGGCTGTCCACCAACGTTCACCATCCAACCTGACAGAACTGGAGAGGATCTACTGGAGAGGAATGGCAGAGGATCCCCAAACCCAGCTGTGAAAAACTTGTTGCATCATTCCCAAAAAGACTCATGGCTGTATTAGCTCAAAGGGAGCTTCTACTAAATACTGAGCAAAGGGCCTGAATACTTATGGCTGTGTGATATTTCAGTTGTTTTTTTTTTTTTAATAAATCTGCAAAAACTTTGTTTCTCTGTCAATACAGGGCGCTGTATGTACGTTAATGAGGAAAAAATTAACTTAAATGTTTTTAGTAAGTGACTGCAATATAACAGAGTAAAATTTTAAAGGGGTCTGAACACTTTCTGTACTCATTCTAAGTGTGGTGGAAAAATACTTTCTTCCTGATGAGAAGTGAAATAAAATTCTTTAAACAGTAACTGTCTCACACTAAAGTATATACAAATTTATCATATCATCAGTGATTACGTTCTTTTAGGTTTAAGTAGACACACCATTAGCTGATATATGTGAAAATATTCATTTAGCTGTTTTTGTAGGACACAGACGTCCTTAGGTTGATAGCAAGCTGAGGGAAAACACAAAAACTCAAAACCTAAACATCATCATCATCATCATTAAGAGGAGGAATCCAATCAGTAAATAAATCAGTTGGGTTTTCAACATCTGACAGAAGACGAGACTCAGGCCATCTGGTGTGTGACTGACCTATCAACAGACCTTACAGTGAGACTTCTAACACAGGGAATAATACAACATCCAATCAGACTGAACACAGTAGCGATGAATGGGCATAAAATTACATGTTACATTACAACGAGATTCATACCTCAGCTATGGCTTTCGCCAACTCCAACTCCGAATGCGTGTCGGGCAGTCCCATCAAACTGCAGCACAAAACTTTCTGATATTTCTTGCAGAAAATCCTCTTCAGGTCCCACCGTCTTGTTAAATTCGTGCTGAGGTTTCAGCAGAAGAAAGGTCTTGTTTAGCTGTGGCTAAAATAACCTGGCTGTAAGGTTCCACGGACATTTTGGTTGGGCGCGCCGCTCTGACAGGAACTGGGCTTCTTCTTCTTCCTGACCGCTGGATTCCGCCGTTCGCCCACACACGAGATTATTATAAATAAAGAACAGTAGGTGGCGAATCGTTTCTGCCTCTTCGTGATTTTGTACTTTGATTTTGTTACGCTAAGTAGAGAAAGAAAATATAAGAAAATTTGAAATTTCGAGGACTCCATTCAGACCCACAAAATGTAAAATGCCTCGTATTTCAATTTTGGTTTGTTTTTTTTTTATTTTGTTTTTTTGTATTTTAAAACAAAAATCAAATAAGCACATTTTTTGTATTTTACACGGACCAAAATTCGTCCTGTCCCCTCGGGACGTGGTCACGAAGCATGCGGCCAAAGTTGGTTTCGTTGCACCAAAGCGTTCCCGAGACAGGAAGTCAAATCGAATGTAAATATAATTTCGACTGGCTGTATCGGGGAAACAAAGCTGAAATTGAAATATGCAGCAAGTAATTTTTGTGTGGAACGGTCTGAAGATAGTCTGTGCCGATTTTCATGAGAATCAGACAAAATTTGTGACAGCTGAAAATTTCGTTTCGCTTTCAAAAAAATCCAAGATGGCGGAAAATCTATCATGACGCATTATGACGTAGATGATCCAAGGATTCCAGCGGTGTTTTTAAAAATCGGACAAACGGTTCCGAAGTTATGTGCCTAAATGTACCTAAAACTTTGACCGTGTTAAGTACCGACATGTTACTCGGTCAAATTAATATTAACAATGTGCCAAATTTCACAACTTTTTACCACACGTTCTCCCGCGGCGGAAGAAAGAAGAAGAGGAAGAAGAAGACGACTAACAAACACAACGGGTTCCTCGCAGCGAAGCTGCTTGGACCCCAATGAAATAAAATATATAAATTAAAAGCGTATTGTATTATAAGCTCGTAAAGACTGAGAAATGTGGAAAAAGTAATAAATGTGGTAAATACGTTTTTAAAAAGTCTCAGTGGACAAGTCTACAGGAAAGAGTTGCGTCAGGTTTGGCGGATCCATGTCTTTTCTAATTTGGTTCAGTAAAAATCTGTTTTAAGTTACAACCTTCGACCAGGTGATAATGCTGACACTGATCGTAAAACGCATTACACCGCGATGACCATGTTGCACCAGTAGATGACAGTATTACTCCATCAACAAACTCACACAGGGATGTGTACAGGTGTAAATGCTTTACCTCTCTGTTTAGTAACATGACGGCTCGTTGGTCTAGGGGTATGATTCTCGCTTTGGGTGCGAGAGGTCCCGGGTTCAAATCCCGGACGAGCCCGTAATTTTTATTTATTTTTTGTTGTCGTTTATTCCATTTTTTGTTTTCCAGCACAATGATCTCAAATATTAGGCCAACATTCACACTGTGAAATCAACTTTCTCAAAGGTTTTCTTTTTATTTATTGCATCCACTCTGCATTATTGTTGCCTTTATTTCATTATCCATTGTGTCCACGAGATTAATTACAGCTGCATTCCATTTAGGTGTGCTGATTCAGGTACTGTGCATGCTGGTTTACAGCCATGGTTTGTAATCATTAATCTTATTAGTTCCATATATTTTCCTACACTGACATGTCAGAACCAAATACTACAACTACCTCTACTAGATCTCACTCTACTGTGATTACTGCTGATTAGAGCTCAGTTAATTCATGTACTGATTTGTAAAGGAAACCTCACCTCAAAGCAGACACAGACACAACATTCCTTAAAATAGAACCTTTATTATATAAAAATGCTTTTGATACAAAAATTGTCACAAGTGTAAATTACACAAAGCATTTCTAGCTGAGACAACAAACAGAGGGTTTTCAGGAGTTTTACTGACACAGTGGTTTGGGGGTGGGGCCCACGAGCTGCGCAGGGTTCCCACTGACACACACACACAGATGCTACTTCAGCTTTGTTAACTGGAAATCCATCACCACACGTCAGCTGTACTGTCACCTGACAGGAGGTGGATTTATCAGGCAACAAGCAACAAGCACACAGAAAATTCCAAAAGTGCTGGTATAGTTTTCTATCAGGAAACTACACGACGGCCAAAACACTGACTGTTCTGGAAAAGACAGCTCATTAATTCGTGGCTACGTTCTCCTCTGCTTGGTGCTTGGAAGATTGGAACATACTAATAGTCAACACTTTACCTTCTGCCTTTAATTTTGCCATTTTGCTCACTATTTAATTATAAGATGTTCCTGTGAGCACGCGCAGGCCAAAAGCTGTTCTTGAAGACGATGTGGCTGTTTCCTCTAGAGCTCTCTCCAAATTTAAAACTGTTTTCCAGCTTTTTTTTCTCAACATGACCCAAGGTTGATCTATACAGTGTTAACTCCACAGCCCAGGCGAACTTTCTTTTCTTAGTATTTCATGGGTAATTACAACATTATGCCCTTTTCTATATATAAGTGCATTAAATGTCTTCCCACTTTTAGTTGCTGGGTCCTGGTTTAAGTGCTGGTGATAGCAGGCTGAACATAACCACATCCGAAGCCCAAAGCTCGACCACGACAGTACATGATGAGAATGATCTGCACAGGTGGGACCATAACTAGGAAAACACACTGCTGCACTGCTACACTACACAGCCCCCCCTAGAGGCGGCAATGTTTGATACAAAGGTGGTGGACAGAACAAACAACCTGCTGGTGATTTTCATATTCTTAAAGCCTTGAATGGTGCTGGGACCGAACATGTAAAGTTTGTCCCAAGAGGTGATGTTGTAAAGATTAGCTTAACACTACAACCACTTGGAGTTAGTAGATTATATGTACAGAGACTATTTTACTGTCAAGTCATTCTGGTCCCGGTCTATACATGTTATTGCAGCTTTAGTGCTTTGAGAAAATCAAATAAATGTTGTCTTCTATTCAACGTCCCTGCAGTACAAAGCAGAGTGACTATCCAGAACATGTCACAGAAATGTCCAGTGGTTGTTCAGACATCTTATAATGTGACAAAGATCACAGGCTTTGACTGAGTTCTGCGGTGGCAGGGTTCCTGCAGGATCCTTGACGTGGGAAAGCTGTTCAGACTCCACAGCAGTCACAGCAGGATTCACCAGTCAGGTCCGCTGTACAGGAGGTGGGGAAGTGGACAACTGCAGGCCGCGGCCAGCTTCTAACCATGTTACGCATCTCATCCATGTTACGCAGTGATTGGCCGGGTATGCGGAGGAGTGAAAGCAGGCGGGGTTTGAACTTCTCGCCTCGTACAATTCATTGTGTCGACACCACAAAAACACACTAAAGACACAAGAGTTCTCGGAGAAAGACGGGGTGTGTGTGGGGGGTGGTACTGAAACCTTCGGTGGATCCAATGGAACCACTCGAGTCAAACGTCTCAGCTGGAACTCTCTCTCAACCTGTCGCTTTTCTGTTTCCAAAAAGACTCCTTCAAACTAAACATGGTGACCCACGTAAAAAACATACACAATGATCTACACACAAAAAGAAAATACAAATAACAGAAGTCGCTATAAGAATAATTTGTTATTAAATGTAAAATAGCTTCATGATCTACAGTCTGTATGAAAGTGGTAATCTGGGTCTTTCTGTGTAATTACATGTCATAGTAACTGATATAGTATGGACACAATAGCAGCAAACGTACTTTTGGTAAACGGGATGATGAGAGTAAAGAAAAGGTTCAGATTCACAATGAAAGCATCCACTTGTCACAACTCACTCACTGACTTCATTACACATATGTACAATAGCTTTACATGTCGATATTCATTTGGTATGTTGTTGTGATTTCACGGGATGAAGAAGGGGACTGTCGGGACAGATTTGTCTATGTGTCTTTGTTGACCAGAGGGAGCTCCGTGTCCAACTGCAGAGAATTCCTGATGAGAAATGTGAGGGACACGGTTTCAAAAAATCCTGTTCAGGAGAGTTCACACTTTGATCTTGGCCCTGTTCCATCCATCCACTCATTCACTCATAACTCAAACACATTCACTCAGTCATCGTCTATGAATTTTGTCTAATTTGTCCTACAAAGAAGCGAAACATTCACATTGTTGTGTCTCATGCACACAGCTGTCCAATCATTCTCCCGTCTCTCAATCACTCGCGCACTCGTCCACTCCTCCGTCTGTCCCTGTGTTAGCTGTGGAGCTGTGGATCAGCCAGCGTGAATAAAATAGTAAAATAATTCCTCTCTGATCTATTTTTGTTCATATTATTTTAACACTATATACAGTCCTGCCACTGGTCTGCCAACAAGGACGCTGTGAGGAAGGAGGAGACAAATGGCAGGAAGCGAGGAGGAGGAGGAGGGGTGGGGGCATGCCTCCCATGCCTTGGCTTCAGTCTTAATGAATAACTTGTGGCATTGGACTGGTTTTCACACAACACGAGTACCTACTGGTGACTGTCTCAGTCAGTGGGTTTCGTGGGAGGCTTATAATTGGACATATTTGAAGTTTGGGTGATCAAGCGGTGCCCCAGCAAGGCGAGGTTTCTTCTCCTGGTGGAATGAAAATCAAAGAGGGAGCTTCTGGCCATGCGCACTCATCATCTCCTTTTTGTGTCCCGCAGAAAGAGAGGACGGGTCTCAAACCTTCGACCTGCCACGAGGGAGCGACTGTTAGAGCGGGGGACACGTGGAAGACAGAAATAGAACTGATCAGATGATGGTCACCCTGAAAGCTGCAGGATGACTGGAATGATGAAATGAACCAATGCGGGACATAGGAGCCTCGAACAAGGCACTTGAGCCGAACCAGCTGATATAAAGCAGCGTGTGTGAGCCGGTCACGGCTGGAAGTTGGCACGTGAGTTCTTTCCCTGGTAGCCTGGGCCAGTTCTAGGTGAGGCGAGCATGCTTTGTCTTTTCCTTCTTCACAGGGCTCTCGGGCTGTTGGAGGGTCATGAGGAGTCGGTGCAGGGCGAGGGAGGAGGGGGCACAGGTGGAAGTAGGAGCGCTCGGTGGAAGGGGACGGGGGGCAGCTCTCCTCGGCCGACAGGTACTGGGAGCGGGGGGTGGGGGGCGGAGGGTAGGGGTCCGAGTCCGAGTTAAGGTCCATGTAGTACTTGTTGTGCTTGCCGTGGCTGCCGTGGCCCGCGGCCTTCCAGCGGCCCGCTGATGACGCCAGCCCAGCCGGCAGGTGGTGGGGGGTGTAGTCGCTGTCGCAGACATCGGTGCTACAGGGAGTGGTGGGTGGAGCAGCGCCACGGACTGGGTGGTAGGGTCTGATGGGAAGGAGACAGCGTTAGTCCAGGTTCACAAAGATAATTACACTGAAAAGAAATAAGTGGTATACCTATGACAGACCTCACCCTTGATGGAGCTGCATCTCTGTCGAACATTTGATTTGTCACACGTTGGCTGGTGTGAGTGTGTGTGTTACCTGTACGATCTGGTGGTGGATGGACTGTTAGAGGAGTAGAAGATCTCTGTGTTGTAGAGAGAACGGTCAGTAGCCGGGGACGGAGGAGGGTTCAGGATCTACAGACAAAACATCTGTGTGTTACTCAAGTGTGGAGAGACAACAGCAAACAGTGTGTGTGCAGATAGCGTGTGTGTGTGTGTGTGTGTGTGTGTGTGTGGGAACCTGAGGATAGAAGGCTCCCTTGGTAGATGATGAGCTGCTGGATGAGGCTCCAGTCACATGGTTCCTGTCATAGAGAGGAGCTCCACTGCTGCTGCTGCCCATCAGACTGACTGAGCTCATCATGGACTTCCCACAGGAAATACCTGCACACACAAATTCACATGTTACTAACACCACAACATAAGAGGGAGTACGCTGTAGGTGTAGCACCGCTGCTGCAGCGTGTCCGAGCCTCTGACCTTGGAAGGTGCCGTGCTGGGAGCTGCTGGGGGCGATGAAGTTGAGGGGCACGTGGGGCGTGCCACTGATGTACTCATGAGGAAAAGTCCCGCTGGGGCCTTTGTAGCGTCGACACACCACACGCTGGCAGACAAAATAAGCTCCCCCAATCACAAAGACGAGCAGGATGATGGCGATGACTGGACCAATGGTGTTGGGGCCGGTGTTAGGGATGCCACTGGAGGGAGGAGACACGTACTCTACACACGGGGAAAAAAAAAAGGTTAGGGGAAGTCAAAGGAGGTACCTAACTACAAACAATACACACATGCATAGGATATATGGTGTATGAGTAATGTTTTTACCACAGGCAAGCTCATCAGATCCGTCAGGACAGTCAGAGTAATTATCACACTGTTGTTTCTTTGTGATACACTGGTTGTCGCCACAGCGGAACTGGTTAGGAGGGCAGATAGCTGGAGCAGAGGAGGAAACACACACACACACACAAAGATGGAGACCCGCGTCAGTGTCCTACTCATGGTAATGTCTCATGTCTGAGGAAAGGCCTCCAGTTCAGTCTGATCAACAGTAATTCATTCCACACAGAGGTGGAGGAAGAATCCATCAGTTTTATCTTATTATACATTTCTGGATCGACATGTTTGCAGCATTTCAGTGTGTTCAGTGCATTTTATAGCTGTCAGATAAACAGCGCAAGTAGATTCAATACATTTAATCCTGTTTGCATATTCAGGTTTGTGAGAAAAATAAGAAATGTAGTTAAAATGTTTTCCCACATTTTAGAAATGCGAAGATATTTTTTA